>OX376650.1:22490968-23001071 GCA_947386135.1 Melanchra persicariae
TTAAACGCAAATGATGGTGGTTGCGCACGCAGCCGCGGCCGCACGCTCGCGCATGCGCGCCACTGTTTACGCAAATTCACGCTCATTTAAACGCTGTCAGTCGCCGAGCGCTCACGTGTTTGTTTTGCGCTCATGTAAGTGTTCAGCGAGCGTTTTGCAGTAATTGCTTTTTTAAACTTCATATAATTACATACCGAGACTGCTTCTGTGCTGTCTGAAGATGTAACTTTTTCTGACAAACATAATCTTCGGCAGAGTCCATTTAACAAATAACTTTAAGTACATTTCTTTATTTTAAGTCAAAAGAAAATGTTATTTACTAATGCTTGAAAAATGGGCATTCTTATTATGTTCAAGAAACATTTAAAGCAAAATTAAATTAAACGTATCATTTGTGTAGTTAGCCCGGAGCCCAGGCTCGTAGCCCGGGGTGGCTGGGGCATGTGTGCTCCATCAATATCGGTTACGGGTCGCCGGCGCGGGCGGCGCGAGATTTATCGCCAATATTTATAGGTGTTAAGCCGCTCCACTCATTCGCGCACATTTGTCCGAGGCTGTCCGAGCTGACTCTGGGAGCTAGACGCTAACACTCTGATTACAGACGTTTCTTCAGGACTAACTAAATCGGAAATGATTTATGATTTCATCAACCAGTGTGTCATTATAATATTAGTCATTACTCCCAGTAACGTCTGCGCTAATATTTTCATGCAGCATCCAGATTTTCACATTCATGAAAAAAAAATGGAATTCATAAAAACTTGCAGTTATTAACTAACTAGTAGATATACAAGCATTTACCTTACCTAATTAACTTTTACTAGTGACAGAGGACAACATCAGTAGCACAATTTCTCTGAGAGATTGTCTTAATGAGAGTATTGAGAGAAAAGAGAGCTGTCTGCTGTGACGCCATTAAGACTGTTTAATTACTTGGCGTTGTTACAATCTACTTCTGCTACACTACAAGAGGTTCGATACACTTACCAGCAGTACTCACCTCTTCCTCGCCTCGTCTGCACATCCTGCTGCCTCTCTGTCATCTCTGGCCTGACCAGTGGAGAATGTTCAGTGGCCTCAGTGGTTAGTGCGAGTTTGATAACGTTCTCGATCGCGTTAGCGTAAACGTCAATGTGTATTGAAACTGAATAAGCGCCGTCTGGTGACACTCACAGAATTTTTTTCATACAATTAGTTGACATACGCGAACGTTTACGTTGAAGCGATCGACTACGTTAAAAAACTCGCACTATGTAAGCTCTCTGAACATCAACTCCCGATGAGTTTGTCATCAGTTGGCGAAGATCCATGATTTACGTAAAAGATTCCCTTCCGACTTCGTCCATCTCTCGCTGTCAGTGAGGATGGTAGGTGGTTGTCATTCATACCCAGGTTCATTGGCATTTTAAGCAAAAGCATTATGAAGATAATTAGTGTGAATTCGAAAGAATATGGATCCGACAACAATTCGTATTTAGCTACAAATATCCCTTACTTATTTGTTACTATATTGCAACTATTAATGTTTGTGTAGAGTGAATCTTCTGCGGCGCTCTGCTCTGTGCGGTGCGCTGGCGCAGGTGCTCGGCGAGATTCCGTCTGCCACGCGCCGCCCTCTGCCCACCTTTACTTAGTGCCCTGCTAACTGACACTACACTGCGTTATACAAGCATCAGGCTTATTTTGATTACTCATGACTGGCCATAACAGAAACCGAATGCAAAGCTATCGGAAGAAGAAACTGAAGGTTTACGATAGAGGAAGCAATGTAAACCCGCTTACACCTCACTTGTGTACTTTTCAAAACATTATTTACCTACCAATTACGTCCACTTACATAGCAATGAATATCGAAACTAGTTTGAAAGGAGCTCGATAATCATGCGCTAAGCCAGACCGGAACAATAATTTTGATGTCAACAGCAACAAATTACTGCGTAGGCGCTCAACGCGCGCGCAACTGTCGCGCGGCTGGCGCAGTGTCGCGCGGGTGTCGCCCGCCTGTCTCCGGACGGGAGGGGGGGGGCCTGCTCCGTGACACTGTAGTTCCGGCTGCGTTATTTATTATTGGCGACTGGTTCCTCTCTTCCTTCTCCAGCTAGTAGGTACCTGCGGAAGTACTCGCTTCCAACTCCTGTTGTCCTCGTACAAGTTTTCGAAAACGATTTTCTTTTTATGAATGTCACAAAAACAGCTATCGATTGTTTACAATGTTATGTACTTTGGATAGCTTTACCTACTACAAAAAGATAACATTAGATTACCTCAAACTCATATGAACGACCTACATATTATTAAAAACAGGAGCTATGACCTAAATGTTCTTCTTTCTTTTTCTTTTTTAAAAAAACGTTGTCCCACACTAGGAATTTCTCCTGTATCGCGGGTGCGTTTACCAACATACAATCTCACATACACAAACAGCCAGACCCGGAGCAACTATCTGTAGGCCATAGAAATATTTGTTCCGTGCGGGAATCGAACCCGCGACACGCAGCGCAGCAGCCAATCGCTCAACCACTGCACCAACCGTGTCGTCAAACCAATGTCAATGTTGAACCAAACTAAAGTTATGTAGCTTGCAAAAACACTCGTTAGGTACGTATAGAACCTTTATGGTATTTATTGTAAACCTACTCTTAAAACACAAACATTTCATAATATTTTCTTAAACTCAACACAATAGTTTATGAAACTTGTAGAAAAAAGTATTTTGAATTGAATACACGATAATATTGACACTAGCTCTATATTATCTGGGTGAGCGCTGGCGCCGGTACTAAAACGTTCGATATTTAGGCTTATCAGCTGGAAGCGCCTACTTCCTGCTTGTAACTAAACGGCTATAAACAAAAGTGTGACGCGAAGGACAAGTCGCATGTCGTCAACATTAAGGGCCGCGACACGCGCGCTATCGCGATCGCACGCGTGTCGCGTAGGGCCCGCGCGCACCTGCCGACCAGTCGCCGGCAATGATGTAATGCCTTTATTCAATTTTATGCCTTTTTGTTATTGATATTGTCTTGTCCCCTTTGTATTTGTTTACTGAGAACTCGTTAGGGACATTCTTGAAGAACATATTTGTTAAATAACACGGGAAACGTCCTAATTAAGTTCTAAAAGTAATTACATTGTAACAACCATAAATTAATCATTCGCTTCTGGTGGAAACATCCTACACATAACATACCATTCATCCTAGACATAACGTTCTGATAACCATTCCTACATACTGAAACCAATAAACCTATTCTGAAAGCCAACGTAGTAAATTATGCTGAGTGTGTTATTTTAAACGTAAAGGGAAAAGCAATCAAAACCCTTTCTAATGAAAAAGTCATTATACAAATAATGTTCCACAAAAACACAAAAGAAGTTAATACAGAGTTCTGTGAAGCGGCACATACTTGCGGTGACATTAGCTGTAATGTGGCACGAACGTGAAACAAAGGAAGTGGCGGCGACCTCCGCACACCGGCCCGGCCGCGCGGCGGCCATGGTGTGGCGGCCTGTGAGCCATACATCGCGCCGCACGCGTGCCACCTTCAGCTACTTCTTTCGTGCCCGCTAGTGTACTACACTCAATTTCTTCATAATTCCACATTAATAATTTTGTTTCCTTGTATGAAATCAGTCGGTACGCTTTGCATTGCCGGCCGCCCTGTAGGCAGTGTGATGTGAACTGAATCTATGTGCGCTCATCATGAAACAAAACTTTCTATTGCAATACTCATCATAAACTCTTTCATCATGAAGTCTTCTTTTTTCAAACTGCAGATATGTGAGAACATTTCCCAGCTTCTACCTACATGAGCAAAGTAAAGTAAAGTCAGCTCGTCTACCAGCAGTTACCCGTAGATACTTCCTCACGTAACAATTGCCAGCGTGACCGAAGGCTGTCGCCTGCGGAAACGGAAGCTGTCGCCTAACTATAACTGAACGTTCGTGGCTGTGTGCGCACACGCATCAGCCTTTGTCCTGACCTGCTTTTGATAATGACTAAGTTTTTCTAATCTGGATATCAACTGTATCTGACCAACGTGCAACGTACCTCATGAATCATCTTGTTAGGCCCGCTTGCGCAAACCAGACTTATGGTTTAACTCAGAGCTAGTTGCTTACACGAGGTTAAATCACGAAGATTCCATAATAATGACCCCTACTTAAAACTAACTCGGTGTTCAAAAATAAATTATTGGATCATCAGACTTAGCTGATCAAGAGGTCGAATAATAACAAAATAGTCCTTCTAAATGACATTTACTTCCCGTATACATAATAATTACTTACTATAGAGCGTACGCTCGTATACTTACGCTCAAACAAGTTTTTCAGGAACACTCTTCTGGTTTCAGCGTCGTATCGCCCCCGTGTCGTCAGGTCAAAGTCGCCTCAAACAAATCGTCGAGCTTCAAAAAACGCCAGCCAGCAATTAATAGTCGTCACTATAAGGCTGTACGTGTTACAGCAAGTAATTCGTTCGTGTGCGACACACATTACTCTCAGTAATATTTGTAGAGCTAATGTATGAGTGTGACCCATATATTTGTGGTGTGCGCAAATTGCGAGCCAACCGCGCTCGGGCGGGCCGGGCGGACTCCGCCTTGTGGTGAGCGAAGTGTGAGGTGTTCAGAAGATTCACTTGTTATTGCGGCCGATATAGACCTCATATAATAATAAACAGGAAAAATAGATGTGTAAGTGTGTAAAGGATAAGTTTACTGTTGTTCCATGTGTTTGCGCCCCAGGGCCCCAGCAGAATTTCAACGTGTGCGCGAGTTTTCCATGGCTGAAGTGGATCTTCTGAACTCCATTTCTGGAAAATTCTTCAGTTTGCCTTTTGTACAAACGTTTGAACAAATACACCATTACATAGCCAGTGTTATCGCCAACGTTAGTGGCCAACAATTGGCCGCGACGTGTGTGTGGAGTGAGTTTGTTACGTTTTAGTAATTACCGATCTACCGCGTTACTGCGATAATTAAGTCGTTTTCATTCATTTATGGAGATTGAATTGAAGTTATTATTTTATACATGATTGTTGATGTGGTTGTATGTCGAGGAAATTGCTCGAAAGCTGTTGAAGAAGGAAGTGTGATTGGCGCAGTGTTGGAGGAAGCACGACCAGGTGCGATTGAAAGCTCGGAACAGACAATATTTCTTACTGGTTTGTGAAACTCCACAACGGAGGAAATTGAACGTCGAATCAACCTGTGCAGCTCATAAATATACCTACGTAACTTTTCCGAGAGATAAGATAATGCAAAGTAGTCAATATACCTAACAAATCATTTTCTTTGGTAAGTCAAGAGGTAAATTCGAAGAATGATTAGATGATTTTATAGTCTGCTTTACGAATAAATAAATGTCTTTAAAATGGGATAAAATGAGAATTTTATATTAAAACTAATTATAAATACTGAGTATTTTATTAACGGAGAATGAGACAAAATGGTCCAAGAAGCCAACAGCAATGTGATTCATATTTCCTGAAAGGGCTGCGTTTTATGTTATGGAAGCTATAAGATCTATTGTGTCCCATATTTGAAGTATTGAGGTAAACTTGCCCAAGAAGTTTACGATGAGTGAGGATGAACCACGTTACCAACCGCATTGAGGCTTGTAACACTATCTGAAGGGGCTCCTAAGGTACTTCATCTCGATGTGGGAGTCAACGTCCGATCACAGTTTTACAGTTAAGATTAAGTACTTCATTTAATTTAATTGCTACTTAAGTATTTCATTTAACGTTATGACAGCTTTGTCTAAATGTGTCACATTCCTGAAATAGTGAGGTGTAATGTACTCCAGTTTTTTTCGATGATTATGTTCCAGATAATTTGTTTTATGTTTTCTTTATCTATAAGTTTTATGTATTAGTGGTAACTAGTTTTAAAATTGAGAAATAAATAAATTTTACTGTTTTTTTTCATAAAGCCTGATTTGTACTTATATTTTTATATAAATTAACTGATTTTGTGATTGACTTTATGTTTAAAGTGCAAAGAAAAGAAAAAGTAAGTAAATCCGAAAAAAAAATCTCAGATCCATTTCTCATTAAAATTGACGGGTAATAAATAGGTTTCGAAGA
The DNA here is from genome assembly GCA_947386135.1 of Melanchra persicariae. Taxonomy (NCBI): domain Eukaryota; kingdom Metazoa; phylum Arthropoda; class Insecta; order Lepidoptera; family Noctuidae; genus Melanchra; species Melanchra persicariae. Next base: position 22,497,060 of record OX376650.1, read on the forward strand.
TAACGGTTCTTAGAATAGTAATTTCAGATTTCATCGAAAATTGTCCATCCTCCATATTTTTAGATATTTTCTTAACGTGGAACAATCTATTCACGTCGCTGTCAAGCTCTACACGGACGGAACATAGCGGGAAGGACACGCTGATAACGTTGACTTTGTTTGTCAATTTTTGTTCGTAATTGTATTTTGAATTTAGTAGTACCTAGTTGTTACTTTATGAGTTAGCCAAGGGGTTATACGGCCAAATCAAAAATCTAAATCTGATGTGGTCGAAGCTGCAATAGATAGGTAGACTCTATTGAAGTAGTGGTTACCAGTACGGCTGCCAAGCTTGGGGTTCTGGTTTCAATGCCAGCGGTAGCAAGGATGTAAACAAGCAGATGTGTTGTTGTTCCACATGCAGGAGGAAATGATAGTGCGCTGCGTTTCGGCATTGAGTAGCGCTCGCGCTGGTGGCACTCAATTACGAGAACCGGTCGAGACTCCTTCCGCGTCCGGAAGCCGCCACAGCCTGCGCTTATTATGTGCAACTAACTCAATACACGTGGCTTGCGTTATCTGTAGCAGGCAAGGATACACATGTACTTACCTAAACAAATCACCTAAATATATTGACGATCATAAAAATAAACCGTAAAAGAAAGTAATTCAAGGAAGTACCTACTTCAACTGTTTCGAACCAAACAATCCATTCAACATATTTATGAATTTCCTATCAACAAGAAACCTACTCAATGAACATCAGAGCACATTAATTATGTAAAAATACAACGCACAGCAATTTACATACCTAACTAAAAAAACTGACATGATCTCTGTGCCACACTAATTAAATGCATAAGTAGAATAACTTGTGTTACACTCTATTTCCGTCACTTGAATGACACCTTCACACTCACATGCAAATGTATGTCATATTACGATATGCATGCACTACGTGTGTGTCATGTCCAAGAGTACAGCGGAGCACCCCACGCGCACACACACACACAGGTATCTAGTGGTCACGACGGCCGCGAATATCGATCACATAATTAATCGATCACTAACTCGTGCTACAATATATCATAAGTGTTGAATTTATTAAATTAATTATGTTAATACCGCGGCACTGTTTACATTAGGAGCTCGTCACAACAATCAAATCGTTAGCAGCACTCGCCGCTGATGCCCAAGTTACTACGTATTAATATTTATAACAAATTCGCATGATGTCCGTGGGATGGGCAGCTCTATTTATAATAATGAATGCAAATTATGATTAATATGATAGTTAGTATGTCAGTAGGTATGAAAACGTATTAAACATACTTAGGATGTTTGTATACCGCTCGTTATTCACGAATTTGAATACCGCGATTAAACAAGACGTGATAGTGCCGTGAGCCGTGAGCTATCAACAAGTAATGGAGCGAGATTGATTCGAAGCGAATTTACAACTTCCTATGACATTACAGTTTGATGCATCGCAATCGATTCGACTGGAGCTCCTATTACCCTCACAATGAGAAGACCCCAGCCCCCTGAACCCCGGAGCCGTGGCTGCAAGACGCGAGGAAGTCGTAACACACAACTAGTTTATTTGCATCCACTAACAATGTCATTATGTTAATCATACGCGAGCGACTCAATCGAGACCGAAAGTGAATCGAGATCGACGTACGATCGGTTAATTATTGGCCGATTTTGTATCAGTCGGCTCTGGGCTCTCGGCAGTCGGCAGTCGGCAGTCGGTAACCGGCGTGTTGGTATTAAAGTAATGGTTAATATTAATTGGCGGCGGCCGGTAGCACGGATACTAATAGTTAGTAGTTGATCGTCATTATGCTGTAATTGTGGCTGTGCTGTATTTGTTTAGAACACCGCTGATGGAATCTGTTCTACCATATTATAATCGTGCGTAGTGGGTAAGCTTAGTACGATAGCGAACAGAGATGTAAACAAAGACACAATATTAATTTTAAATACAACCCTACCTATAAAATTTTGATTTAAATAACATCGGTGGCATGGTGACAGAAGATCGATACACCAAGAGTCAACCACTCTTCAAAGTTCCAACTATCAATGAATCAATGACCTAGGGATCGTATACGTCTAAATGGAATGGTGTTGTGTCGCTTGCCCCCTCACTGTACGTCTAATATTGCCCTGCTAGAGTGCATGATATCCCCAGAGGTCAGCAAACGTGCTGGTTACACGCTAGACGGTCAGTCACATCACTATCGTCGTCTAGACGCTCTCAATTGCAGGATGTGCTGCCGACAGCCGGCAGTGCTGAGCGCAGACCACGCCGGCACCTATCAATCACAATCACACGACCAGACTGCTGTTTATTGGCGACCAGCGTCCACTGTCCAGGGCATGTCCAACGAGCTATTGCAATTAGTATTGTAGGATACATTGTAGTTATTACTTATCTGGCAGATAAAGTCTCCTGAATATCATGTTTGCACAACTATGAACGACGCTGTAGGTCTACTACAGCGTGTCACTACCAGGCACTTTAGAGAATAAATCAATAATGTTTCATACATTTACAACGTTTTGGAACTATTACCTCATCGTTAAGTCGTTAAGTTTAACCTGCTTTCAATAGTAAAACTATACTAATATTTCGGGCAGTTTAGCTTCATATTATTTTGAAGGAATCATCTATAAATCTTTTCATTAGTGTACTAATCAACCTCAAAACACACGTAGTCCAGTCATATGACTTACGCCGAAAATAAGGCAAACTTATCATTCATTTTTAACTCCAAATTTTTGCCGTTAACGTGTAGTGTATAGGCAGAGAAGTATGTTAAAATGTATGCAGCGAAATGTTAACCCCCGGATGTTCGTTATTTTAAATTCAATAAAAACTTGATGGGAAAAAAAATTAATGAACTGGCATGTTTGTTGTAGCATTTGTAGAAGAAATCGAGTTGTACAAGTAGGTCAGTAAATTAAACATTTTTAATGCGTAGAACTATACCTACTATTTTATTAAAGAATGTTATTTTTTCATTTTGTAGGTACTTCCAGCTAAAAATTAACACAGTACCTACTTTCTTTTTTTAAAAATACTTAATTAAATATTTTAATTCGCTAACTAACAAAATTGAACATTTTTATCGAAAGTCATTAGGTACTAGGTATCAGTTTTTTTTGCGACAGCGATTCACAAAACTGTAACTGAATTAAATTGGGTTTAATTTTAATTTATAGGCCATGTCTGACTTAATAATAAAAAAAACCGGCTAAGTGCGAGTCGCCCTCGCGCACGAAGGGTTCCGTACCATTATCTTTAAAAAACGGCAAAAAAGTTACGTTTGTTGAACAGAAGCCCCACTTAAATATTTATTTTATTCTTTTTTTAGCATTTTTCATTATAGCGGCAACAGAAATACATCATCTGTGAAAATTCCAACTGTCTAACTATCACGGTTCATGAGATACAGCCTGCAAAAAAAAACAATAATTCCGCAAAATTACTAGTATCAGTTTACCGGCTTTCATATCTTCGGTTCATGGCACTGAGAAATTAGTCAGGAATATCCTAACTTCCTCACTGACTAGTTTTGATGTGCCTTGCTTCACTGAGGCTTTGGATGCCTGGAGACTCGCTTGCCCGAATCTAAATCCACCCGACTACCCATCATCCCAGAGACGGACGAGCCACTCTGCAGAGGTTCAGAATAACCTTTTGGCCACATCTGGTACTTGCTGCTGAGCGTGCTTGTCTGTTGACTGTGGGTCAATGGGAGTCGGGACTCTGGCTTCACGAACTACCGTCGTCGAACATAGGCACCTTGTTCGACGATACTACTTTCCGCCTCGCTGGTTCCCTGCGTCTTGGCGCTCCTTGTTGTTCTCCTCATCGCTGCCACTGTGGCGAAGCTGTCAACAGTCTCGGACACCACGGCCTGTCATGCAGCCGTAGCGCTGGTCGCATAGCGCGGCACGCGAATATTAACGACATCATCCGACGAGCTCTTGTCACCGTCGGCGTTCCGGCTGTATTAGAACCCAATGGCCTGGCACGCGACGATGGCAAGAGACCGGACGGCATGTCATTATTTCCATGGAAGATGGGTAGGCCATTAGTGTGGGACGCTACTTGTGTCGATACTCTTGCGCCATCCCACCTTCCTAGCTCTTCGTGCTGCGCTGGCGCTGCCGCTGCGGCTACGGAGAACCTCAAGCGGCGGAAATATAATAACCTTGTAGGTAGTTATATTTTCGAGCCGTTTGGGCTTGAAACTCTTGGGTCGTGGGGTCCGAGTGCTCATTACGTACTTGTTTAAAGATCTGTCAAGACGCTTAGTTGACACTTCGCGTGACCCTAAGGCTGGCTTTTACCTCGGACAAAGGATAAGCATTGCCATACAACGTGGCAATGCTGCCAGCCTTTTGGGTACATTACCAGTGGCCAGCGATGCGGAGGAATTTTTCGACGCCATGTTTTAGATTACTTTTAGTTTTAGTTGAGTCTTTTATTTAAGTGTGTGTATATATTTTCTAAAATAATAAACTAATAAATAATCTGATGAATTTTTCAAAATTCTTATAATTATTTTTTTAAATTAATAATTTTCTGACAAAATTAATTAATCTTACCGATTTTCTACATACTTATTGTAAAAAAAAAATACAGATAACTTGCTTTTCCTAGCTTTTATTGAAATAAACGAGTTTTGGTTTTTTTCAGAATGATTATGGAAAATGTTTATTTTTTTTTATATTATTAGAAGAGTTAAGATCAAATTACAGTATTCAAGAAAAAAATCATAGTTAGGAATGTTTGCAAGGTTCAAAGCTAATTTGACTGGCCTAATGCGATAAGGCCGCCCATTGTAGGTACATAATAATATGTGTTTTAGTTTTAAGTTTCCTTTTTGTTTTACTTTTGGTGTTCAATAATAAATAATAAACGGGGGTCACTGTCGACCTCACCACTACTCGCGTCAACGTATCCTAACTTCACGTGTCAGATGCCAATCTAACCCAAACAATAACAATAAATCCTACAGACTAATTATAATAACCAGAACTGTCTTACAATTATCATAATTATTTCATCAACTTCATTATTTAATAATTGCCGGCAGGTCTTAATTTAATAAAACATTTAGGTAATTATACACTCGCTTATCAACCGCTGAAGATCTACTTCATGAAAATACCAACCGCGTGTATCTTGTACGTTTAATCCTTTATGTAAAGATGTATTTAATTATCTACGAAAATACCGACTTCAAGTACTAACAACAATAGATATTAATATGACTTAAGTTATATCACGTCATAGCTAATTAAGTTCCATCAGAAGTGCGTCCAAAGTTATCAGCGGGCCCATCTGCTGCTAGTACGTAACGTACTCTGTGGCACAGAGGCCACGCCGAGCTAGATCGAGATAATGAATTAGCGCCCGCTAATTAACTAAAAAACTGTTTATAGAGTGGCTCTATCTACTAACACAGCCAAGTAGGAAGGTAGGTATGTTCCTGTGGTTTCAAACCTGTTTAATTGATTCCGCCGACTATACTTTGAGCACTACATTTTTTGTGACTTAAAGAACATTGACTAGAGCGGGAAAAAGAGCCTTTGTATGACAAAAACAAACGATTATTAAATTAACGAACGACGTATTTGATAAGTCTGCGTCCTTATCAACTAATTCAGATGTAAAAGGGACGTAACAGACGCATGAATAGCAAGCTACGAAGTCAATTATAACATTATTCTAATATTTCGTTCTGAATAAACATTGCATTACCAACTGAAATAGTTTCTGATAATATTCCGATTAGATATGTTAATTCTTGCTTGTTATTATTGCTAAAGTATAGTTTTATCGACAACTAAATAACTATATACCCACCGCAACTAGGTAATGACATGCGAAATCGCTTTAATCAGTAATTATCTATGTAAGTCAATAGCTGTATTAGCCGCTCGCTTTATATTCATGTCTCTCTCGCATTCTAAACATTTTTTTTCTCGTGTAATAGCTACATTTTCATAAAATATTTACGAGGCAGTGTTTTCTAAAGTTATCACATCAGCACTATAAAGTTGTCTCGTTTAAAAAGGCCGTTAACTGAATGGTACGAGTAGCTACTAACGCGGAACCTGAAAATTCGCATGTCAGCCATTCATAACGGAGATTGTAAAGAGATGGTAACAATGTAGTGAGGTTGTCACGACAACACGCCTGCGGTAGTTCCAGGACGTCACACATCGGCATGGCGGTGTCAAGTCGGCTGGTGGGCAGTACGGAGTGCTGCGCTTAGTGAACAGATCGAAGGAACCGCTGTAACGTTCAGTACTGTGACGTGTACTTGTGTAGCTAGTGATGTTGCCTGAGATATGTATTTCAGCGGTGATTGGTCGGCGGGCGGGGGTGCGGGGCGTGGGGGTGGCGGGGGGTTTGAGGAGGGTGGGGGGCAGTGTCGTGGCTCCATCTAGCGACGCCCGCGGGAACCTCGGCCAGCTGCTGTAATGGCTGAGCTATGATACGTCGCGCCGGATTTGTTCCAACTTGTTATGTTTCTGTGTTGTGCGGTGTACTCCAATACACGGCCAGTAATCAGTTCTGCTTCAATGCTCGGCAGATACGATCTGAACATGAAAATCATTTGCTACATTAACGCTTACCGATCTGAAAGTTTCAGGCTGATTAATGTTCTTTTGCAGGGACTGATAATGAAGCAAAAATGTGTTGTCTAGCGACATAGTAAACGGTTTTTCAGTAAGTAAGTACTTAGTTTTGTAGTTGAAAAAAACAGTATGACATAGCATGCAATGGAGGCTTTTCCTGAACTATCAAATTTTGATAAATTTTGAACATTAACTAAAGAATGTATTACTTTATAAAGTAGCAGGTGAGTACCTAGCTATTGACCGTGAGCACGGATTTCAGTCTCATTGACAGATGGCATGAGAACAGTGTTTCCACAGAAGACTGTATATTCTTTGAGAGTGCGACTGATGTTATGACGTCAAAGGCAACAATAAACTGTCTACAGGCAATGTTAAACCATTATTGACAACATATGTGTGTTAACTTATTCAATCGCTTCACAATCACCAAATAGTTATGAAACATTAGCCACAAATATGTTGAAATAAAAAGGTGTCAATCAATTTACTGCACGCTCATTAATTAGATAATTATGTTAAAGACAGTCGTTTGAGAACATGCGTGTTGCATGACACATTCAATGTAACTCCCATAATTATTTCTATATAACAAGACGAGAAAAAACACTTTTCACACCACCTGATCGAAAACGTCAAATTATATGTCATGTCAACCTAACCTAAAGTGAGTCATTTTTGGCCGGTGGCACTGCCGGGCAATAATATTGTACTGGATTTCATTATAACCCGCTGGTCAATAATGTGATTCAAATTTGGAACCTCATCTGTCTGCTCAATTGGCGGTATATTAGGTACTTACAACGCCTTCTGTCTCTGTCTCTGTCTCTCTCTTTCTGTTCCAGAAAGAAGAAAGATATTCTCGATACTCTTACTACTTAGGGATGATATTCTCGAATTTCTACAAAATCATAAGGATTGACCAGGATCCAGGATTGAAGACAATATTATAAGAATAATTGGTTATGTACGGATTATTGTATAAAAGGATAAGAATAACACTTAAAACCCATCTATATTCGATTTATTAATTTAAAAACTATTTTCTCGAGCATCTCCTATGACGTTCTAAATTCAAATTGCATACAGCCAAGCGTCCGAACCCATTCTACCAGCTGATATAAAGCTCTGTGTAAAGCTTTGTGTACACATAAATTGTATTAGGTTGCTAACATTAGGCCTGCACATATTTACTTACCCACAGAGAAGAAAAAAAAAAACGAAAATCGAGTTGGTCGTGGCCGCTATGTGGTAGATATAGATATAACGAGTGGAACGCAAAAAAGGCGCGGATATTGCAATCCGTAAAAAATCCGTATGGTATTAAACTAACTTTTTTTAAGTAGATATACAGTACAGTTCTAAATACATATCTCTACTTAGTGTTTGTAAATTTAAAATATTTTGTTTTTCGTATTATGCCTTCATATTTTCTCACAGGAGGTGTGAAAAGTAGAGTATCCTCCTCGGGGATAAAGGTGTCTTTGCCTTGGGCTAGCTTGAATCCCTCGCTGCATTCAGGATTCTTGTATTAACTCCCTCGCTTCGCTCGTGAGTTAAACTCTAAACTCCCTCGCTGCGCTCGGGAGTTAACTCCCGAATCCTTCATTGCGTTCGAGATTCAATATGACGCCCGTGACACAAGACACTGCTTTATCCCCTGGGTGCATAATCTACTATAATACACCTGTATGTACAGAAACTGACTGTCTCCATACATAGGCATAATTCTTTTCACCATCTGCCGAAGACACACAAAGGACTGAAGTCGCAGTACCCTAACAGAGAAACAAACAACACCACCTGTTGCTCAAGTTAGGAATCGAACCCTGTACCTCACGACCCTAAGCGTCATGAACTCATGACCGTTGGCACAGTGGTGGTGCGGCTTAGTTTCGTCACTAAATGTTGAGCATGTGAAGGAGTGTTGCCATCATCAGTCAGGCTCACCGCGAGGCTGCGCTGACAGTAAGTAATGCGCGTGTGGCAACACTGGTAAGTAAGCGTTATTGATGGCGGATCGGGCGGCGGTCAAGGACGTGATTAGCACAAAGGTCCTAGGCAGACAGTACAACCCTGCAGTTATTGGAACACAGTAGGTTAGTGTTAAAACTAATAGACGAAATTCTAAACTTCCTGAAAGCAATGGAACCATTTTAAGGTTCATACAAGGTTGTCTTGCGTATTAAATAGATTGCACTGTTCGCTACTGACCGACTGTAACGTTATGAGGAAAACTTTTGGAAGAGTTTTATGTTATATTGCTGACCACATCAAGATTTACCATCAAGTGAGATAGTGGCTAAGCGCGAGTCTACGAATCAATAACGAAAAACTACAGTTAGTAGTTAAACACTGTTCAACTTGTAACCAATACCAGCTTAACGTACCTATTGCTTCTAAACGACAGAAAGCAGTGTGATAATGTGTAGCAATAATCATAAATTCATAACTCCTGTAACATCGGTCACTACTGGGAGACTGTACTATGGTGTGGTGCGCCATGAATGGGCCCCACCGTTCATGCTTATTGCTCACGCTCCAAGCAAAAAATATGAAATTATGATAATTTGTCGGTTCTACTACACCTGAACATATGAATGGAACACTTGCGGCCTGCTCACTATTTGTATGAGATGACCTATGAGTTTGTACTCGGGACTTTTAATAGCAGCCTACCGTCACGCTTGAGCTTTGTAAGGGTTATCTTATCAGACATTTATCTAGTGCCTATCCTACTCCAACAGATGTCAGGTCATGTGTGTACCTATGTGATAGGAGTTGAAACCTGTACTGAAATTCCATAGAAACACTCGCTATCAAAGCGATGTATTTGAAATACGTAGTTATTTTATCAACAAAGTTATTTAGTTATTCCAGAACACAAAATCTTAATATCATAAGCTATCATTGACAAAGTTTATCTAAGCAATTTTTTTATAAAACAGTAATTTGACAATCAGTAAATGTCGTTTAAACCGCAACAATGCTGTTCTCACTGTGAAGCAGCGTCGCGTCTCAAGAATATTGTCTCGTAATCAAGTAATGCCAATAAGTTGCGATATAATAATGACTATCGCGTGATTGTCGCGGACAGACAGACAGACAGGCTAGCTGCGCCCGCGCCGGTGTGACCGTCACGCTGCGAGCCCTGGGGGGAGGGGGAGTACCTTCGACAAGTACTAAGGTATATGGAACCAGTACAGGAAACTAGCGGTATTACTCGCTTTGCTTATATGAAAGAGGGGACGGACACTTCTCATTGAAGACATCTTAAGTACAAAACCTGGCTTTTACCTTGAACATAGGTAAAAGCAAAAGGCTGGCAACATTGCCATCCAACGTGGCAATGCTGCCAGCCTTTTGGGCGCATTATCAGAGGCTAGCGATGCGGAGGAATTTTTTGACACCATATTTTAGATTATTTTTATTTTTAGTTAGTAAATAGTTTTTTATTTCAGTGTGTATAGAGAGTAATAGTTGAGAATTTTAAGTTTTTTGTATAGTAGACTTAATACTAGCTATATCATAATAATTCTTATAAATTAAGTTATTTGAGAAGATAAAATTCTAAAAAGCATGAACTAAAGCAGTTCGCAAAAGAAAATTAAACAAAATTTTTGCTACGCCGAATTTCGTAGCACTTATTCGTAGCAAGCAATACACCAGGCTTCTGGTCGGCCATCGTCGACCACATAGAATATACGTCAGAAACTTTCTCAAGTATGTATTATATTAGTAGACACTTAGAGTAGGGACTCGCTCGTCACGCATGGCCACGCGGTTTTTCTTCGGATAACTTTTTCCCTGCCTACCCCAGCGCCGCCGAGCGTGAAGAACGCGCATTACATCCATACTTGTAAAAACTTCGTGTTTGAATGTCACGGCAAGTGAAGCTTTTTGCTGATAACTGTCATTAGAGACAGTGTCCAGTGCTCACTAACAAGGGGTTCAAACTGTTGTGGCAGCATGATTTACTGTGGGATAATATACATCTACACGAACAGTTCATACTAAGTAAGCAGCTGGTAATAATTCCACGTAATACATGTAATGCAAATCATAATTATATGTAATGTAAATCAGTTTTACAAAGGATCAACATCACGCCTGGGCTTTTCCTCTAATGTCACCAAAAAAATTGAAAACTAAGTAGGTATACAAAACCAAGAACTAAATAAATCTGTCATGAGGCAGATACACAAATGAAAGTCACAATTGCGTCATTCTTAGAGAAATGTTAGTAGGCGTTTGTAATGTAGGTATGTGAAGCACCCAGCAACCAGCACAATTCTCCAATTATTTAATAGTAAAAGATACATTCGTGTAAACTGTGAGAATTAATACAATAGCAGATAGTTTAATTCCCAAAAAGACATGAGTAAACAATGCCAAATTAAAACTGAACTTGACACCCGCCTCATGAAATAAATTCCACACAAGGAGGCTATGTGGAGCCAATAGAAATAAATAAGTGGTTCAACGACCTCGGGCTGAGTGCACAGACTGCAGGCTGCCAGGCTGATAGCTCTAACAGAACAAATCTCATGTAAACGAACGATTTCTACCCACTAGTCACTAATCACTCGTAGAACTAGTTTTAATTACTACCAGATATTACTGTGACTTAGACTTTTATGATGTTTGCAATGAAAGCGGTAAAATGGCGAAAGTCCCGTTGATACAGTTTTGTCAATTACCGAAAGATTTATTTGATTTAAAGTGTGTTCAAATGAGAGAAACAGCCATTCGTTGCAGGATTACTTTGATAGACATTAATGACCAGACATACTTCTACTAACTTTTGGGTACCGCTACGTACTTAACTAAGTTATAGAGAAAGTGTACTTTCGAGATTTTTAATTAAAGATTTATTCTATATAGCCGTCGGTAAACTGATTGTCAAAGAATTTTCTGTAATAGAAAAGAGAGTGTATTTATAAAGGATCACGGGTGACTGAACAAATCTGAGTTTGTTATGCTATCCAGTATAAGAAGTAGGTACATTACCTTGCAATATGTATCGAGACAGAGAATGCTCTAGGTGTTGTACAATTCATGAAGGTTGTCTCTAAGCTCAATGTTCGATGACCACACCTAACACTAAGCACTAACTAATGTAAGCGACACTTAGTTTATTTGTTAGTTACGCTTTCACGCCTAAACTGCCGAACCAATTTCGATGAATTTTGACACAGAATATATAGATGGGACCCCAGAGACGGTCAAGGACTACTTTAATGCAAGGGAACCCGCGGGCAATATCTAGTATGCCATGTCTAAGTCGATCAGTACTAGCAGGTCACGGGTTCAGCGCTGGTCACTGGCCACTAATTACCGCTCAATTGACCGACACTTGACCGCCGCCGCGATCACACCTCGATGCCACACTGCTGCGACTGCTCATCATAACTCTTTGTTTGATGTTCTATTAAAAATAAGAGTCTGTATGGTCTAGTAGCTGTTAACATGTCTTCTGAGCGCTTCGGTTTGGTTCCCAGGTCAAGCATAGTTTTGTCGTTTCCAAAATATGTTTCTGTAAGTGACAGCCTATTGATTGACGCACAATTAATTTATGTGCATGGGTTTTAAAATTAACTAGAGAAATGTACTATAGTATTAACTATGTGAAGTACTGTGGTAGTTTATGCTAAAATAAGACCTAGTTTAAAATATGTTTCTATAAATATCCTCTCACTAATAAATGGAGTCAAATATATGCAAGGTATTAATTTGCACATACCCACACAAAGTCGTGCATCACACTTATGTTGGTACGGAAACATACGTACAAAATGATCTTAGGTACCTATTATAATTATAGGTTCCACAGAGAAGATAGACGCATCACAATGTCATGGGGGTTTGAACTATTCAGCGAGGTTCGTCACCAAGCGCTTGTCTGTACTCGTATGTTACTGACTACTATGTCAATCATATTGAACGCACATCCCTATCTCACTAAAAACGCGAAGAGACAAAAATAGTCGGTCGTTAACTGAAGGTTTGTCGGATCCGTTAACATTGAGTTGAGAGTTCCATTAGTATCAGGCGGTGGGCAGGTATGTACTGGTAGGCAGGCATGCGGGTGCTACAGCAGATAAAGGCTTCGGTGATGTAACTCGGCGGAAATGATTGTCTCTGCCTGCGAGTATACTTATAAAACTACACGCACACGCACTGTACGTGTACTTGTACGTTTCAGTGACGTTGTGTTCTCATTCGGTTTATTTTTCTTCAATGTGATTGAGACTTAGTGGCACTAAATTGATTTGTTAATTGCTTTCAGTAGACCTGCAAAAATTGTCGTGAAAATTGAAAAATTACTTGGTTACAGATACCTAAGTATCGCTGCCATTTTTTTACTTAAGTTTTTGTGTTACTATGTCAGAGTAATGGTGGTATTGTAAGTATTGTATTAATTTACCATTTAATTCATTCGCTGACAATAATATAAAATTAGACAGGTTCTATGCACGATAGTACACAGACTGGTTATTTCAGGTGCAAGTGTCGCCTTATATTATAAATGCATTATATTTATAATAAAAAACACTAGTAACTCATATTAGGTATGTTAAAAACACACATAATGATATATTATAATAATATGTAGGTACACACAATAAAAGTATAAGTAGATATACACAAATTAATTAGTCAAGCACTAACATAATGCAGCCAATCAAACGGCAGTGAATCATCTGCAGTAAAAAGTTATGAATAATTGACTCGAAGTGAAATATTATCGAATACAACTGGTTGCTGAAGTGGCTGCAGACTGCAGTGTCGGTAGCTGACTGATATAAATTATACATTGATTAGGAACACTCATTATGAGTACTAAGTGGATGTGTGAGATTAAATGCAATATAAATAAGTCTGATGCGGATTTTGCAATAATAAAATCAGAGCTTAAACCTGCCTAAAATAAAATCGGATATTGCAGCTGATTCAAATAATAATGCGCAGATATTTAAGAACTGTTAAAGGAAATATTGTAAATAAATGCATAGATGTATATTCAATTTAGTTTCATTTTTTCTTATTTCAATACACATTAAAACAAGGGTTAAGTTTTAACTAAGCATTCCAGTTGAATTAACTAAACAAATAAATAATTAAGTGCTCACTCATGAACACCAATTGAATTTGCAGTTAATCTACCTACAATAGATTATTATCATAGCGATCTAGGTACTCTTTTTAACTGAATAGAAAAAGTTTTGATTTTCCGAGCTGTTGGCCGTTCACGCCAGCGTAAAGGATAAAACTATAATGTAAAGTAAATAAAAAAAACGATAATGTGTTGCACATCCATCATAGTTCCTGCTGACCCGGCAATGAGCGTGCACCGTGAAGGACCTCACGGAGGAGGAGGGTCTTATCAGTGGTAGTACCTACCTACCCCCGTACCTACTTACTAACGAGCGTGGGGCCCAGGCAGTGGTGTATTCTACCTACACAATTATTTTGCACATTACAAATACTGAAAGTCTAAAACAGCAATGTTACAGCTGATTCTGAAACAATTCTACAACATTCGCTTTGCCCAGAATCAGAGCAGTTCATTTGCATGCTAACGTTATGTACTTATACGTTGAGGTGGTTTTCTCTTCTTTAAAACTTATTGGAAAATTGGAAAACGATCTAAAAATAACTTCTTCGACGTAATTTCTTTCTATAAATCATCGCTGTTTCCGGAAAGTTTTCTAAATGGAAACGGAATCATTTTATAATATCGTCGCGGCAATGTTTTCTCCGTGATCTCACTGTCACCTCGGTTGCGCAACCGCTGCTCTTAGAAATCAACCAGAAGTGGTGTCCGACGACCTAGGACTGTGGTACGTACCTCCATATAGTTAAGGTTTTAGGTACATTCCAATTCCTAAAATAGTTTGAACTTTCTGACAATTATAAATAATAATTATATTTCAACAATTTTTTTTAGCAAAAAGTTTCAACAAGACATGAACAGTTCCTTACTTCGATTATAAAGCTTGGGTTATGTTTAGACATAATAGACATTAGCAAATACATTCATAACTGTAGAAGCAAGTGATAGCATCGTTTAAGATTTTAATCATTTTATTAGTCAAAGTAATTTGTTTAATTAAGAAAAGTAGTAAACCATATTGACTGCAGATATACGACTATCCAACTAAATTCAAACTTTCTCTAATTATGGCCATCATATTAAAATCACGGGTATACCTATTATAAAATGCAAATTGATAACATTTCAAGTGTGTTTGTAACCCACTTCAAAAAGGAGGAGGTTATAATATGTTCGACTGAATGTATTTCTTAACAATCTAAGTTTATATACTAGCTTTAGACATATTTGCCTGTCCGTGTTTGAGACAGGCACCTAAGCCTGATCACAGGCAGCGTCATGAGCGCCGTAGTGGCTGCAGCGGAGGCAGTACAGGCAGCGTCATGAGCACCGTAGTGGCTGCAGCACAGGCAGCGTCATGAGCACCGTAGTGGCTGCAGCGGAGGCAGTACAGGCAGCGTCATGAGCACCGTAGTGGCTGCAGCGGAGGCAGCGCTTTTGTCTGTATATCTTACTGTTATACAAGATAGAGAGATAGTGCTGGGGTCTCGTGCCGCGTAATGAGAGCGGCGGGTGTGTGTGAGTGGAACACTAGCGCGCCGCCGTCCGTCGGTCGCGTTGCGCCTACTCGCCTGCACCTCACTACGCAGAAAAAATGTACGAAGGGCTGTAGTGGCGCGGCGCGGGACCGCTCGCGGCGCTACCAAAACCGAGGAGACTATAAATTGAGTATAACATGGCCGCTGATAAAGGTGGCCTCGCCGCCACCGCACCTGCCACGGACCCGCCGTTTTTTAAATACATATTTTACGACAAAACGCAGAAAAACTGACAGGTAAGTTGGTAAGACCGCTCGTTTGCGCGACAATGTCGCCGCGCGACGTTCTCGTCGCCAGGCATTCGGACACTAGTGAAATACAGATGTGAACGCACATATTAATAGCCACCTTATGTAACTCTTTATTTAACTTATTCTTTGTTTTCGATCCGCGGTATAGGAACCTTCTTGTCGCTACACTTACCGAATTTTAAAAAGGATTCCGCCCATTAAGTTAATTAAGCGTTTGTTTTGATCAATCTAGATAATCAAGAGAATTAATTACTCATATAAGTAGAAATATTGATGTTTAGTTTGAAGTAGTGTTTATGATTGAGTATATAAATAACTGTTTCAAACTTTTATAAAAGGTGTTTATTAATAGAGAAAGTACAAGTGACAGTGATAATATAAGTCGACGCAAATAATGAATGTTATTCATCTAAATCAGTTTTACTAAATCGTCGGCTGAAATGGTACATAGGCTACAAGTTAATTATGGCAGCTTAATAATTTTGTTTTTCACATTTTTTGCGATTCGTCTACTTGACACACAACTTGTCAACACCTTCGACTACGTCACACCGAACACGACAGTGCGATGTGCAATATTCTACAAAGTCCATGAAAAAATGCCTTTTGTTTGTAATATTTCTGGTGTTAGCCAAATACACAGGTATCATTTATTTAAAATGGAAAGTAGGTACGTCTTGAGGAGCGTCACTTATTGACAAAGAGGATTGTGTTACACAAGATGATTTAGAAACGTCGGGGAAACATATGTGTGTGTGGTGGGCAGATTGTGGCGTATTCTGGTGTTACTGACAAGCGATCTGGGTTAATGTAGGAGTGGACACGCTGCAGCTCAGCGCTGTGTTAGTGCCGCTCGTGTAGGATTGTGAGCGAAGGCCGAGCGGCGCGATACGTATGTATGTCGCCGTGACGCCTGCCGACAGCCGAGCCTTGAGCGCCTAATAGCCAGAACGACGGCCACAACTATACGTACTTACCTACATCATTGTTCTACAACAAAAAATACTTGCTCACGTTTGTCAAAAAACATTTAAGTTATTATGATAAAAAATTGATATCCATCTACATTTACCATTAATGTTTATAATTATTTTAATGCCAGTTAACACCCATCTGATGAGACTAGATAGGTAAAGATTGCAATAGCTAATCATTTAAAAGCCTACCTACTTACATTATTTCAATCGATTAAACCTTAAGGTAAGTGAGGTTCCTATTGAAATTGAATAGCATTTGGTTGCCTCACGAGTCTCACACGTCACACGACAAAATGCAAAAAACTAATAACATTAACAATATAGGTATTCCGAAATAAAATACTTGAGTCCTAAAACAGAGAAGGTCGCGCGACATCGCGCGTCGCCCGCTTGTCGCGCGGCTATCCTAAATCCTAACAATTGATAATGGTTAGACAGGCGCGGTTTTTTGCACAACATTCTTGTTCGAAGTTGGAGCAAAAAGTTTGGGGTTAACAGGCGGAAACAAACGAGCGATTGTCGTTTTAATTCTGAAAATAATCGCTAACAGAGACAAAAAAGCTATACGGAGTGAACGTAAAAACTGTCGCCAGGTCGCGCGTGTGTGTACGACGCCGTGGCTGGACCACCTATACTAAAATAAGTATCGGCATAAATACTTATTTACAAACATACTACACAGTAATTTTATTTGAGCAAATATTTTATAAAATTACGTTTAATTTTGGGAAAAATAGATTAAGATTTCAAGTATTAGAAAAAACCGATAAAGTTTTACGTCAAACCATTTTATGCATTGTTTATGAAGATGCTATAGTTGTTATAAAATACATATGGTAGGACCATATTTGCGTAAATGGTTCGCTACTGGTTTTTAGACTTGGGTAAAACTACAAAAAAATTTAGAGTATTAATTCAATAATAATAGGGCAAAAATGAAGAGGTTTTAAATATATAACTGAGTAACTGTCAATGCAGAATGTAGGTATAAATAGGTGAAGTTTCCTGAAACAATGACGTGTGTTGGTGTTGGTTTAATATTTTTTCAGCGGAGGAGGTTTCACTGCGGTTGTGATGCTTCATTAGCCAGTCGGAATGTCATTTGGTCTAGTGTGGCTGGCGAGCGCGATGCCATGGCGGGTACACACGTGAAGTTTTTACCGCAGCCGCGTCACCGCCGCACACCGCCGCACCGCACACCGAGCGCCGCGCTCGCGACAACCGTCAACATCCACTCCTTTACATTTTTTATGCGCGTCACTATTGACAGGAGAAAGCTATCAAACACACTCGTTAAAGCGAAAAGTTTTGTTTTTATTCGCCTTCGGCCACAGAAACAATTTTAGTTTAATTGCACCACAGTTTGGTCAGTGAGCCGCAGATATTCTTGTTCAAGTGAAAACCTGTACAACGCCGTAATTATTCATTAGAGTGTCATTAAATTAAGTTTCGATTGAAGCAGTAAAATGCTTTAAACATCACCTACATTGCATTATATTTAAAATACACATAACTTTAGTGGGACATTCACGAATGCAGTTATCGTGAGCGATGAATGTCGGTCCATCTTATCATCATACTTGTTTTTGTACTGAGAGGAACTGTTTCATTAAAATCATTTAACAAAACAATTATCGATGTAATCGATTTTGGAAAAATTAAAGGCAAAGAGCAATAAAAGATAAAATAGTTATTTAAGACAAATTGCAGTTGTTACCAGGCCAGATTGTGTGATGTTCAGATCAAACAGTTGATTTGTTCAGTAGGAAATATCCTACTGCATGTGTTAACACTTAAGTCACTCAGTAAAGGTGAAATATTGTATAATGTGGAGTTGTTTGTGTGCATAGCAAGTGTGCGAACATTTGTTATTGTGTTTAAATTATTGCAAATAGGGATTGATATTATTCAAAACGATTGAATTCTCTTGAACAATAATAAAACAATGAATTGGCCAAATGTAACAGTAAAATGTCACTCAGTTTAATTCATCTAACAAATAAATTAGAAACGTCATGCGATAACACTAGCTGCAGTCAATTTTTATACGTTAACAGAACCAAGTGTAGGTACTTACAAATTTATATATCGGACAATAACGTACAAAGGCATTATTTATGAAATATAAAAAATAATGTGCGATGTGTTTAACTACACGATAGGATCTGCGTGTAGTTTGTCAAATCTTTGATATATTTGAGTGCTGAGCCGGCGGCGCACGGCGGCGGGCTGTGTCGCACTACCTGCCCCGTGCTTGTACCCCCATAAATAAAACAAACAACACTAAGCCGACTCACAACTTTTTTTCACATTATACTTATGACCTACTGACCGGGATTTATCAATAATACTCTTTAGTAAAATATTTACTCTGTTTTATTAAATACTTAGACGATAATATAAAATATCATATCACTAAGTAATATTTAATCGCTATGTAGACTTGCATACCTAACTCCATCGTGATGCGATTATTTATTTACATTATTCATCTAATTCAACTTTAGCAAAAACATTTCACAAGTGTTACTGAGCTTCTGATCGTTATAGTAAACTAAGCAAACAATTCTCCCTAAAACTAAACATTCGTTGGTGTCCGACACTGACCCGGCACCGCTCACGAGTGTCCGAGCCTGTCATGTCACTACAATAACTATAACATAACTATCATTATGGAAACAAACCAAATGTCGGTCGAGGCAGAGAGATAATCAGGACATGTTCAATAAAAGTCATTTCCATATTTCAATTTCTATAAAGAACTTTTTTAATATATATCATCATATACGTCGTAGGTACATTATTTTATATAGAAAAAATACCTATTTTTACAAGTATTAAGTACCAAGATTGGCCACAAATACATACAAACGAAAAAAACAACAAAACAAGTAAAAAACAGGAATAAAACCATTTTGGCATCGTGTCTGCATCCTTTTTAATAATAATTTTAATAAATTATGTAGTGGGAGCTAGGTGTGCGTCGAGTGCGTGTCGCGCTAGTCGCCGCGCGTGCACGCGGCGCGGCGCGGCGGCGCGCTCACAACACCAACAGAGCGCGCCGCCGCGCCGCCCGCGCCGCCGCGGCTCATGACTTACTACGTACATGATTGCTCTCACATTCGGATCGTTTCATTAAACACTTAAAATAAAAATTGCACCTATTGACTCACTCGTATTCCCTTACAAAACGAAGCTTCGACCCGATTCATATTTTTTACTCTCGTCCTCGTCACTAATCATAAATTTACAGTTATAGCAACAATTTAAATTTATTCCACACCACAATGACTCCCTACTGACAGGTAGGCATGTATGAACATCGTTAATTTGTAATATCTATAAATAAATTCGATGAAATCGTCCTTTACAAAACTGAATGGTGCTACGCACTCCTCGCCGAAGCGGTCGGGCAGCGCGCGCGACTCGCAGGTCGCGACGGCGTGCGTCAAGTACGCGATACGCGATGCGCGTCAGGTGTGGACGCGCGGTACTGTGCTACATGAGTGTGTAATGTCGCGTACTTACCGCACGACGTCTGATGAGGCCGCGACCGCCGGCGAGGCGCGAGCGACGCCGGGATCCACCTCCGATTTAAGCTCTTATTTATCAATTAGACTAACTAGCTAAACGTATCGGCGATCACTCCGAACCTCGGCGTTTCGATAAAATATAAACAATTACTGGCTTCGATCTTAACATTACTCACATAATTAATCAATGACTTCACTGAAATTATAAAGAACAACTTAAACGTAGCGTTCTGTCCGTGGGGGGCTCGCGATATGTACAGAGGCGCGGGCCCCGCTCACTACGCCGCGGGCACGTCCGGGCGCGCGGCGCTATGTACACCAGGTATCCCGCGGGCGCGGCGCTAGTCGGCGCTAGTGAGGCTCCGAGTAGTAGGGCCGCGGCGGCGCCCACGGGGCGAACTGTTAGTGCGCGGCCAGCGTGTGCGCGCCGGGCGCTAGGCCGTGCTGCGGCGACAGGCCGGGCGGCGAGTGCGAGTGCTGCAGCGGCGAGCCGTGCACCTCTCCGTGCCCATAGTGCCCGTGGCCCATGCCCTCCATCATCTCGTTGCCCAGCGTGTTGGGCGGCGTCATGCGCTTCTCCTTCTGCCGCCTGTTGCAGAACCACACGCGCACCACTTCCTTCTCCAGCTGTAGACTATCCGCCAGGGATGTGATCTCCTGCGCCGACGGCTTGGGCTGCTTGTGGAAGTGCTGCTCTAGTGCACCCTTCACTGACACTTCTATCGACGTGCGCTTCTTTCTTTTCCTTCCTTGTGCGGCTATTTTGTCGATGCTCGTGGGGCTCCCCGTGGTGGAGTCAGCCTCCTCTAGCCACTTCTGGAGTAGGGGTTTCAACTTGCACATATTTTTAAAACTGAGCTGTAGCGCCTCAAACCTGCAGATGGTGGTCTGCGAGAACACATTGCCGTAAAGCGTGCCTAGCGCCAGGCCCACGTCGGCCTGCGTGAAGCCCAGCTTGATGCGGCGCTGCTTGAACTGCTTGGCGAATGCCTCCAGGTCGTCGCTGGTAGGCGTGTCCTCCTCGGGTGGGTCGCGCTCCATGGCGTGGTGGTGCAGCGGGTGCGGCGAGGGCTGGATGTCACGCAGCATGTGGTGCTGGTGCATGGGCATGGGGTAGCCGCCATGCAGCGCCACGGGCGAGCCAGCGCCGTAGTGTGGCGACACCACAGGCGCGTGCCAGCCGCCGTGTTGCAGGTGGCGGTGCTCGTGCGGCGCGGGCGGTGGCTTTACGTCGGGCTGGTGTGCGTGCGCGTGGTGCTGGTGCATGGCCCAGGGGTCGGCGGGCGGCAGCGACGTCCAGGGGTTGAGCACGGGCGCGCCCGGCGACGGCGAGCCTCCCGCATGCAGCCCGTGCCCGTACTTCATGTCGGCGGGCTCGGCACTGCGCGGCGACGCAGCATGGTACCCGCCGATGTTGCCCAGGTCCATGTCGGCGGGCATGTACGTGGTCGCCGCCATGGCGCCGTACCTCAAATCCACGGTGGACGGCGTCTTGCCGGCTCGAAGGCTCTCGAGCCTTCAACTGGCTTACTAAGTCGCGAAACAAGCGCGTTAGTCGCGCGGCGCTGCGGCAGCGGCGGGGGCCACCTCACATCACCGGGTAACACAGCGAGCGACATGCGCGTGCGTGCGCGACGGCAGCACGGAGCGGACTGGAGCGCTGAGCGGCGCTGCGCGCGCCCGCAGAGGTAGAGGGGCGGCCCCGCCCAGACGCCGCCCGCTAATGACGATGTAATTACTGCGCCCCGCCCCCCGCGCGCCCCGGCCCCGCGCCCCGCGCCCCCGGCCCGTTCGCCGCTCGCACACAATATTGTGCGTCGCGCCGTACTCTCCGCGAGCGCGCCGCCGCCGCCGACGCCGACGGACACTCTTCTAACATAGAGATCACGTTCATGAATCATGATTCATGACTTATTGGATGATACCGACGATTAATTATATTTTAAATCTCAATATTTCAAACTAAGTTGGACTTCAATTCGTTCTTCTTATATGCAATTCTGTGGCAAAAGACTTAATTTTAAAAGTTATTTATTAATTGATATACTTAGTACTTTTTTCAGTTTTTTGCCAATCAAAATAAGAAAATTTATTAACATCTTTAACTCTACTACTTAAATCAAAATTAATTTTGCAAAAAAAAACAGAAATACCTAACTGTTTTTCTTTTTTCTCTTACAATTTAAATACTCTTGTATAAACACCAGAAGCTCGCTAACTGACAGTGTTGAGACAACTATATAAGTGAGCATCACTTAGTTACTATGATGCAATTATAGAAAAACCATTTATTTAGGTATGATAATCAAGAATTATTTGTGTTCTTTATATTCATAGGCCAGCAACGAATATTAAGTATCTATATATGTATATTTACTTATTGCTAATTAGGTGTTGAGTAAGTGTTATTAAAAATAATATTAATACTTATTTTATTTTTTTTGCAAAAATATATTTTACCTGGATATGTGGCTCATCGAAAACTTTAAGTAACAGGCGAACGTTCTAAATTTAGTATTATGTTGTAAACGCTACCTTGAACAAAGTGGAGACATCAACACCTGCTTATAAGTAACTGTCATTATACAAAGCTATTTACTAATTGTTGCTAAATAATATAATTCAAATAAATTACCTAATTAATAAAATCCATGTTACCTACTTGTTAGTAGTTACTTTTATTTTTGAAAATATTTTTGAATTACAATAGTTTTAAATCGATTTACAATAATAGTCTTGTCTTTAAATTATTCACTTACAGGTATTTTTGTTTTTTGAAACAGGTAATTTATGACAGTGTGCCATAAACCGTAACCTATCACAATGAACGTGAGTGTACGCACTTATAATTTATATTATCATAATATATTAAAATATCTCATTGTTCATTACACAATTTAATTACCTATATTAGGTACCTAAGTGGGGCTATTTGTCGAACCTTGTATGAAGTGTTATGTGACATTGATAACTGACTCTTATTATTCAAATACCAAAAAGACTAAATAAAAAAAACAAGTACTAACCTACTATATTTATTTTTAAGTTAATATCGTTAAGTAAAGTCGTATAAACTTAGGTAGGTATCTCTTTTACTCCACATATAAGCTTTCACACAGAACCTAGTTATCTAAAGTGAAGTAGATTTATTTTCTTTTTTGATTCAGTTAGGTACTTAGATACTTTATAAGTGAAAAGATAACGAATTCCTAAAAACTTTTTTTTAAATAATATTTTGGTTTGTCTTAGCTGCTAAATGGGTAAATCATTTTAAATTTAAAAAATATTTTAATTTATTTTAAGAACTATGTAAGTACCATAACTAATTTAAAAACATTCATAAATTTCAATAGTTGTACAAATTCGAAGAGTTTTTAAATAATTAAGAAGAACAATTTGTGTTTTTATTTTTATCAATAATATTTTTTAAGTACAAAAACTTTGACGATGTGTACAAAACTCTTGTCTAAACGATATTCAACTCGCGCCGGGCTCGGATAACGTCAAGCGCACCAAACCGCGGCCGACCGCGACTACTAGCGACATCTGTTGTCGAATAGTGAGACTAAACTTGAACCACGCTAACAAAAATGTTTGACTTTAATCAATTTATTATTTTTGCAGACGTTATGATTACTTTAGAAGTATTTTATAGAAAATACCAGTGTGTTTACTTTGTATACTTAATTTATTTGCAAGTTAGACAGGCAATTTAAAAATGGATGAGAAATGTTTCTTTCTCTGTGCGAAATTCTACAAACAACTATTTTCGCATCCTAAGTTTAAACTGTCAAAATTGTTGGTTGATCTTCCAAAACATTTCAATGTTTTTTCAAAATCATGGACAAATTCATGAAATTATATTTAATCGAAAAAAAACTGAGTGAGAGCTTTCTAGTGGCGGGTAGCGGAACTATTAGCAACCCTCTCACGGGCAGTAACTTGTGAGGGCACTTGCTTCACAGAGGGTTGTGTTGTACTACCAGGGTAGACAGTGGCGCCCCACCATTGACTTCGGTTTCGTTTTGATATTGTTTATAAACCACTGCTGTGTAAATTGATCCTTAGTAATAATAAAATCGTCTTTCATCTCTGTAATGAATTCCTACAGTCATTCGTTTACTGAGAGACATACAAAATCGCTTGGTCCAGAAGCATGAAACTTTGCAGAACAAATTCAAGGAAAATGAAGCACTTATGAACAGTAAATGATAAATGATAAGTATTTATTTTGTAAGTAGATTGTAAATAACACTTTTACACGTCAATCTTTTCTTTTTAAACTAGATGAGGCCGGTGTTTCCTAGCTGACTACCCTGAGAAGAAACACCGAAACAAACTCAGAGGTCAAAGTCTCTTTTGAAGTCCATACAATTGTAGGTACTGGTCAAATCACAAGAGAACCATGTATGTTGATGTCTGAAGTGGTATTTTGAGGAAAGTACCACACAGATTTGAGTGGACCTGTCCAGACAGCGCAAGTATTTGTTAATTATCGTGTAGCTCAAACTAAGAACTTCTAAGGAGCTCAACGCTCAAGTAGTTTTGAAAATTCAATCCTTGAAGAGTTAAATAGGGCAAGTTTGTATGAAAGATCGTCATTTTTAAGTAAGAAATGATAATTAGTGGAATTGGCTTTCAGAAGTTAGATGTATCTTTGCTTTTCGGAAAGTCATTTGTAACGGAAAATCCCAAACTTGTTTTTGTTATAACAGACGACACAACAAGCCATCGGTCGTTGAGATCTAACCACTACGTCACACTCACCACCACCTCTATCATCAATTACGTTTGTATTGTTCTTTATTTTCTGTTTTCCTGGGAGAAATATCTCCGGAGCATAATCTAAGGTTTTACACCCAGTTTATGCAAACCTAGGTATTATTTGTATGGTCATCATTGTATTCACGAGTGTTATTGGTTTCGATAAATTAACACAATGAAAACCTTTGCCAATGCCTACGAATAGCGTGTGTAATGTTGTATTACTATTTTTAATAATTAGATAACCAACAGTAGTTAAATAATAATATTTTGAATTTGTACTATTTGTGATATGTTTTTCATTTACCTATATAATCATCTATTGTTACAAGATCGTCTCTATAATACATAGGTACTTGTAAAAAACAAAATAGCTGCCTAGCGCTGTCTGTTCATCTGCTTACTTATCAAAAAGTGATGAGATCCTTATAATTTGGCCTTTAAAATACATAACTGTTAAAAAGACTCAAATAAACTATTACTGATTTAAATATTCAGTAGATATGGTGCCAACACGTGAGCACATTCATAATAAGTAGTCAGGTAATCAGTTAGTAATAATTGTTTAAAGTTTTTACACAAGTATCGTTTAATTACGCTTTTATCTTTATATTTACTCGTTAATAATTCATTTTCTTTCATTAAGTAAAAAATATTACTTGTAAGAAGTTTTACGAGTCTCTAAATAATTAACATTTAATTACCTTAGTACTTTATTCTGTAACAGCTCGACTAAAAGTGACACATTCAATGAGATGTAATTGTCATGTCAACATTATCGTCTCAATATCAATACACCCGGCACTATCTATCGTTTGGTAAGGTAAGTACCTATCATACTTTTCAAAGTTACCTAATCTTATTGGATAAGACGAAAGTTATTTTGGTGATTTGATTTGAAAGCTACATTATTATGTAGGTTAGTTGGTAAAAGTATAACAAAGAAATAGAGCTACTGAATATTAAATTCAATTCACATTTTGTTTGCATTAAACAAACATTTATCGGCCCAATATCAATGTTTATGGTTGTCCACTGATTTTTCCGAATTTAATAATTAAATAAAAAAAGATTTATTTATCGCGCCGTAATTTTACTTTTACATATTTTGGAGCCGTAACACTATACTTAGCAAGAGTGAAATAGCGTCCCGCGCCCCAACGGCAGGGCCTGGGTCGCCTTGTAGGGAACTAGTGTTATTGAAACGTTGAAACGACTGAAGCCGATCGGTTACCATTTATTACTGCTCATCTTATACTAATACAATGTATTAATGACATCGATCTTACTTACTAAGCAGGTACATACATACTACATACACCTCATGGTGTTATATTGTTGAAATCACTGCATTTCAGTGTTCAAGTGTAAGTGCAGTAAACAGATGACTCATAAAATTGCGTTATTGCTTAACCATTCAACCATTGACTTGTATGACTTTTTTATAATAACGGCGTTATAAAGGTATTTAGTTATATGGAGTAATCTAATAAAATGAAATAAAGTAAAAACATCTCTTTATCTTTAATGAGTTTGAACACTAATATCTTATAGCATAGCACACAAAAGTAACCTAAGTACCATAATAAATTACTTCCAACATTCTCACTAACTGTACGAGACTGATTGGACACGTACAGTCACATTGGGAACATCAGTAGGCTACTGATTCTCTTATAAGAGTCGCGATCAAACAAGGGTGGCAAACATATGAGTTGCTCAACGGAGGCTCAACAAACACAGGCGCGCGGCGACGCTCAACTGTTGACTCAACACTTGAAGCACTGTTATTGTGACTTAACGGCATTGTTGCTGATATCACACCACTTGGAAAGAGTTGGTCTTGATAGTCATACGCAGTTTATAAAACATTTTTACAAAAAAAAATACAACCGACTTCCAAATAAAAAGCACTACAAAGTACAAAATAATTTCTATTTCCGATGTCGGTGTTAAATTGCGAAGATACAAACAAAAACACCGGCTTCGGGAATAAGTTACCCATAACAGAGACAGAACCTGCATTCAATTGGTATTTTTAAAAGGAAGCTAAAAGACTTCCTTATTAAAATGGCACATTTATTACTCTGTCAAGGAATTCCTTGAAGAAAGATAATGATTTGATTGTGATATTTAATGTGATATAAATTATAAGAATAGCATGATTATAAAATGATAATTACATCTGCCTAGCCTTTTCCCAACTATATTGGGGTCGGCTCCCAGTCAAACCGGATTCAGCTGCATACCAGTATTTTACGTGGAGCGGCTGCCTACCAGACCTACCTATATAATGTAAACTGTGTTACTGTAATTTGATTATGTATATTTATTTTATTTTATAATTGCAATGCCTTAACAGGCAACTAAGTTCTAAGAACCTACCTATTGTTACTACCTTTAAATTCTATACACTTAGTTCGCAATGAATTTGATTTGATTTGATTTGTTTGTTTTATTTTTAGTGGTACCCTACAGGCCACACCAAACAACACGACTGGAAAGTCACAGGAAAGTAGAACACGCAATTTCGTACACATGTATGATTTTTCCACATATCTTTTCCAGCTATTTGAATTTAAAAACTAAACTACTGAACCGATTTTGATAAAATTTCAATGGAATCAATTGAAAAGCATATTATCCTTTTACATGAAATAAGAATTTTTCAAATCAGTTCATAAACGACGGAGATAGGAGGTAACAAACATAAAAAAATACAAGTGAATTGAAAACCTCCTCCTTTTTTTGAAGTCGGTTAAAAGGGTTCTTGGATGTAAACCTACCGTCTGTTGGGCTGATACGAATACGATAAACATAAACGAGCTTGTTCATCAAATCTTACCATAAATAATTATGTTTAGTTTAAAAAAATACAAATATTAGAAGATTCCGCATATGGGAAAGTAGAATTCAATAAAAAATGCTTATAAGTATTTAAACTCGTTACAGACATACCTACAAAAGTACTCAGGCCCGTGTACCTAGTCAGTTTACAGGATCAGTCCACTGACCCGACTGACTCGAGTGACCCGGAAGAGAACCCCCGATGAATGGCAATGAATAACTAGCAATAACTGTCAATTTGATGAAACGAGGTGAAATGATGTTAGACAATAGGTATGACTTGGACTATAAGTATATGAATAATAAGAATACGTACCTATGGCCTTTGGAAACATATGTAGGTCCAAGATCTTTTCTGTATGAAAACATTTGCTTAGCTACAGTTAGGTAGGTACCTCATACATCAGCAACCATCAATAAGAAAATAGCTGCAAGGAGATAACTAGTGAAGATTCTAATTTAAATATCTAATAGGTAAGTTCAGGTAGTACCTACATGTTTAAATATGCATTAGATTCTGTTAAGTTTAAAGCGTAAGTACCTACGAAAGAAGTACCACTCAGCTGTGTAGGTATCGTCTATGAGTAGCAGTACTAGTACTCTTACCGGCAACATAGGTACTACGTTACATAGTACTATAATACCATTATATACTGCAATAGATAATATGTACTACTTTGGCAAAACGCCAGTTTCCTATTCAGTACAATTAAAGTAACTAACTACTTTAATAGGAACATTAGATATCATTAAATCACGTTTTTTTTTACTAATTCACAAGACCTTGGGCTGATGGATGCAGTTTCTAAGAAAGCCAAGTAAAGAGCTACTACTTAATTTAGCAAAGAGAAAAAAACTAATAAGATTATCAAAAATATAATGAGTTGGGATCCGTAGCGCGGTCACCGTCCCGCCGCCTGCGCCGCCGCCGGCCGCCTGGTGGCGCGCTGACCGCCCGGCGAACGGGGCCCCACAGATGTACCCTGCACATTTATAATTTGCCTATTACAGAATCAAGTTTTTAAGATACATTTAATAAAAGAGCAATAATCAAATTTTTAAAATCGATTTCCATTAAATAACTTCTGCAAGTCATGAAGACATCGAAGTTACTCGCACTAATACAGCTATACATCTGATTACATGTACATGTAGTACATAGGTAACTCTAGGCCAACACTCTTATAAAAGGCAATAATTAGAGGCACCAGATGTAACACCTTTACGACAACCGCACATAAACTGTCATGTGGGAAATATTGAGTCATATTCATGACGCTGATGACTTTAAATGAATGTTCTGATGAACCATTCAGTTTGTATTTATTTCAAGTAACCTTACGTTTATGTACATCTAACCGACTGCGTCACTCAGTGCCTCAGCTACAGAGTGCAGACCTCTCATTAGAATGCTCATTAACTGTAATATAATCTACAAACAGCTTACTCGAAGCGTGATTCTTAGTCATTGGAAGCATTAATTCAATACTTACTCTCATTCACTTCTGTATATTTTAACATTTGAAGTATAAATCACTTTTTTGGTTTCCGAAATAAAACAAAGTCCGGCTTCCCTCAGGCGGAATGTGTGAAGAACGATGTAGGTACTGGTGTGGTACATTAGCAGGAGGATGGTTTGGCAAGATATTTTCAATTTGCTGGAGCTGGCGCGGGCGCAGGCGGCGGCGTGGCGGATCGATCCGTTCCGTCGCCGCCGCGCGCGCAGATAACATCAGCCATCCGATCTTACCGACATTTTTACGAAATCGACCTTTTTGCCTCCTAAATATTGTTTAAAACTTTAAATTACTATAATCTGCGTCAAGGAGCTTTTAGTATTGTGATGTCGAGTGGAGTAGGAATCCTAATTCTTTTGACACGCTTGCAATTTTTCCAACACGAAAATAAAAGCTCAAATGGACCATTAAGTCATGTTAGTCTATTAAAGAAAAAGTGCAAAGTGGTTCACGTATGACGATGAAAGAAAGGCGGCCGTGATCATGCGCAGTGATCACGACATGCCTTCTCAGGATGAGACGAGGCCTCTGCCCATCAGTGAGACGATCAGTGGCTGGTGTATGAGCAACACCCTAACTCACTACAACTGCACTTACAATACGACGTCGTCTAACATCTTTTTTTAACTAAATTCAAAGCATTTATTTGTGTTCAATTAAACCATTTACAGGCACTTTTCAATTGTCAAGGTCGGTCAGTCAAAGTGGTGAAACTATTTGCACGTTCTAAAGCGTCGTATGGAGAAGAACGTTCAAGAAACTCCATGGACACTCTTTTAAATTAATATATTGTTACAAAGTTACATTGAACATTGTTCATGTTGAAATTATTCATGTCATGTGAGAACGATGTAGAAAGAAGTGTACGGCAAAAGCAAGTACTAACAATTAAACAAAACCCTGGCAGTTGCGAGATGACCAGTCCCAGCTAACGAAACGATGAATGAAACACATACGCCACCATCAGAGAGACTTTTGAGTGAGCATGACACTCCCAACGGCCAGGGCTCATTCAAGTCAAAGTAATAAACCAAAAATGATAGTTTAACTTGAAGGTACACAGTACTCACACATGTGCCGTTAATGCATGATACAATGCTAAATAGAATATTGAGTGAAAAAATAAAATAAATTGTTACAATCTTCAGCGGGTCCAACAATGTTCTCAAATGCTCATGGATTAGTTTGTGCGCTCTAATGGCTGTGGAGCAGGACCAGCACTAAGCCAAGCATTTTTATGCTTACCTGCATAGTGGGCGTTTAATAGAAGATTTAAATTTCGTTTAATTTAGTTCTAATATATGGGGAAAATTTTACCCTATGAAATATGTTGCTACTTTAGCCAGTCTTAAATCTGGTTGAACTAATTATTGATCCCTATTTCTGTCACCTCGTTTATTGAAAAGATTTAGATTATTTCTAAAGGAGACGGAACCGCTGTCATACAATCTTGGGCCTAGATGTATAACGATGAGAGTGTTGTCAATCAATAGATTATATATATTATCAATCAATCTCTGCAAATTCTGCGGATTTTGGCAATTTGAGAGCAGAGATAGAAGAGATTTAGTAAAATATTGCGCCTACATGACAACATGAAACGGAATAATGCCCGAAAAAAAAATTTTACTAAAAAAATTCACTGGCCGGTATCATTAACCTATCTTTTTTAAATATACTTATCAGGAGGTATATATGTCGTGTCATAAATAAGTTCTGTCATTATGATTTGTCAGTGTTCATTAACAACAATTAATATTCTGTCAACCAAACTGCTGTTTGACATAAAAACAATCAACCTTTCTAAAGAATACGTCATTAAACTGCTAAGAACGCAACATTGTTGCAGGTTATAGCTGACCTAAACTGTTTTTTTAGATACCTCGTCTTCTAGACTATTAATTGTGCATTTTTTTTTATATTGAAACAGAAAATAATAACTATTATTTTAAACCATTTCTCAACCTTTTACACTTGGGTCCATTAGTTTCCGTCTCCTTTAAATAATGTCAAAGCAAGTTCCATCTGAGAATCTTCTAGTTGCATCCAACGGTACGTAAACACAAACACCTGTCGCCGTGTTCAGTAACATATAAACACGAAATTGATCCCTGACGAGCTTTTACAATATAATCGGTGTTATCTGCTGGAGACAACTATTAAAATAATAAGCAGGGGGGAGGATTGACATAACTTGTCAACAATTTCTTAGCTTCCAATAAAAAATCGGCCAAGTGCGAGTTGGACTCGTCCACCGAGAGTTCCATAGAAACTCGTAAGTAAAGTTCGACCCGACCATTACAGGCTCGATAACTTCCGAGTAGGTACTTATAATAATAATAATAAACCATTTATTTTCAGGTTACAAAGACCCATAGATAATAGTTATTTATGATATTAGTGCGGTAAGTTGGTTTTTACAAAGGAGTAGACGAATGTAAGCCCGAGACGAAGTCGAGGGCTAACCATAGTCACGAGTTTGTAAAAACCAATTTCTGCACGTATATCATACAACGTTTTTCAATACATTTGCGAGAAAACAGTACAATAGATAATGTAACAAACTTTTTGTTTTTAGATATCAGTCGGAAAGTCGCAATAATCTTTGACATTTCTAATATGAAAATGGCGCGAATTTGCAAACGGCGCCACAATCGCGTGGTGAAAATAAGAACTACATCTTTCATTTATTTATTTTATTATTCTTTTCTCATTTTCTCTTTAGTATTAAAGTGAGACAAACGTATTGAGCAAATGCGCTTCCAAGGAGGTTCGATCATTCAGCTTATTTACTCTAGGATTGTGAAACTCCTTGGTGATATTCTTATTTATTTTTTTATGGAAATTAAAAGAAAAAACCGTAAAGAATACCTAAGTACATATTTTACCGCACGGCGCTATACAATAGCACCTTGCGGTAATATATGTACTTAGGTGAGAGTACCTATTTTACCGCACATTCCATGGTGTGGTGTGTAAAATGTAACTTTCGAACAATGCCTACAGGCTTCGTAAATGCATTTTTTGAGCAAATGTGTTGAAAAGGTATTTTCAACACATTTGCTCAAAAAATGCATTTACGAAGCCTGTATGCATTGTTCGAAAGTTAAAAATTATGCACCACACTATGGAGCGTGCGGCAAAGTAGGTACTCTCACCTAAGTACATATTTTACCGCAAACTCCGTTGTATAGCGCCGTGCGTATTCTTTACGGTTTTTTTTTAATTTCCATAAAAATTAATAAGAATTCCACCAAGGAGTTTCACATCACGAGAATAAATTAGCTGAATGATCGAACCTCCTTGGAATGGATACGTCCTCCTGTATACGTTTGTCTCATTTTAATATTATAGAGAAAATGAGAGAAGATAAATAAAAAAAATAAAGTATGTGGTTCTAATTTTCACCACGCGCATGTGGCGCCCTTTGCAAATTCGCGCCATTTTCATATTAGAAACGTAACGAAAGATTGTTGCGACTTTCCGACTAATTTCTAGAGACAAAAAGTTTGTTTCATTACTTATTGTAATGTTTTCTCGCAAATGTGTCGAAAAACGTTGTATGACACACGTGCGGATTTGGTTTTTACAAACTCGTGACTATGGTAAGCCCTCGACTTCGTCTCGTGCTTACATTCGTCTACTCGTTTGTAAAAACCAACTTACCGCACTAATATCATAAATAACTATAACCTACTATACATACATATAATAACAATTGTGTTAGTATGTAATAGTTATTTATGATATTAGTGCGGTAAGTTGGTTTTTACAAACGAGTAGACGAATGTAAGCACGAGACGAAGTCGAGGGCTTACCATAGTCACGAGTTTGTAAAAACCAAATCCGCACGTGTGTCATACAACGTTTTTCGACACATTTGCGAGAAAACATTACAATAAGTAGGTAATGAAACAAACTGTTTGTCTCTAGAAATCAGTCGGAAAGTCGCAACAATCTTTGACGTTTCTAATATGAAAATGGCGCGAATTTGAAAAGGGCGCCACATGCGCGTGGTGAAAATTAGAACCACATACTTTATTTTTTTTATTTATCTTCTCTCATTTTCTCTATAATATTAAAATGAGACAAACGTATACAGCAAAAGCGCTTCCAAGGAGGTTCGATCATTCAGCTTATTTATTCTCGTGATGTGAAACTCCTTGGTGGAATTCTTATTAATTTTTATGGAAATTAAAAAAAAACCGTAAAGAATACGCACGGCGCTATGCAACGGAGTTTGCGGTAAAATATGTACTTAGGTGAGAGTACCTACTTTGCCGCACGCTCCATTGTGTGGTGCATAATTTTTAACTTTCGAACAATGCATACAGGCTTCGTAAATGCATTTTTTGAGCAAATGTGTTGAAAAAACTTAAAACTATGTCCACCTACTGCAAACGTAAGTTTGTAATAAAACCTGCAACCTTCTCGCCAAAATGTATGTTTCTAGATAAACGCGAAGTATCCTACAGGTTTTGATATATTTTCGAGTATCAAAATGTGTCGCACAACTTTTTTATTGCGTTGACTGAAGCTTGAGTTTCTTCTCCTACAGATCTAGAAGAAGTGGTATGAAAGGAACAGAAATTAAGGGACATGTTAATATTCGACAAGCTAAACAAAATGCATTGTATTTGCGGACGGACGGCTAACGAAGTCATTCAATGAGTTCCGTTTTTCCTCTTAAGCTACGGAAGCCTAAAAAAGTTAATTTCTCAGGTTCCCATTATTGAAAACATACCTAATACCGTTTCACAAATAATATAATTACTTCAGTAAGTAGGAACATCGTTTCGTTTGACTTTACAAGTTCACCTTTTTACCCGACTGCGCGACAACTAAGACAAGGTTACGTTGTTTTTGTTTTATTTATCGTGAGGGTGATTATTATTCTCTTCCACGAGACCTTTCAATATAATGAAGCTGTTCAAATAGTAAAGCTGCTACATGTAATCTCATGACAGCCGTCTTTTGCTATGACAAATGATAATGCACACTAGTCTACAAGCTTACCTGTCTCTCGAGAGCCTAATTTATGTTTTGCCAAACAACCATAATTATTTAATGATGTAGTTTCTATTTGCACTGGGGAAAATGATATTTTCAGGTATTCCAGTATAGGTAATAAATATGATAGTACTGACGATATACCAAACTAATTTAAAAAAAAAACGATCTTTCGTTTTAATTAGGAGTAGGTACCTAATATAGACATTCGTTAGGGGGTTGATATACAGTTCTACAACTTCTGCGACGAGTTAGCTATTCTTAAGATAATTTTCAGTTTAAATTTACTTCCAAAAAACTAAACAGCTCGTTCATGAGAACATGTTGGAGTGGGAACTTGAACGTAGCTGCTACGTCGTAGCAACGTTTTGTTTCGTATTAAGAGCCTGTACGCTGTATGTCGTTTCATACAAACTTTCAAGTCCTTATTCTTCAAAATGAATGGACCGATTTTAGCGAAACTTGGTATGCATACGCTTGATATCCAGGTCTAAATAGTTATCAGAAAACATTTTTGAAAAAGATTTCAGAGGGAGAGAGAGAGAGCGATTTTAAGTTTTCTATAGAAAGTGAAAAATCACTATATCCTTCCCCCTGAACTCTTTTTCGAAAATGTTTTCTGATAACTATTTAGACCTAGATATAAAAAAAATAAATAAATAAAATAAAATAATATCTAGCGTACGCATACCAAGTTTTATTAAAATCGG
Organism: Melanchra persicariae; assembly: GCA_947386135.1. Lineage (NCBI taxonomy): Eukaryota > Metazoa > Arthropoda > Insecta > Lepidoptera > Noctuidae > Melanchra > Melanchra persicariae. The sequence continues at coordinate 22,531,969 of OX376650.1, forward strand.
TTCATTAATTTCGAAAAATAAGGACTTGAAAGTTTGTATAAAAAGCCGTACCGCGTAAACGCTCCTAATATAAATCCAGTAAATATAGTTCTAGAACCTAAAGTTGTGTATTTGCTGTCAAACACTCTGTAGGTATTACAAGTTCATCATGACATGATGTCATCGCGTTATTATTATCTTATTAGGTAAAGGTGCGCCCGCGCCGGCACTCGGGCGCTCGGGCGGGCTGCGCCGCGCTTCGCCGCAAGCGCACCGCGAATCAATTTCATGAGGAGACTGCGAATTGAACCCGCGACTAATATGGACATACGGGGAATACAACCTTCGGATATTTTGGTTCTTAACTCCTTATATGACGTGTTATATTAGCAACAATGACGTTGTGGACAACTCTGAAAAAAATAACGGTTTTCAAAGCGAAGGAGTCGTCAAAGCCTCTTTTGTTCGTAGCTGGATATAGCGAGTACATAAAGAAGCTCAAGATCCACTAGCAAACTGATTAGTTAGTACTGTTACGCGCCAGAATTAATGCCGGGTACATAACGTTAAAAGTTACTACTAGCGCCATCTAGTATCGAGTAGCAGAACTAGTAGAGTCAAGATCCTTCTAGACATTTCGATGCTAGAACATTCTAGAGTTTTCGTTATCTGGTTAGTCGGGGCCGGTATGTACTCGAACTTTCTAGATGTTTCTATACTAGAAGGTTCTGGAATTATCTGCCGACCTATATAAGGCCCGCATAGCCTGCGACCGAGTCAGTATTGAATTTGCGATACAAGCGACGACTTCGAGAGCGAACTTCGACTGCGAATTAAAGTGATCAGTAGTGCAATTGTGATTTATAATTAGTGAGTTTAAGTTGTAATTAGTGTTGATTAATTAAAGTGTCATTTTGGTTATTTTATCGGCTGTTTTTTATTGTCACGAACCCTAAGCTCGTAACAATTGGTGTCAGAAGAGAGGATATTTAAACTATGCCGATTCTACCAAAGGCCGACATGGAGGGTATCCGTACCCGAAGTCAACGCCAGCAGGAGACGGACCAGAGGCGTTTTGGAGGTGCAACGCCGCAGACGTTGGAGGGCCAGTTGCCGACCATGGAGCCCGGCCCATCCATAGCAGCTCCAGCATCTGCAGCACCAGACTTTGGAGCTCTGATGATGATGCTGCAGGAACAGGCTCGCCGGTTGGAAGAACAGCTCCAGCGTGATAAGGAGGAACAGGCTCGCCGGCAGGAGGAACAGGCTCGCCGGTTGGAAGAACAGCTCCAGCGTGATAAGGAGGAACAGGCTCGCCGGCAGGAGGAACAGGCTCGCCGGCAGGAGGAACAGGCCCGTCGGTTAGAAGAACAGCTTCAGCGTGACAAGGAGGAACAAGCCCACCGACAGGAGGAACAGGCGCGCCGCCAGGAAGAACAGATGCTCCTAATGAAGGACCTTCGCGCGGCCTTCGGGAAAGACATGAAGGAGGTGAAGGAGAAGGTTGCTCAGCATGACAACCGCCTGTCAGAAGCTGAAACCCAGATCAGCAAGTTTAATGACGTCATTGCTGATGTAAAGAAAGAGTTGGGCAACCTTAAAGTAGGGGATGGAATTGCAACTCCCGTAGCTACTACACCTTCGCTACGTGGATTCAAAGTGCCGCCCTTTGATGGGACATCTTCCTGGTCGGCCTACAAAATACAGTTTGAGGCTGTTATGAAGGCGAACGGCTGGAATAAAAATCAAGCCATGACTGCCCTCACCCTTGGCCTGCGCGACCAGGCCTTAACTGTTCTGGAAGCTCTCGGTGAGGAAGTGACTTACGAGCAGCTTCTTGAGGCGTTGGAAGCCAGATATGGCGACGCTCATCTGGAACACGTGTTTCGTGCGCAGCTTAAGGATCGCGTGCAACGTAGCAGTGAAAACCTGCAGCAGTGGGCCCTTGAAGTGGAGAAGCTGGTTCGAAAAGCATACCGGTCTGTGCCTGCGCTCATTGATGGGAACCTGGTGCAGGCTTTCATCGACGGTATTCGCGACCTTGAAGTAAGAGCTGCTGTGAGGCTCGGGCACCACGGGACTCTTAAGGACGCCTTGGCCCATGCACTGGAAGTGGAAGCTGTGCGGCAGGATCACCGTTCCCACCGCGTTAGAGAGGTTGCAGCGGCTACGGTTCGCGACCGTCCTAATGGATACAGCCCTAGGTGCTATGGCTGTGGGGAAAGGGGCCACCTTCGATCCAGTTGCCCTAAGCGAACTGCAGTAAAGGAAGATAGTCGATCTTCGGAGAGTGGGGCGGCTACCAGCACCGCCCACCAACAGCAGGGAAACGAGTAATAGCCAGGACTGCGGGGCGGGTGCTGGCTGATGTTCAAAGAGCCCCAAGGATTTCGATCTCACAAACCCACGATGGGAATAGCCTAATCATCAAGGGCGAGGTCAACGGAACGCCATGTAAGCTGACTATAGACACTGGAGCCTCACGCACGGTTGTCAGTTCCCAACTTGTAAGTCGGTTCTTTGGGGACTCCGCATACAATCGAGAGGGCATAAATTTGGTAACAGCCACCGGTCAGCGCATACCCGTCCGAGGAGAGAAAGAGATGGAGTTGAAGCTAGGCAACAGCATCTACCTGCATAATGTTGTTGTGGCCGATGTAATGGACGATTGCATCCTGGGCCTAGACTTTATGAGGAAGAATTGTTGTGAGATCGACGTTAAGCAAGGAGTTTTGAAATGTGGACAAGAGGAACTTTTCATGGAAGGGGCGTTACCAGGAAATGTGTACAGCTTGAAGAAGATTGTTCTTCCTCCGAGATCGGAAACAATTGTGCCGGTTAGTCTTCCTCGGAATTCTGGGCAGACTCATCGTTGTGTACTCGTGGAAAGGGTAAACAATGATCTTCCATGGAAAGTGGCACGAACTTTGGTCAGAGCCACTGACATCTCAGGGGTACGCGTGCTGAACCTTTGTGATACGGAACAGATTATAGAAAAAGGCACGCTGATTGGTACTTGCGAGGAGGTGGATTGGTTGCATCGATGTCAAAATCTATCGACCGGAACCCTAAGAAAGGATGCACAAACGAGAGTGACCACACTTTTAGAAGACTGTCGCAGCGCTCTGTCTCACAATGAAATGATCAAAGCGAAGAGGATGTTACTCAAGTACGCCGATGTTTTCTCTTCAAACGATGCTGACATCGGGAAGACAGGCTTAGTTCAACACAAAATAAACACAGGAGAAGAATTGCCTATCCGTCAGCGGCCAAGGAGATTGCCGGTAGCACGTGAAAAGGAAGTGGAAACCATGATTGAGGGAATGGTGAAGGATGGTGTCATAGAACCTTCATCAAGCCCATGGTGTTCTCCTGTAGTGCTGGTAAGAAAGAAGGACGGCAGCATGCGGTTTTGTGTTGACTATCGTCGTCTGAATGACGTGACAAAGAAGGACAGCTACCCTTTGCCAAGAATTGACGACACGCTGGACATGCTTACTGGAGTGAAGTGGTTTAGCACACTAGACCTAAAAAGTGGCTACTGGCAAGTTGAAATCGACCCTAAGGATAAAGAGAAAACTGCATTCTCGACAGGAAAGGGTCTGTGGCAATTTAAAGTTATGCCGTTTGGATTGTGCAACGCTCCGGCAACGTTTGAAAGGTTGATGGAACTTGTACTAACCGGGTTAATTGGTGATGCCTGTCTTGTCTACTTGGATGACATCATTATCGTAGGTCGTACGTTTGAAGAACATCTTCAAAACCTGGAACGCGTGCTCATGAAGATCCAGAGTGCCAACCTCAAGTTGAGTCCTAAGAAGTGTTCACTTTTCAAACGGCAAGTCAGCTTTCTGGGATACTTAGGCCCGTATTAATAAACGGCCCTCAAAAACGTACTCAAGTGCGTTATCATTTGATACGCCATTATGACGTCATCAGCATCTCAAGATTATTGCTAATTAATAGACACATAAATACAGTATCTCAGTAACCAAGATCAGCATCTCAAGTAGTTGTACTTGATGGCTTGATCTCGTGAACGATGACGTCACATTGACCGAAGTTTTGAAAATATAGCATCAAAAAATATGAAATTTAAAAAAATATAAGGCTGTAGTGGAAAACAAGGACTCCGATGGTGCGTCGCTAAATAATGAATGAATGAATCGATAAAAATGAGACCTGGAAAATAATAAGTGCAGAATACACCGCTGGTCCGCACGCATCGACCTTGGTAAATAATTACATTATTTTACTCTTATTATTTTTATAGTCCGGTTAAGCAGTTGATAGCCCTTGCGTGATAACTTGCTAGTGGTCATACCGAAAAGAAAAAAAAAAAAAAAAAAAAACATTATTTTTACATTAGTACTCTTTATTTTACTCTGTTGACCAGAAACAAGCAAATTATTTAAAAAAAATTATCCATGTAAATCAAAAGGATTTGAAGCATCCCTTATATTATTATAATCTTTTGGTAATCGAAAACGTAAAGGCGTCTATTTCATCGTAATAATTAATATTACTTAAAATATTTTCAAACTCCATGTTTCGCGCCACGCTAATCACACCTCAAGTCACGGACTGTCTGCACTCACGATATAGTATCTCAAGAACCCGCGCTCGTCGTATACTTAAGGGTCGAGTTTCGTTTATTAATCAGTCCATCACTTGGTTGATGCCGTAAACCTAATCCGCAACTTGAGAACGTCAATAATCACGTTTATTAATACGATCAGGATCTCAACATTCATCTCAAGTGCGATCTCGCGAGCTGAGTAACGTTTATTAATACGGGCCGTAGTGTCGGAAGAAGGTATCCGCACGGATCCAGAGAAAATTGCCGCTGTCAAGGATTGGCCAGTTCCAAAAGACAAAACGCAGGTCAGAGCATTTTTGGGTTTGTGCTCCTATTATCGGCGATTTGTCAAGAACTTTGCAGATATAGCCAAACCCCTGCACAAGCTAACTGAAGAGAAGCGACATTTCTGCTGGGATGGAAGTTGCGACATCGCGTTCCAGGAGCTAAAGGACCGTCTGTGCAAAACACCTATTTTGGGGTATCCTGATACGGGCAAGGAATTTATAGTTGACACAGACGCAAGTGACATAGGACTTGGCGGTGTATTATCTCAACGGAATGGTGATCAAGAGGTCGTGATAGCGTACTTCAGCAAGTCGTTGTCGAAACCTGAAAGGAATTATTGTGTAACAAGACGAGAATTGCTTGCTGTAGTAAAGTCATTGCAGCATTTTAGCAAATATCTGCTGGGTCGGAAGTTCCACTTGCGAACTGACCATGCTGCACTGAAATGGCTATTGCAGTTTAAAAATCCAGAGGGACAAGTTGCGAGATGGATTGAACTACTGTAGGAATACGACTTTGAGATTGAACATCGCAGCGGAAGAAGTCATGGCAACGCAGATGCATTGTCAAGAAGACCTTGCCCTGAAGACTGCAAGCATTGTACTAGGCAAGAGGGTAAAGAAGTCGTACCTGTGAGAATGCTCAAGACAGATCTCAGCAACGAGTGGAAGGAAAGCCTACAACTTGCACAGCAGGAAGATTTGGACATTAAGCCGATTCTGGAATGGATGAAGGCCAGTGCTCCTAAGCCAACGTGGAGTGACGTCTCAGCGATGAGTTCGATCACAAAAAGCTATTGGGCCCAATGGGACAGCTTAGTGATTCAGGATGGAGTCCTGTGCCGTAAATGGGAAAATGCTCGGGGAGACAGCTGTCATTTGCAAATGGTTGTCCCTAAAGCTAAAGTACCGGATGTTCTAGAGTTGTACCATAATGGTTGTTCAGGAGGCCATATGGGAGTTAAACGGACTCTACTAAAGATACGGGAACGGTTTTACTGGGTCCACTGTCGTGACGATGTCGAGGACTGGTGTCGTAAATGTACAACTTGTGCGGCTGTGAAAGGACCACAGACTCGTAGTAGAGGTGCATTAAAGTTGTACAATGTTGGTGCACCATGGGAAAGGATAGCCCTAGACGTTGCGGGACCGTTTCCGGAAAGTGAAAGTGGTAATAAGTATTTCATGGTTGTAATGGATTACTTCACTAAGTGGCCGGAAGTCTTCGCCATTCCAAATCAAGAAGCTTCAACAGTTGCTGATAAGCTAGTTCATGAAGTCTTCTGTCGTTTTGGAGTACCCTTGGAGATTCACAGCGATCAAGGAAGGAATTTTGAGTCCCAAATATTCCAGGAAACTTGTCGAGTTATGGGTACTCATAAAACGAGAACAACTTCTTACCACCCACAATCGGATGGAATGGTGGAACGATTTAATCAGACATTGGAGAGGTACCTGGCAAAAGTGGTGGAGAACCGGCAACGGGATTGGGACAAGCATATACAACCGTTTTTGCTGTCATACCGAAGTGCTGTTCACGAAAGCACATCAGTGACACCAGCTTTCGCAAACTTTGGTAAAGAATTACGGCTGCCTGCAGACCTGATTACCGGAATACCACCTGATGCCCCACGCAGTATAACCGATTATGCGAACGACTTGCGGAACAAAATGAATGACATTTATGAGCACGTCAGACAATCGGGCCAGCAAATGTCTGAAAAGATGAAAACCCGTTATGACCGCAAAATGAACAATAAAGGATTCGACGAAGGTTCACTAGTGTGGCTGCACAATCCAGTTCGCAGCAAAGGGAAATCTCCTAAGCTTCAAGCTAAATGGGACGGGCCGTACCGGATTGTGACGAAAATCAATGACATAACCTACCGCATACAAAAAGGTACAAGAAGTGCTCCTAAGATCGTCCATGTGGATCGACTGGCGCGTTATTATGGGGCCGATAATGCTCGGGACGAGCATGTCTTAGGAGGGGGCAGTGTTACGCGCCAGAATTAATGCCGGGTACATAACGTTAAAAGTTACTACTAGCGCCATCTAGTATCGAGTAGCAGAACTAGTAGAGTCAAGATCCTTCTAGACATTTCGATGCTAGAACATTCTAGAGTTTTCGTTATCTGGTTAGTCGGGGCCGGTATGTACTCGAACTTTCTAGATGTTTCTATACTAGAAGGTTCTGGAATTATCTGCCGACCTATATAAGGCCCGCATAGCCTGCGACCGAGTCAGTATTGAATTTGCGATACAAGCGACGACTTCGAGAGCGAACTTCGACTGCGAATTAAAGTGATCAGTAGTGCAATTGTGATTTATAATTAGTGAGTTTAAGTTGTAATTAGTGTTGATTAATTAAAGTGTCATTTTGGTTATTTTATCGGCTGTTTTTTATTGTCACGAACCCTAAGCTCGTAACAGTACTCACAAAATATGTTACACGACGGTATATTTTTGGCCGAGGGGTTGATTTTTTTTATGTGATATTAGGAGCATCCATGCTTAAGAGAGCTGGAGCATGTACAATTCTTCAACAGATCCAGACAAAAGATATTTTAGCTCAGCGACATTTAAATGGTCGACACATCAGCGAGCCAGCTCATCGCTCGCGGCGAAGTGACCCCACACGACGGCGTGTGTAATTTCGTTTCTAGCTGTTACTTCATGTTGCTCAATTTTGCATCATGTATAACTCCATGAATCTCACAACATGTCCGTGCACACGGCGTGGTGACCGGCGACCGCGGCTGGCGTGGCTGGGGTCTGGGGTCGCGAATCAATTCGCGAGGAGTGCACGCTGGCCGCCCGCGGCGAAGTGACCCCACACGAAGCCTTCACTTGTTATTAGCACCGATTACTGCTGTGTCTTACTAAATGTAGAATGACGTCAGCTGTAGCTTAGAGGTTTTATTTATAAGCATAGATATTGTGTGAAGGACTAGAAATGTGGTTATCAAGCAAATACTCAAAAAGAGAGACTGGGCCTTCTTCTTTCCTATCGACACAAACCGCACGACAAAAGCTCATGCAAGCCGTGCTTAAATAAATAGACAATCAGCCAGTCTTCTAGAGGGGCTGTGTGCCAAGCTTTGTCAGACTGAACTAAAATTAAAATTAAATTTACCAATTATTATTTTAACTTGTTGAGACACTATTTACAAAATATATATCCAGATTGGGCCCGACAATGCCCGACATACCTACGTTGCAAAAAAGACCCTCGTAAAGCAGCTAACATGAGATACCTACATAATGTATGTATGCCATGCTTATTTTAATTTACATTGCTGCTATCAAAACTTATTGTTAATCTACCTACAAGGTGCTGCAATGTGCCATACGGAACTTTGGGACCTACACACTTTGACTTTTCACAGTCAAACAATCGTAAAGAGGTGTGAAATTTATAAGTCCCTCGATAAATGTGACCAGGGTTCCGAAGAGTCTCATTTCTAATAAGCAAAATATGATCGTGAACTTTTGTATAATCTAACGTTTACATCGTCTTGTCTTTATTTGTCTTATACAATGTACTTTACTTACAGGTGCGTATTATTATGAACCAAGTGATATCTGGTCTGCTAATGACGGCTGAATACCGAGCACATCAAGTGCGCGGACATGATGCGCGGTACAGTGGGTAAAGCAGTCGGTACAGCGGGTACAGCGGGTACAGCGGGTACTCGCGGCGACACGGCGACGCGGCGACGGCGCGCGCGCAGGGGCGGGGCCGGCGCCGCCCACGCGACATCCATCTTGCGATTGTGTGGCGTCGCGTCGCACCCACGGCTGCAGTACGTCCAGCTTTCTGCACCGTGTCAATATGCACCTAGATAACTTTTATTTCTATATTTCATCCTCATTGTTGCTGTCAAGTCAGGTTACTAGATCATTATTCTTGGTTGTGGCACAGAAGCCAAGCGTTGCAGTTTTCATTTTCACCTCGAGTTCCCAAAATATGGGATTTTGCAACATAGTGAGATCGAATAACCTGCGAATTACGATTAGGTATGATAGATTTATTTTTCACCATGACATGACTATTGTGAATTTGTCTCGAGCTTTTGTGGTCATAAAAGCTCTGCCTTGGACGTGACAGCCTAATCGAACTGTTCTTGAACTATATGCTCAGAGTGATCAATCTAAAATCGATCGACGATATTGCGATTTTAATTTGAACACGTTTTATGTACGAGAAACGGCTTACTTCTATAGATTAATCTTGATAGCTATCAGTAAATATAACGCAGATAGAAGCAAGAGGTTTGCCTTTATAATGCTAAAGTTACAATTTATTACAATTAAAAAAAACGAATTACAAAATATGGTAATACCATCAAAACATTCAAAACGAGTTACATCATGCATAAGCAGTATTGCTAGTTGAGAACAGAGGGCAATCTAAGCCATGGATAATCGAATGCTCTTAACTCGACATAAACTGAAGCCTATGTGATCTAATGTCAAGTGCGCTAAACTATACCACATATTAATGTAGCACGTATCAGCGGAGTCGTGCATCTAAGTATAGCTCGCTCAAGCTCCGAGCTATACTTAGATGCGCCGGCGCCGCAGTACTACCACTGCACAACGCACACTGGCTCCTCGTAAAATTATAATTCATTTCTGTGTCCCCGCACCCGGCTCCGCTCGCGACACATACATATAAAAACAGTCGCCCTGCCTGCTCCACTCGTCCAACAGCCCGGGGTTTCCTATAAGCTATACTTGTAAGATATATGGGCTGTCAACACGTTCGTTGGCATGGTTACGATTGAAAGTGATACGCCTTGGCTTGAGTCGGTGATGACTGTGACGTGTAACTCCGGGAAAGAGCCACAACACTCGTTATGGAGTCCTGAATTGAACGCTACCGCTATGTACAGTTTTACAGGCAGAAGGAAGTCTTACTACTGGCAGAGATGATACAGACTTTAGTGTGGAAACTGAGTGAGGCAATGAGTGCGTTAACCGTATCTGGAGTTGATTGAAGATCAGTTGCATCATTGAACACAAATTTATTGTGAAACCATTAATTTCCACACTATATTTTTTATCAAAAACTAGTCATAAATCGTGTGTATGTACGTACTTAGATAGGATGTTATAAAAACGTAGTAAGTAGCGTTTATGTGTCGCGCACCACAAGCTGGTGTTTCTTACAACATTTCAAAAAGCATAGTCGTTGCAGGAATGTCGTCACAACGCAGATTATATTTGTATCATAACGAGAGGCGGCCGCACTGATCTTATCGTACGAAGATTTTCTTCATCGTAATTGCGCTGAGGCATGTGGTCGCATGTCGCTGGTAGCTAGTCGCATGTTCGTAATTAAACGAGCGCTGCTCGAGTGCTGCGCCATTAGCGACCTCTAATCAGCCGCGCAGTAATCACGACGAGTGTGCCTTCAACTGGTACCACTACAATGATTTATGTCCGACAGCGACTTCGTTAGACGACGACGGCGACGGCCGAGCACATCATCAGGAGGCGGCTGTGTACAGCATTGTGTGTGTTATAGACTAACTATGTAGCTGTTCACATCTTTGCACTGTGTCCTACCAAACAAAATAATTTCTCGCATAAAATTAAACCAAAAATATAGCACGTAACGAGAGTAAATCGTCCACCGAGCCTGCGAACGGTAAAGCGGGAATGCAAAACATGTTCCTTGCATCCGACAAGTTTATTTTAAGAAAAAACCGATGGACAGCGTCGTGACGCAATGGTTTCCGCGACACATTTCCAACAATTTGTACCCGCAACAGTTGTCACGTGCAACTCTGGAATTATAAGTGAACGAGAAACAATCTCACATTCCCGTCAGCGACTCGTACTTATGGAGATATATTATAGCTCAAGTTATCACTTACGTACTCAATTTTGAGCAATTGTCCCAAAGCCGAGCTCGCTAATAGAATACTAACAGGGTCGCGGTACTCGCGCTGACGGAGGGTCACTAATTTGACGCAGTTTTGTCACCTCGCCACGACGAATGCGCGCCAACTTGCCAAGTCTTGTGGTTTTTAATGTTTAATGTTCAACTTCGACAGCTTTGTAGGAAACTGTGACGAATTCTAATGCGTTTGCGCCTTCAAGTGGAATTGTTGAAGGATAGCTATGTCGAAAGTATAAAAATGATGATATGTTTTTGTGCAGTCCGTTGTGTAAGCTGCCATGAGTGAGAACTGTCAGAACATGACATTACATCGAAGGCTGTGCAGCGACATACATTACTGTGTACTTTTAATGGTAATATTCAGTATTTGCATCGCATGAATGTATTGTACGAAGCTCGCTAGTTTTTCACAACTGTCGACAAAACAATGTTATGTTTTGTGCTAGTAAGTATGGTGACGTCGGCGGTGACAGCTGTCGCGTGAAGTTATAAATTTCAACTGGAAATGTTCTTATTTCCAGTTAGAATGACCATTGGTTGCATTGTTGTGTTGTTTGAATTTGGTTAAAAGTCTAACAGCGAATTATTGGTAAAATATATTAATCTTGCCTTTATTTAAGTAAGGGTGAGTTGCATCAAGTTACTATAACGATAACTAATGCGTAACCAGCCGTCAAATCTCCGGTTAAGCGAAATACGGGTTGCACCATTGTAACAAATGTTAAAATGACGTCACAAATAACGATAACATTAACCGCTCAACTTCGGGCGGTTAAGGGCTATAGTTACGGTTAGTGCCATTATGTGTATGTCAATTGCTTTGTTCTAACCTATAAAATATTGTGTTGATAAATTTAATTCTATTTTACGTGAAAAACGAATGATTATGTGTTTACTCCGCGACATACTGTGGGAATCTAGCTCTTCTAGCGATGATAGTGACACTAATAATAGTGAATTCGATTAGTAAGTTAGGAAGCAAAAAGTTTTTCGCCCTCGGATTGATTGATTTAAAAAATGGGATGAGAATGAATTTTTGGTCAGATTTCGGGTTTCTAAGACCTTGGCTAGGGCGCTGGCTTCTAACTTCGGGCCTTTGCTGAAAATAAGAACCATGAAGTAAGTACCTACCTATTCTACGTATTCTATGATTTCTTATCTACCTTGTAACTAGAAAGATATGCTCATCACACCACGTCATCATCATGCCCTTAGTACTTATTTTAATACCCACTGCTGAGCCTCACATTTTAGTTTTGCCATAAATATTAATTACATATTTTTAAAATAATATACTTATAACATCTTACAAAGAAGAAAGATACGTAACTACCTAAGGTACCTACTTACCTCATAAATAACCAATTGTTATGTAATTATATCCATATGTTGGGACATATGGATATAATTACATAACTATTGGTTTAAAAAATGAATACAAATGAATAATAAGGAATATTCTTACTTACTGAATATTATGGGTAATATTCAGTAAGTAAGAATATTCCTTATTATTCATTTGTATTCATTTTTTGGCAGAAATAACGCTCTAACACCAGAACAGCAAGTACTAATGGCTCTAGAGTTCTATGCATGTGGCTCTTTTCAAAGATGTATTGGTGATGCGTCTTTGAAAAGCGTTCATTAATCCAGTGTGTCGAATAATTGCTAAAAGCTCGAAGTATTGCCATTGAAAAAATATTACCCACATAAATTTTGGGGTAATAAGACGTTTTGTCAATTGTCACCCTTTTAACTTTAACATTGACGTTTTACATGATGGTGCAACCGTCAGTAGTTAAATTCTATGGTCAATGTTATTGTTACCGTTAAAATTAACTTTGACGGAAACAATAACGTAGCTCTTGGTGCAACTCACCCTAAGTGTTAAGCTTATTACATATTTCGGTTTAGTTTTTTTAATTCTGAACAACCTTTTTTTTTATGGGAAATCATCAAATGACTCCTCCCGCTCCGGGCGGAGCGGAAGGGTGTGTCAGACTCTTACTGACTAAAACCCAGCCGTGCTCCTCGTAATCCCTTTGCTTTCCAGGGCCACGGTTACTCTTTCGAACAAAATCCGCAACCCTGGCAGAATTCTGAACAACCTACTCCGAAGTTAAACGTACCTACCTACCTTCATGCATAACACAGCTTATTGTTCATTAGAAACTGTGATTAATATTTCCATCAGGAGTGCTGGTAGCGTTGCAAGCCGCGTACTGATTGCTTATATAAGTATTGTTGTGAAGCGAGTGTTGCTGAGCGGACTAGGCCACCTATTACTGGACCTCTTCTCTCAGAGCACGCAGTTACTTACCGCACTCTATAGCCTGTGAACCTCCATATACATTTATTGATTTACGTTTGTAGAATGTTTTATAACATTTTTGCATTCGATGTAAGCTCCATCAGAAGCGAGTCCGTAAGTACCTACCAACACTCGGTCGGTAATTGGGTACAATATTATAGCAATTGTCATATTTGTCATCGTCTGATTTGATATTGGCTGTAGGACGTGTATTGGTACCTATTACCTAATCAATTATTGTGATTTTCTCTTGTTATCTTGTGGGTAGTAAGGTCTAACGACCCCATACATATTAGTGTCGGAGTTTCTAAACCACCTCAAGTTATGATATTAAACTAATTATTGTGATGAAAATCAAAGTTTGTTTCTATTTCAGCTCTTGGCTAAACCAAGAGTACCTACCGCATAAAAATCAACTACACGATGGTAAATTTCGAAATGTCAAACCGATTTCGGAAAATACTGACAGACACGCGGCGTTCAGCAGGGACCCACGCTAGGTGCGAACATTTCTAGTATTTACATATGATGCACTAATTTAATTTATGAGAAGCGGCGCACGTCCGGCATCTCGCACTATAACTTACATTAACTGTGACACGAGATTTACATTAAGATTTTATTTGCACCCACTTCTAAATGCAATGGCTAATGGTATTCGATTTAACACTGCCTGCGCTTATGAACCACTTAGTTGTAGGAACTATATCGCCCATCTTCGAAGACGCTTTTCATCTAACTAACGAAGCCTGTTGACGTCCTGTACAAATTAGGTATACATTCCTCATCATCATCACACTCAGGCGAATTATAGTAGGCGCCAGATAAGTATGAAGAATAACGGTCATTGACCTTTCCATAATATCTTCGTAGGTACCCCCGGACAGCAAATTATGAATCGTTTTTCATTACAGCGCCAACAGCATCCTGTCTATGATGGCAAGCAGGCTGGATTGTGCGTTTGTGAACCACTGCTGCAGGGTTTCGGCTGGGCCTGTCACCTTGCAGCAATGATGTCACAATCCGTATTTCTATTTTAATTTTTTTTTGTGTGTATTACTAACATAGTTTGTAAGTGCATTGTTACTAACACTATGAGTCATGTTACTTGTAATAAATGGTTTATTATTATTATTACTAGAACAGTAAAGATTACAATAGATGTCGATTCAGCTTGGACAGCTTTATGTCATTATTTCTGTTTTTGAAATTAAGTGTGTCAATAAATGTAGGTGGGTCAATGACCGTTATTCTTCATTTATCTGGCGCATACTATAATTACATAGTCACAACTTTAAGCGATCGTTTCTAGAGCTCTAATAGTAAAAGAATGAAATAAATACAAGTTTGAAGTTAGCAACAAGTTGGGAGCCTTGATGATCCCGAAATGAAATTGTTTAAAATCGTTGGTATACAATTTAAAGCAAGATATTATATCTCGTTCAGAGTGTCGAGCGACAGGTTAGGCTAGTATTACACTGCCAGGGTTGCGGAATATGTTCGAAAGAGTTACCGCGGCCCTGGGAAGAAAGGCACTAGGAAAACTAAGGGTGGGTTTTAGTCAGTAAAAGTCTGACACTCCCTGCCTCCACCCAGAGCGGGAGGGGTCATTTGATGACAATAATGCGCAGCAGCCTCCCCAGCACAAACCGCCGTGCTAAGAAGATGGGACGCACACCAAAGGCCTACCCGACTTCCAAGGCATTATGGTCATACCATCTGGCCTCTTACCATCGTCTCGTGCCAAACCATTCGGTTCTAATACAGCCGGCCCCCGGTGACAAGAGCCCGACGGATGATGTCATTAGTGCTGGCGTGCCGTGCTATCCGACCCGCACTTCTAATGCAGGATAGACCATGGTGTCCGAGGCAGTCGACTGCTTCACTACATTGACAGCGATGTGAAGCTCCACTAGGAGCACCCAGATGCAGACATGTAGCGTTCCGGAAGGTGGTGTCACTCAGCATAGTACCGATGTTGGGTGACGGTAGTGCCTGCAGCCAGAGCCGAGCCCGACCCCCATTCACCCACAGCCAGCAGGTGGGCACGCTCCGCAGTTTTATTCCGTACCAACACGCTGTGCGGTTCATCCTGTACTGTGTCTGAGAAGATGGCTTCTTGGGAGACGCCGTATTCGGGCAAGCCATTATCCAAGCATTCACTGCTTCGGTCAAGCTCGGCACTTCAAAGTCAACCAGTGATGCAGCTAAAATTCGGACCAAAACAGCAATATCTAATGATGCTTGGACAGGCCGAATGCTTGTACCTAACTTAATATTTTAGTAAGTCTTTCTTATATATCATTAAAACGATCAATTTTTCCGTCATAAACTTTGTAATTAATTTAATGAAATGATCGTATTTCATGAAATGGCCAGCGCAAACTGACAATATCGTTTAAAAGTCAACGTTTGATGATATATCAATACACGTTTGGTCATATCATGAAATGCCTGGTGACATCATGAAATGACAACTTCAAGCCTTACTTGGGCGAAGGACCCCCGCTATGCAGGCCTCCCATTCCCTGTCCGCGGGGTTTAAAGGACCTGATTCGGTTTGATGTCCAATCAGTATATTTGATATATGCAAATAATATTTTTGATAATTGAGGTAGGTACCTATATAAATAAATTCAAGGGTGATAATTTATTAAGGGTGATAGATATTGATATTAACTTAAGCTGGACATTTCCTGGAAGCTCACAAAGGCTTGTTAAGAAAGAACAAGTTTAGATATATATCGCCTTGAGCAGTGTTCAATAAATTGTGTTCCAACACTATTACCTCACGTGTCCCTCCTGATGACGGTCGTGCTTCGAGGGGCGGGCTCGACGCATGACAGAGCGGGTCTCCGGTGCCTTCCAGCTACAGACACAGCGCTGCCATACAGAACGTTGCAGTTCCAACTCCTGACGCAATGAGACACCGTGTCGCGGTGTACAAGGAGATGGTTACAAGACCTGGTATCTGATGGAGCGGCTAATGCAATACATATTGGGCATTAATATCGCGCATCGACGCGTCGCGATTAATGGCCGCCATCTTACAGAGTCGACTCATGCGGCATGCTCGGTAGCCGGGAACACGTGACGTATGGCATACAATTTTATTGAGGAGTGCACGCCTTTCTCACAAACTAATATTTAATCTGTCGACGTCCATCCATATCAGTAGGCTCTGAAAACGAGTGCTTTATAATGGACTTTATGTAGACAAAACAATGTCATACTTAGCTTCATCCAAGTTCTTGTTGCTTCGATAGCCTACACTTTCGATTCTATAACCGAGCCCGTGTCACTCCCTCGCATCTATCTACCAGCGTAGTGATTACATTGATTACGAGCGCTCCGCGACTGCTGTATTACGGACGATCATGTTCTAATGGAACACTTCTCTGGAATCCGTCTGCGCCACTCGTTATAGCAGCTACTGTATCATCTCTGGCCGGCGACGCTAAAATCTTCTCGTTTTACTGCAACTCAAAATACGCTTTAGTCCTAAAACTCAACGTCGGTTTTCGTTCGTCCGCTGTACCAAGTTATGACGTTTTGGTTAAGAGCATGCTTGAGTTAAATGCAGAGTTTATTTCATAAGAATATAATTAGTGGGTGGAGTTCAATCAAATAGTTGTTGTCCGGCTGCCGACCGCGAAATAAATCGAGTCCCGCGCCGCCGCCGCTCGCCGCCAGACGGGATCCGGGATGCGCGGGCGCACACGCACACGATTTAGTATCTTCTAAGTTAAATTAGGTTTTTGTTATTAGTCACAAAGTTAATACAGGTTCAAAAAATGGATAAAAAAGGTAAGAATTGACTTAGGACTACCCAAGTAAAGTCTTAATTTTAATTTTACTTTAAAAAACAATTGTTCACGTAAGGTACCTATGTCCATAATTTTTAAGGTTGGATCTATGTCAAGAATTTATATACTTACATTACATATCTACTAAAAATTGGAATGATTAAAAGTGTTTCTTATAAAAGGCACAGTCACTCTGCAATGATCGAGTACGTACATTCTAGTATCTAAAGGTAGGTCTCCTCCAAGTGTCACGTGTTCGTTTCTCGATTAACCAAGGTAGTAATACAATAAATCACGCAGGTATCAATTATAGCAATATGCAGTTAACAGAGCCCGTAATTGAGTACCAACGGATAATGAAGTGAGCTGACAGACACGCAGTGTTGCGAGATACCTAGAACAGTCTACACAACAGGTATACCAGTATTATTGAAGCTACGGAAAAAATGCCACTTCAAATCTGCGAGCAGTAAGTAAATGGTATATCGAATAGCTCCATTTTATCCTCTTAGGAGCAGGCAGCAGGGCTGCGGCTGCGGGAGGCGCGGGTCGGCCGGGGCGGGGGGTAGACAGGGGTAATCGGCGGTTCATTACGGCGGCACTGGTCGCGAGCATGTCGCGCTAAATTGGCCGCTACCCGTCTTACCCGCACTATGATTTAGGAGTATTAAGGCTCATCCCACGCGCGCCGTAATTGCGACGCGACACGACACGACACGACGCCGACACGACTCCGACGATTACTTCCCTACGTCGTCGCCGCGTTTAGACGTTACGCGTTTTTGTTGCAAATCATTATCTATCATTTGTAATGGAACTGTATGAACAATGGAATGAATAGCTCATTACTGCGCTGCATCCGGCCGGGAGGTTTTTGTTAATGGCAGACGAGCAATAAAACATCCGACGCTCGTATATAGCGCTCTGTGCTCGGGAAGGTCGCGATTACATTGAAAATATTGTTGTGAATTCATTTTGCTGACATGACAAGGCTTGCTTGCAACAATAATTTATCATGGGAGTACCTATACTGACTAAAAATACTGCACTGAAATGACCTACGTACTTATCACAGCACATGAATCAGAAAACAAACCAGATGGTGTGATAGGATATTCCACCAGGATTTTTGAACATCTCTACATACAAATGAAGGTACATCTACTAAATTACAGTAATTATTGAAGTATTATAAATCAATTTGTAAGCCCATATGCGCCCGCAGCCGCCCCAAGCCGCGGCCCCTGCATCCGACATACTTGCGCGCAATAGATCAGCTCCCACCCAGCAGTACATACACTGCTATCTGAAGTACAGCAGTAAAAACCTAGTTGTGTGAGCTATGCCCCGCATGGGCACGTGCACTCGCAGCATGTATTACTCGCCGCTGGAATTCGGCGCATACCGCTGCCATTAGCACATGCACACCACATGCACACGACATGCACACCACATGCAGCTTTTTTTTTTTTATTTTTTTTTTTTTTATTTATTGATAGGCAAGCGCTTGACCACTATCTCACCTGATGGTAAGCGACGATGTGGTCGAAGATGGAGCACGTTTGCCTAGAAGTAACCTATTCACTCTTGACTTAAAGACTCCCAGGTTGTAGCTATCAGGAAACACAGACCCCGGCAGGGAATTCCACTCCTTAGCTGTACGCACAATGAAGCTAGTTGTAGGGAAGTCGAACTTATAACAGACTATCGATAAACTTGTTAGCAACATGTAGAAGCCTTGACTCGGCTGTGCTAAATAGATATTTAGAGGCTCTAGCCGGACGAAGTGGCTTTCTGTTAGCGATAAGTATTGTCTAAATAGTCAAATCGGTAGTGCGTGTCACCCCTCTGGTTACACAATGAGATTGATTGTTGTCAATCGTTACTGCTAGGCGCTACTATAACATTACTGTATCTGGATTCTGGATCCTCAGTAGAATCCAAAACGTTGATGAACTGGATTAAGAGTTCAGTTCTCTCATTCCGCCATTACAACTCTTTGATTGATCTAAAATAGGTTCATAAAGAACAGAAAAGAAAACTCTTTATTATGTACACCATATCGTCACCCTCCGCGCTAACTGTCTTATCTAGCAATTCATCATTTTTCAGGGCAACCGTTTTTCGGTCGGACGCTACAATCATGTTACTGTAGTTGCGTTGGCTGTGGCTTTATTTATGCATTGATTACTTTTTTATATTGCTCTTGGCTTACTCTTTAAGTTAGTAGTTGCCCTAAAGCCTTAAGGTATCTATTTATTTATTTATATTCATTTGAAGCAGATACGTCACTCTGTGCGAACTTTGTTTTTCAACTAGTGTCTGTTATGACGTGTTGTTTGGTATAAAAATATAAATAAAACTGTATTAATATCTTATAAATTTATTAAAAGTAATAAAAATTTCGTTCGTTATCTTAAAAAGTAACAAGTTACGTTTAAGAAGTTACAAAAAATAATATTTTAACATTTTTGTCAGTTTAGCTGTGTACTTTATGTATTAAATTAAACCTCTACTTTTCGCACTTTTTATTAATTCTATCACTCAACGACTGTCTTCTTTCTACCACTTGTATGCAGATGATCTCCAAATTTACACTCAAGCCTCCCTTGGAGAGTTATCTGATGCCATTGAGAATATAAATAAGGACCTCGCTCGAATGACTGGAGTGCTGAGTTTGGGCTGAAGATTAATGCAACACAGACGCAGTTAATTGTTGTTGGTAGTTCCCGGACTGTCTCTAAGATTGACTGGTCGAAACTTCCCCAGGTTTCTATTAATTTATAAAATTAATAGAAACCTTAAAATTAATACCACCATTCCTGTAAGTCACGTTGTGAAAAACTTGGGGATTTATATCGACAGCACTATGTCCTGGACTAAGCAAGCTGCAGGAAGTAAGTCTGTTTGCTTCTGCGGGCTCCCTGAGGCGTCTTCGCAATTTTCTTCCCATCACCACCAAAATTGCGATAGCACAATCTCTTCTTCTCCCTATTCTGGACTATGCTGATGCCAGCTATCTTGATCTCACCCAAGACCAATTGGACAAGCTTGAGCGACTTCAAAATCTCTGTATCAGGTTTATATTTGGCTTGCGCAAGTATGACCACGTTTCTAAATTTCGTACTAAGCTCAAATGGCTTCCTATTCGCCTTCGCCGGAATGCCCATATACTTTCTTTACTTTATAATGTGCTCTTTAATCCTTCTACTCCTTTTTATCTTAAAGAACGCTTTCAGTTCCTCTGTGACACGCATTCTAGGTCCTTGAGATCATCGGAAAATCTAAAATTAAGTATTCGTATGCATTCTACTTCCTTCTTTGATAAATCATTTAGTATACAAGCAGCACGTTTATGGAATGCATAACCCATAGAAGTAAGACGTGCTCAAACGCATTTAAAAAAATGGTGAAAGAGCATTTCTTTTCACTCTAATTTTTTCACTCCTTTCCCAATTATAGGTATACATTTGATTTTTTCATAACAACTAAGTCTTAGTTACTTTAATATCACAATCACAGTCTTTGCAAAAATATTAGTCTTTAATTGGACTTGCTTTAGGTATCTAGATTAAAGCGGTCAGATTATAGTCTTATTTATTGAACATAGAGGAACTAGAAATCAGGTTAATAATTATGTTAGTGGTAAACAACGTCTTAAAATTAACGTAAGAGCTGAATTCTATAGACAATCAGATAGTAAAATCAACAGTAAAGTAATGAAAAAGGTATCATGACATTAGTAATTAGCGAGAAAGTGACGTATAAAATGCCACATGCTCCGGCAACTTAATGACTGGGGTGCTGTTGTTAGTGACAACAAGTCATTATATTTTTCCACCGAAATTTTGGGCGGTGTTGGGTTAAGAAGTCTTATTTCCTCTCTCAAGAAAACAGAGACCTGTCTCCTAAGAGAAAGAGAGGCGGTGGAAAGATAATTTCTTGGATTTAAAAACCCTTCTGTATGAAGAAAAGCTGGGCTTCACGGAACTAATTTTAATCTAAATTATTCCTAAAGTCTTTAAGACGTTTGGCAAACCTGGAGAGACTGATGCTGAAAAGGAAAATAATATTGAAGAGTGGCTTGCCTCCTAGATTCCGGTCCAGCAGTTCGCCGTTTAACAGGTTTTTTTTTCACATGCCTCACAATAAACTCACGCTGTGACTGAAGATTGTGACTTAATGATATGGCAATAAGCTTCATATTCGTAAAAAAGCTTTGATCTCTAAACGACGTAAATGCAAAAAAAAATTGTAAACATTGTTGAAAAAAATTCTAGCTAAGTGCCCTATGTACATACTCCAGTCATTTTGCATCGGGACCAAAAAAAAATAAATCTTACTAACTGTAGTATGTTCATACGACAGGTAGTGAGAATATTTTGTCCCTCCTTTTGCACATACGCTAAACAAAATACTTGATTATCTTCGAAACTATAAACGATACAGATACGACGACTAGAGAGAACTTATTCGAAATAAAGTTATGAACACGTAGGTAATGTCAGTGTAGATACGTCAGTTTGTGGGATACGACAGTTAGCGGGGAGGACGACGATATAAGTTACAGAAAATATAGATGGAGAAGACAATTTTTTCTTCAAAACACCGTTCTAATCGATGTTTGCGCCCGCGGCAGATAATAGCAGGCCGCGGTGTCCGGCGTACCTACCAGACGCGCCTGCGCCGCATGCGATGCTCTTGCGCAACGTCTGCGTCTGTACTCGCTAGTCACCAGCGAGCACTGCTGATGCATTACTTTATCCCTGTTTACTCTGTGTTATCACCTCTGTGAGAATGCGAGGGCTCTCTCCAGCCATGTGGCACAAAGGATTGAAGGTCAATTGATAAACCATCATCAATTCAACTACAATTTTTGCTTCACCTCCAAACTTCCTGGCCTTTACAGCATCAGAGTGGGTTAGCAGATTGTGCAGTCACATGGTATTGGAATACAACGTGTAACAAAATAAACGCAATACCTCTTAAGGGGTCATTGTACTCATCATTATGAACAACTTTCACTATGGGACCAACACTGAAATCGCGAAAAAAAAATCGACTGCTCCATACATTTCTGGGCGCATAACTCGATAAAATGTACTGAACAGCTGATTTTTTTTTCGCGATTTCGGGGTAGGTCGCACACAGGGAAGACAGCGACGATTTTTGTATAATTTGCATGTAATGGGAGCACGACAGTGGCCCAGGATATTTCTTTTTTCTTTTGTCTTTCTTTTATTCCAAAATCCGTAATTTCCCCGAAAACTAACCACCGTGTTGCTATACGAGAGTAGGTACAGAATTACAACATAATGACATGATTACGTGGCACAGTTTAGTGCAGCCTGTCCGCTTCGCTCGCTTTGGTCGCTCCAATCGCTCCTATTAAACTCGCTTCGGAAATTGATAGGAATTATAAAATGGCGAAGCGGAATGCAGGCGCGATTAGCGAGGTCTGCTGAATTGGGGCAAACAGGCGGCCCCCACAAGCACAAGGATACGAAGGATACCAAGCATTAACTCATTATATTATTATCTACTTACAGTAGGTACCTCTTTCAGAATCTGATAAGATCTAACTAAAGTTTATTTTCCCCAATTCAGCATTCCAAAGGTATTTTCAGAAAGGCTAGAAGGCCACAACGGATATACATATAGACGATTGTGATGTGTCACATTGTGTAATGTTTTTGTAATTGTTCTGACGTGTGATCCTGTAGGTACCTATTAAATTGTATTTCACGTAGCTTTTAACATGCCATGGGTCTGAAATGCCTGAAAATAAAGGTTTTACTTAATTTATTCAATGCCTGGACTTGACTTTTTTGATAATATCAAGCCATTCAGAGAAAGGTGACTAACATCGCGTTACCTGCTTTAAATTATTAGATTTGTGGAAATTACTATTAACATACGTTAGATAAATCATTTTTAGGGTTCCGTAGCCAAATGGCAAAAAACGGAACCCTTATAGATTCGTCATGTCTGTCTGTCTGTCCGTCCGTATGTCACAGCCACTTTTTTCCGAAACTATAAGAACTATACTGTTGAAACTTGGTAAGTAGATTTATTCTGTGAACCGCATTAAGATTTTCACACAAAAATAGAAAAAAAGAAAAATTTTGGGGGTTCGCCATACTTAGAACTGAAACTCAAAAATTTTTTTTCATCAAACCCATACGTGTGGGGTATCTATGGCTAGGTCTTCAAAAATGATTGGAGGTTTCTCATATAATTTTTTTCTAAACTGAATAGTTTGCGCGAGAAACACTTCCAAAGTGGTAAAACTAAAAAAAAAATATACAATGTACATAACCATGTAAACTTCCACCAAAAATTGTTTTGAACGAGATCTAGTAAGTAGTTTTTTTTAATACGTCATAAATCGTAAACCGCAATTTACCTTTTACTTGCTGCTACGGAACCCTTCATGGGCGAGTCCGACTCGCACTTGGCCGCTTTTTCTACATTCCGTACACGCAACTACGTGGTGGTGCTGTGTCAATCAGCTACACATACCTACTATATACTATACCTACTAATACTTTAATCATACCAGACACGTCATCACGCACATACAACTAGCCAGTCTGAGTGTCAAACAGTTATCCACAATCTTGCTCTCACCAGACTTGCTTCCAGCTCCTGTTGGCACCACATTGCCACGCCAAGTAATGCGCAGGCGCAGTAATCGCTTATCTATCGCGCATCATGAATATTATGACACACACAGTACAATACAAACCATACACACCATTACAACGACTTATTGCTCATGGTAGTCGGGGCTGGTCGGTTTGTATGAGATGAGAGCTCGATGAATGCCTAAATAACTGTAATCGTGCCTCGTAACAATTCAGAATCTTATATTACCGCTATCGTAAAATCCTACCTATTTATAATCAGATATTGGACGCCAAGTAGTGCAACAGGTATAGATTTAAGTTCCTATCTCCCGCTAGTTATAAACCATCAATTCTATTTTCCTCTTTTTAAAAAAAACAATAGTACTAATAATGGGCCACGGAAATAAGGGTTGGAGTATACGTAACGGGGCACTGAGGAAAAAAAACTAAAAACGAAAATTTTTGCAATACAATTTTTTTTGGTAAATTGTTTATTTTCGCGATTCTATCGTATAGAACACTTAAAAATAAGGCGAAAATCATCTGGGTGATTTTTGTCTCCGACTAACCGTTGGTCTTAAAAACGATGTCGAAGATATCCATTGGTTCTAACCTACGTTTTAACAGTTCTAACCTAACCTAAGTTTGGTTAGAACTGTGACCAACTACGCACGAGCCGAGCGAGCGAAGCGAGCCGTGCCGCGGTAGCGACCGGCGAGCGCTGCCTCGAAATTGGTCGCGAAATTTTTCTAAGTCTTTTTTCCATAGTGCCCCGTTTCGTATCCACTGACCGAAATATGGCTTGCACCACTTGCACAGATATTTTAAAATGTAGAAAAGAAATGATTTCTTTGGTTTAAGCACTCACCATGTGTGTCAGCTAATGTCGAAATAGGTAGCGAAGATTGTAAAATGGTAACAGCCAAAACCACGGGCAATCGTGATGCGTCAGCGAGGCTTCCGGCGACTGGGACCGCAATTAACTAGGACCGCGGTCCCAGTCGCCGGATTCGTAAAAAATAAATATTTTTCTTCCGGCGACTGTGACCACTAATAGATAACTTAAAAAAAATCTATAATTCAAGCCAAAATCGGTACAGTCAAACGAAAAAATTTCTAAATTATTTATATGAATATCATTGACTCGTTCTAGACATGAATTTATCTTATGCGCTTAGTAATAGATTAAGCTAGCCCCTAACAGAACAGTGGTCAAAGGGTGTTTTAATTTTATAACAGTATTTTTATATTTTAACAGGGTTAAGGCTGATTTTGTGATAATTACTTACTTACTGATTTTGTGTGAAGCCATAACGGCCATTTTAAACTAATTGTGATTGACATAACCTAGGTTTATAATTTTTATTGTGATTTATGTTATTTTTTATTATATTTACGGTACCACTTAAAGGCTGATTTTGTGATAAATAATTACTTTCTGATTCTTAATTGTTTAAAAATTGTTGATTATTATAAGCACGATTTATGTTATTTTTTGAATATTTCCTTTATTCATTTGTACAATTACATTTTTAAATATTAAAGTACAAAGTTATAAAAATATTTAAAAATATAAAAATAGTAGCCCACCGGTATCGGGAACAGGGTCCAAGCTACCGGCGGTCAGGGCTCCAGCGAGAGGAACCTCCTAACAATCCGAGTCGTGTCCAGAAGTACTGCTTTCTGAATCAAGCCCTTGATCCAGCTGCCTAACGAGAGCCTCCTGAGGTGTTGGTCGAGGCTCGTGGCTATTAAGCCGTTGGCTAACACGACTATCGGTACAATGATTGCCGAATTCACATCCCACATGTCGACAACCTCGCGAGCCAAGTCAAGATATTTTATTTGTTTATCTTTCTCGGCTTTCACGAGGTTCTCGTCATGCGGAACGGTTATATCTACAATCATTGCACGCCTCTCGATTCGGTCCACCACCACTATATCAGGCTTATTTGCAAGCATAGTCCTGTCAGTGATAATGGACCGATCCCAGTACAATGTGATTCTGCCATTATCGAGAACTGGGTCGGGCACATACCTGTAGTACGGCACCTCCGATTCCGTACGCCGAAAGAGTACATCAGTACCGGCATGACCCATCCGTTGAAAGCGCGCACCTTGTTTCCGCCCGATAGAAGGCTGTTGAAGACCTTCTTCAGGCGACCAAAGAAGCGCTCTTTCAACGAATGCTTCATGTCAGTAACACTGATGCCTAACGCTTCCGAAATACCCAAATACTTGTAAGTTTCGGTTGGAGAGAGGGACCTCAGGTTTATGGAATCCGAGAGTTGACATCCCACGGATTCCATAATCTCTCCACGCTTTACATGCATGACCGCACATTTATTCACACCAAACTCTATCCTGATGGCACTACTGAAAGTTCCAGTTACCTTCAGTAGCTCCTTTAGTAGCTTGATTATTAATATTAGCATGATTTATGTGTATGTTTTTATTACGAAAGTTTTAAATAACAGAACTGTAGTCAAAGGCTGTTTTTTTATATCAATAAATGATGTTTTTAAATCAAAAAGGATTTTTCTTCAATTATTACATCTAAAAATTTTTCGTTTGACTGTACATTTTTTGATTTCAGTTATCATTTATGAGTGGTCCCAGTTGCCGGAAGAAAAATATTTATTTTTTACGGATCCGGCGACTGGGACCGCGGTCCTAGTTAATTGCGGTCCCAGTCGCCGGAAGCCTCCGTCAGCGACGCCAGTACATAGGTCCCTACCACAGTGCCTAGGTAGATGTAGTAGGTAGATACCGATGAAGTGACACAACAGCCCGTCGGCACGTATCACATAGGTACACTCGTGTTGTCGTGTCAAATTGAACAGCAACTGGACACACACACCGCACATTGCATTTTTTCATGTCTAATATTTTTTATGTCGGTAGGTAGTTTGGCACTTCTACCATAGATTGCCATAAATTCTATCTTTTTATTTAATTGTGTTTTCATTTTAATAACAATTGTATTTTCTAGTCATAATGATATAAGTACTTAATTGATTGTGTGTTGTGTTTTCTATAATTCTTATATCAAATAAATGTTTTATCTATCTGTCTAACTCGGCAGTTGGTTTGTAAGAAAATGGAAACGATGTGGACTGCCGCAATATCTGTCAGGGATGTTGACAGCTTAGTCAGAAGACGCAACTTTGGAAATGTATCTACCTACTCGTAGGTACTTACAATTAATCTGTGAAAGTTAGTACGAGTCAAAGACTACAATAGCACCTATACTGGCGTACGAGTAGTTTATGTAGATATGCTAGTACAGAGCAGCCACAACTTGCGTGATACACTTTTGAATTTGATTGAAATACCGCACAGCAAGTGCGTGGAGTGAGTCGACTGGTCAGCTGTACTGCGCAGTGCGCGGCGCCGCCCCCGGCTCTATAGGCTGGCCCCGCGGCGGCTCCTGCGATCGCAACGGTAATTACGGTTTAAAAAAAAAACATATTTTTCTACTCTTTGTTTTGCTGTGGCCGGCTCACCATGCCAATACACTTTTTATTTATTATTTATGAACTTAATTAACGGTTGACGGTACCGCGTACCGACCGACACAACATGGAACTTAATTTATAAGTTGCGGATAAAAGCCGCAAATACCTAAGACGTCGGCGCAGCGCTCGGTAAAGTCCGCGTAATTGAAAAGCTTAAACTAAACATTACAATAATTTGAAATCACATTAAACAACTTCGACCTGAATGTTCAAAGGCCAGGGATTACTAAGAACAATCAAATTAGCGAGCTTGTAATCTCATCAGATGCAACTGGGCCAGCAGTTGTGCGGTTTGTGCCGCTTTAACTGAGCACTAAGCGGCGGCGGCGAGCATTCGCGAGCGCAGCCGCCGAGCAATATTAAACCGGCGCGGCGCGATACATATCGAGCGAATGCTACCGGCGACGCGGACGCCGACACCGCGCCGACACAAAACGTCGCTTCATCGAACTGCCCGCTGGGGACTTACGACTCTCTGCCGCCGAGCTCCAACAATAATTTAATTCGAGCACAGCCCGTTAATCTGGCGGATCACGGAGAAATGCGCCGGCGCTCGCCGCACGCGAATTTATTGTTTATGAAATTGTTTTTGCATGTTCCAGATTAGCCCAGTTTAATGTAACATTGTGTGGCAAACGTACGCCAACTATATTTTAAACGACTACTGATATAGCATAGTGGACGCCCACAGAATCGTAGATCACCACGTGGTCTACCTGGAAGACGGAAGCATACGAGCAGTAAAAGTAACTAAACATGAGCTATGGCTAAATGTACTTGCTTCATTTAAACTCATGTCATTGTCTTGAGAATCGCAGAATTGTTATTTCCCATCTTTGAATTTAGTAAGCTCATAACATTTGCCAACGGTGAATAAACTACAATGAATAATTGCTGACGTGTCAGATATGTTGCTACGATAGCGCGACGTATGCGAACAGACCGCAAACACAAATGAGGGCGAGTGTATGACGATGACGTGTTCGCTGCTGTTACACGAGGTAAACAAGTCGTGGAAAAAAGTCTAAATAAGCGCCGCGGCTCCTCAAAGAGCAGAGGACGCGAATATACGATCACGTACGGTTCAATTACGTGAAGCGCTATAAAAATACACGATTTGCATGAGGCACGGCGCGGTGCGGTGCGGTGCGGTGCGGTGCGGCAGCGGCGCGGCGGCGGCGCGGCGCCGGCGCGATGTGCAGCGATAACCAAGACGTGACCTGCTCGCTACACCACCACCACACGAGTAATGTGTACACTCACTAGACCGCCGTAACTACTACAGTCCTGTGAACTGTGACACAACTGAACTGAAACCAGTACACACAGTCGTAGTGATCCAGGTATAACGTCAATAGCAGGGTCAGTCTTCGAGTCAAGATAAGTTACTGTACCCGTGTGCACCATCATCGACCGAATCGTTGCTAACCAAGCTGATTGATTGAGTTATTTATTTAACAGTTTATTGCCTACACACATTTAACAAATAGACAAGAAGAAGGAAACAGAATAATAGGTTAGTAGGTACTTGCAAACATGATGAGTTGATTTAGTTATAAAAGTGAATATGAGTTGTCTTTAATGAATATAAAATCAAAGAGTTAACTAGTTTGAAGAATAGTTCATTCCAATCGCATAGGAAATTTAGATAGACGGTTCCCAATAAACAGGTATTCAAAGAGCTTGAGCTCGAGACTCCAGCCTGACCTCCAACTAAAACATACCCTGATATTTTCACATGTCACGGCGACAGTTCCACAGAAAACTGGCTTCCAAATTCACATCAAATAGACAAAGGAAAAACCACCACGTCGTAGCACGCACTAGCCTGTCTGTCAATCATCACAGACTATGGGAATCGATCACTTGACGTTCGTAGCGTCCATTCTAATTCCAGCGACACCCGGCCTACAGCCGACCTACTGTCGCTGTGCCGTGGCTGATGGCTCTGACGCCACACACGCCCGCTGCTATCTGCCCGCGTGTATCATAATGTACTGACTACTTATTACTACCAACAGATTTGCCAGATTATGTCCTCAACAGTTACTGTCACTTAAATAATTCTCTGAAGTCATAAGTTAGCAAATGGAGTGAGTTAAGGTGTTTGACTGTTGGATGCAACATTATATTTATGAAAGTATTAGTGAAGCCATAAAAGTGACCACAAGAACCAAAATATATCCCGGCTGTTGTGTTTATCAGCAAAGTAGGTAGTTTGAATGCTTTCCACTTTATTTAACCACAAATTAACAGAGGTTTTTGGCTCCATTCTCAATTCTTTATTGCGTGCCATAATGTATATAAGTGGTAGAAAATAATTATCGTAGTCAAATTATGGAACCTGTCGGGCACAGCATAGATCAAGTAGGAGAGACGAGGAAGAGCACTGGGTGTTCAATGTGATATATTATATACTAGCAGCACGCCGCAGTTTCACCCGCGTAGTTCCCGTTCCTGTTCCCGTGGGAATACGTGGATAAAATATAGCCTATGTTACTCTTTAATAATGTACCTTTCCTTTGGTGAAAGAATTTTTGAAATCGGCACAGTAGTTTTTGAGTTTATTCATTACAAACACACAAAAATACAAATCTTTCCTCTTTAGTAGTATAGAGATAGGTATTTTTTATTTTTTATTAGTTAAGTTGTTAGTAAGTTGCTTATTCTGTTTAATAATACATAATTAAAATTTATACTTAATTATTTTTTTATTTATTTAGTAACATTGTAAATAAAAACTTTTTTAGATTAGGTTTTCATTATTTATTTAAGTACCTACTTATTTATTTATATTTTTACTTATTACATACCGGGTAAAGTCGGGTTCCTTTGGCCCTTGAGGGTAACTTTGGCAATAATTCGTTAACCAATTGGAATACAGCACACTATGTTTACTGTAATCTTATTGGTTAAAACTTGGGGCCAAAGTTGTACTCCAGAGCTAAAGAAACCCGACTTTACGGTAATTAATATTTATTGGGCGTTTCATATTTATTAAAATATTTATTTTCACTTCAGTAGCTCAAACATGTAGGTTTTGCTGCCTGAAATCAGAGAGCAAAATGCGATTTTGCTCACTGAGTGAGACCAAGTAACTTTTTAATTCTTTTTGAGTATTTTTTAATAATTTTTGCAAAAAGCTGCGAATATCTTATTCAACCTTGGATTAATCATACAATTCGAAACATTCACACTCTATCTCTTTCCCGCCATTAGAAAGAGAGAGAGACAAAGACCAGCCCTTTCGAAGTTCCGATTTTGAATTCGACCTCAAAGACAAACACGTTCGGAATTTCGTACTAACTAAAGAAATTTTGCAAAAAGATAATTATGTCTTTTAATGTTCTTTTTCAATTTAAACGAAAATATGTATTGACTGCAAATAAAACTGATATTTAACCTGTAAATATTTATTTCTAGTTTAAATAATGTTACGTAATATATTTTGAATAATAAAATATCATGGGTGCTATTTCCGAACACGCCTTAATTTAAATAAAAGAGCGGGAATAAAATTTCGTGGCTGGCGTAAAGAGTTGAATAAGTTAAAAATTATTAAAATAATCGTAAAATATGAGTGAAACTAGCGACGAGACTGTACAGTATTTTAACACCGGAAGAGTTTAAACAACAAGTTATTAATGCAGATTCAGTTTCCTACCTGAGAAGTCTCGCGAGAAATATCTGAAAGCATACCGTGTCTTCAATGAATGGAGACTTACAAAGGGCGCAAGCAGTTTTTCGGAGACGGTGTTGCTATCTTATTTTTTAGATTTATCACAGACGAGGCGATCATCTACAATGTGAAGTATTTACTCAATGTTGAAAGCTACTTTAAAACAAAACATAACGTGCATATTGAAACATACGCAAAACTCGTATCTTTTCTAAAAAGAATGTCAGTTGGCCATAAGGCTAAAATGTCCAAAGTAGTAGTAGTAGCACAATAACGAGCTAGCCTATAACCTAAAATCTAGACTAATACAGAGTTACTGAAAATGGTGTTACATTTATTGTACCTTACTGAAATAACATCTTATCATTAGAATTCCAGAAAAGCCGCCGTACTAAATCGTAGACCTTAATAATATAATGGAAGTGGACAAGTTTGTACGTATCGTATCTACTTGTAATAAACATAAATAGGTGAAACGGTGCCAATTTGTGAAAAATCAGCACAGTGTTGAAACTGATCATAAAACAGAAAAAATGAACGATCTGGGCCGAGTAAAGAACCCTGTGAGCCCTCGTCATGAAGATCTCCGTAACAGTGCAGCAGTGCTCGGAGATCATACAGCCAGTAAGTGGTACGTTTTCTAAGATTGCATTATAGATGTTATAATTAAATTTTTATCAAATTATAAAAATAGTGGTGCGGTTGTGCCGACTTGTGCCCTAGTCATCACAAGTCACAAGGTCCTCACTCAGTCCATAGCTTTGCTATAAGTAGTCGCTGACGTTGCTTTCCAGTTCGTTTACCTTTCCTACAGTTTCTTTGTAACACTACACGGTATTGTATGTATGTGTATGTGGTTTGCGATAGTTGGGTATCCGAATCAGTTATTTTATGTTCGAGTACATTTCACCACTCAGGTACCTTCGCGTGTCGTTTCAGCGATGACTGTTGGTTGTGGTTGGTGTCGGCACCGCCGCAGTGCCGGCGCATGCGCGCACGTATGTGTGTACAGGAGCGAGCACGTACACTCGGAGTTTTCTAACATTGTGAAGCCTCACGGAGGCACTAAAGCGTCCAGCTGCTATGTATGCGCTGCGCGCGCGCATGCCCGCGGAATCACAATCGACGCTCGCAGTAATAACTCGTCGAACGGAGCCGCGCCGGAATCACAAGCAGCCGTGCGCCGACAGCCGTGCGCCCGCGCCGGCGACCACGACCAGCTCCGTCGCCTGGCTGTGCCAGCAGGACCTTGGGCACGAAGGTCACACATCATCATGATGAACATTAACCACTAAGTGATCACGAATATTTATTAATGTAAGCACATCTTTGTATCGGCCAGTAAACACTTTGAATTACTAATATTGGAGCTCAAACTATCTGTCCACAGCAGTTGATAAAAAAATAAGTAAATTAAAATTGTATAAATGTAAATGAAGCTTATGTCACAAAAAACCAAGCTATGATTTACAAAAGTCCCTAAATGTAAATACAGCAAGTCGTCACGTTATTGTGCTGGCCACCAACACAGAAAGCGTTTTCGTTCAAGTCTGTTTCATAAAATCAAAGCAATTTATTTCGTAGCAAAGTTGACACGAATCTAATGACAATTTATAATAGCGTTTCTTGCAAATGATGTCTAAAAAAGTAAAACAAAAAATAAGAAGAACAAACAGTGTTTGCTATTCATGCGATTCATGGAAATGTTGCGCAGGCGACGCACATTATTCAGATGCGATCGAACGCGTCAATCATTCCTCACCTCGGCCGCTCGGGCGCAGATCCATCACCGCGGCGCGCACGCCGATACCGACCTTAATTACACATCCTAAGATACATATTTATAACGCTAACTTAATTCGGATGTAAAGACGAAAGGTAATATTTAATAGGTCCATAGTAATGACAACTCGGTGACGAAGGAAACTCCGCATGTATTTATTTAAATTTATGAGGATTGATATAATGAAAGCTCTGTTCACACTGCGCTGTTTAGAGGCCCCAAGGACTACCGTCCCGGCCTCTTGTCTGTCGCAACTACAGAGGTATTTCTTTCAATCGAGAGTTCATTAACGGTCCCTGCACCTCAAACTCATAAACTCAGAGCTTCCAGGCTTGTGGCAACAGGGACTGTTTATACATTAATTCAGCAATTGTTGGCCATTATACTTACCATTACATATTATACAAACTAATGGAAATTACCTATTCCAAATGAATGACTTGTCATTTAGGTAACGAAATAAACATCAAGCTATATGAATGAAGTTCGTTCGTTTATCAGATCATCTCCCATCTTAAGCACCGTCATTAGTAAGCGCATTATTTCTAATTAAACATATTTATGTGTGTGTGCTGCAATCAATCTGTTAAATTACACACTAACTGGTTGTAGAATAAAAACTGTTTTGTCGATTGAGTGCATTAATTGTTAATTGATTCAGCTATTAACTAAATTGTTACAAAAAGTTTAGTCGCGGCGGCGGTGTGGCCGCGGGTTTGGCAACTCCCGCGCACTACCGATCGGACCGTGCGCGCGCGCATACGCTCCATAATTCATTAATTTACGTCGTTATCACTGGAATATGTGTATTTTTATCATTCGTCTACAGACGGCCCTCCCCTCTGCATCACTATACATGCTAATGTGCTCACTCGTCCAGGTGTTGACGCAAAACATCTACCCGTGCGTCTGATTTCTCATCGTAAACAACTTTTGCTGAGCAAGTCAAATAAATCTCTTAGTTGTGACGGGTTTAAGTTTCATCTGAATGTGCAACACACACACTGTTCTTCTTTCAGTCAAGTGGTGCCTCAGCGCAGAGGTTCAGCACTCACATGACATAATTAAGGCTTGACGTTTCATTAACTTAACATTAAAATCTTTTCGAGATGAATAAATCTTCCACCCCACACGTGTTGTTTTATTGTTGGTAGCTTGAGAAGTATTTCCTCATCGGTCGCCATACTATCACATTGATATGCACCACGGATTCTGTATTTCCGACTCGGCCCGTGGGAGGATCGTTTTGTTACAAAAACTCCTGTTTATGTTTCCTTTTCATTCATTAGGTGGAGACGCCGTCATAACAGCGTGTATCACTACTGTGACCACGTATTCATAGTCTCCTGTAACTCAAAAAGTCGGAAAGGAACACCATCTTGTTCCTCAAGCCATGACTTCTTGTCCTGAGGTATGAAGTCCGCCACTGTAGGTTTGTGCATGAAGTTTAAATAAATTATCCTTTTCTACTTTTAAATAATCGATGAACATAATCAATTTATGACAAAATTCATAGTAAATTCGCACAGTGGTAACAAGGGTCGAATTCTTCTGTAAATCTGTATGATTGTTGGCACATAGGTACCTGCACAAGGTGACCAGTCTATGGACAAAAGAAAGACGAAACCTATATGCGAGCCTACCTAATGAATTGCGGTTTACTTAAACGTTCCTGGTATCGTGTCCTGTCCCGTGAACCCTCCATGGATGCACACCGTACCCGCGAGCAGCGCGCGCGCAGGAAGCCACGTCGAGTGTGGTACGTGCTCCACCACGCACGGCGCAGACGTGCAGGAAGGAACCGTGCTGCGGAGACAACGCGTCCAAACTCACTGCTGTACGTCAGCATCGTTCAAATACAAGCAGGAACCTTCTACCACAGTTTAAATATTTTTACCGTGCTTCTACTTAATAGGTAACCATCTTGACAGATAATACGCAGCCTAACCGGCTAGGCGGCTGGCTCTAGAAGCATATTGACAATATGGCACACGGGTCAATTATAATTATATAACGAGAGTGGCTGTGGCGGTTCATCTCCTGAACTAGTAAGATGGGGGTAGTAGTATATTGGGTAAGTTTATGAATTTTATGGGTTCCCCGTCCTGTCGATAAGAATTCCCATCGGGGTTACAATTATTTGTTTGTATTTCATTTTGATTAGCTTGGGCCTTCTATACTCCTTACAAATTGTTTCCTTGTTATTAATGTTTCGTTATAATATAAAACAATATTGATATTTTTTAATTAAACGGTATAAGCAGCTCCAAGAACAACGCAATTTTTCATAAAATACGTCGCTTACATGGGTTTCCCAATGTTTCCACAGAACCCTCAAATGGTTAACATCCAGGTATACTTTCGTCAAAGAATAGTCGGCAGCTCTTGAATACGAAGTATGCGCACTTCAGTGTCGACTTTGAAGCTTTTTGAACTTTGAGCTCCTTCTCTCTTCAGAGGGTCTGCATGACTGTATGAGCTCAAAGTTGGCGCAAGTTGTCCATGCTATTAGAAGACACAGCATCTTGCACAAACATGCATAGATGCTTAAAGAATCTTCACCTCAATTCATAGAATAGTGTTAGGTTCCCAGAACGCACACCGCGGAGCCCGGCCCTCGCTGGTGTGGCGCACGTCCCAGTGCCCCGCCGCCACCGAAGACGTAAAAATGTGATTTCCGTTGACGTGAACGTGACGCCGCGCAGGGGTTGCCTAAACCCGCCCCCCTCTCTACCGCATCCTCACGTACCACGAGACACCACCTGACTGTCTAACAAGTAGGCTTCTCAAGGAAATTAGGGAAGTTGATGTCCAAAGCAGGCAGTACCAAGTTTCAGCTGCTCAGACCTTGTCAAGAATCGTTTTTATCGTATAAAGTTTGTAGGGTAAGATTTTCAGCTGAACCTCCATCCTTTTTACACGACTACCCAGAAAAGGAGTGTTAGGTATGTTTTCTCAGGTGTGTAGGTATGTTATGTATGTTTATAAGTTTATTTATTCCACCATAACTTGTAAACGTCTTAACCGTTCTAGCTTTAATTGTTAGAAGCTTTAACATTACCCCGGGTAATATAGACTAGTGAACATTATGAAAATAGGTAGCCATGGTTCATGAATAAAAACGGTAAGTAATTTATTTTTTCATGAACATCTCTTTAATGACGCGTTTACAAATGGATCATTACTTTTTAACACAAAAGTATGTTTAGAAATTAAAATGCTTTGCATTCTTAAAATGTTTTTCACAAAACACATTTTCTCAATAAATGTACCGAAGTAAAAAAATTCACTTCGGTACATTTATAGAGAAACTGTACCTATCTAAAATTATATTTATAGTTCAGAATCGTACCATGCACATCTATCAACAATTCTTGGGAAAAACATTTTAAGAATGCAAAGCATTTTATTTATAAACATACTTTAAATGTGTAAAAAGTAATAATTTGACTACCCATTTGCAAACGCGTCCTTAAGGGAAAGCAGCAGCGGCCTACTTAACACCTGAGGGGCTAGATGGATACTGCATGAAAGGAAGATTTCCTTTCCTTACCGGAAAATAAGCCTATTTTAGCCCATGAGAGTGGTGATCAGACGCATCCCGAAGGAGATTTCTAAATGACCTCTTAGTCCAAAATATCCCGTTCCCACCGTTCATGACTTACATAAATCGAGGGCATGTATACGACATGATGCTTGTCGTATGTGACCCTGAAGGTTAGCACCGAAAAGTTATGAAATTAAAAACAAATAATTGAGAAAATTAAAAAACACGTCTGCCTTGTTTAAAAATAAACAGAAAAATTAAAAACAAGCATTGGACCCAAAAATTGAAAAACAATTTTTTATTGCAGTCGGGGAACCAGTTCTCTGGAACATTTTTTGAACGAGTAAGTCCCCCGACTGCAATAAAAAAGTGATTATGAAGAGTTCCGTTACCAACTCCGAAGTTCTTCATCAGATCTTCACCAAATTGTATTGGGACCAGTCCGGGAAGATACTTTCCCAAACTGAAAAATTATAATCAAAATCGGTTAACAATTCGCGAAAATATCGCTTAACAAACATAAAAAAACTCCTTTTCTTGAAGTCGGTTAAAAAGCCTATCTGTCTTATATTTTCTTTACAAAATCTAGCGATAAATAGATAGTTTAATATACTATACGCTAGTCACGGTCCCATTGAATTATTGTAGGATTAATTATTTCAATCAACGGACACAGTAATTACTGTCATGTATGAATTTGTCTCAGCATAATCCACCCCCGGCTGATTTGTGAGCACCGAGCAGCGCGGGCAGCAGTAGCGACCCAGCGGGAAGAGCCATTATGATAATTTGTAATGTAATATGTGCCAACCACACGATCAACATTCTGCTACACCGCGCACCGCACGTTCTACCTTCGACGTCGCTCCTTCTTAGTTCGGACAAAGTGCTAAATAAACTCCAAGCAACATAAATGGAGTTCTAATACATATGAAGTCAAATCAAACCTTGATCACATTCCTAATTATACAAGTGTTTTCGACTGTAGACGTGGTACGGTTAATCGTATTCACAGTTCGTGTTCGAACCAATAAAAATAGCACCTGCGAAATATAGCACAACAAATGTATGTCGCCGCTCGTAAACGCCATAAAGCAGTCTTCCATCGATCAAGAGTACGATCGAGACATACATATGGGCTCATAACGTGACGCCAGGAGCGGTGAGCGGAGCCAGAGCTTAGCGGAACGGAGCGGGAGCGGTGAGTGGAGCAACATTAGCATTACATTCTTATTGAAACCTCACCCCGCGCTCCCTGACCAACACGATAATGAGACAATTTGCGTATCCACTTCCAGACGCTGGCCTCAAGCGACGTCCTAACAGCCGCCGCGCGCCGCCCGGAACGCGCCCTAATCCTTCCAATCTTAGAGCAGATAATCGCGGGATCTTGCGCACTTGACAGTGGCATCCAAGACATTGGCAGAATAGCTGATTCCTATTGTAATGTATGCTAAGCGGCTGTGACCGCGACAATTAGGCTAGGATGTGCGGGCCACGGCCGCGTCGTGTCTCCACATCGTCACGCTGAATTGCGATCAGCAATTAGTGGCTCATCGCTGCATCGGCGACGTGTTTATTTAATCACGAGCGCATACATAATGTGCGCGCGCAGACGACGTGACGCACCCCGAGCATGCTAAGCGAGCAGCGGGATGAGACGTGAGACTCTGGCGCTGTGAACTGTGGGGCTGGTGCAGCACCCGACACCCAAGGCAGCCAGCCCGGGGGCGGCGGAGTAGGCGCTTCAGTAGCTACTCGTAACGCGATGTATACTGAATCTCCAATTCCAGCCACGTTATTAACAAGGAGAGAGGTCGCGGCTCGTGATCGGCTCCTACGCCGCGCTGCACACACGAACAAAATAGTCGAAAAAGGCAAGCGCGTGGTCGTGACGGGAATGTCGCTGATGTTATGTATTTCAGGTCGCACTCATTGTATTTTAAACCGCTATTGTTTCGTATTTCGCGCCTGCACACAGAATGCTGCGCTTGCGCCAAGACTCGCGTTGTTTTTCATGGCGCGACGTCACCCATCCGTGCTGGATGATCTATAAATAGTGGTCACTTTATAGCTGCGCTGTCTGAGAGGTGCTGGTGGTACCGTCCCCTGGAGCCAGCAGGAGTTATGACAGGCATGCGAGGGGGGCGCGGGAGTATCGCACGTGGTGCGCGCTCCCACGCTCGGCGATTGATTAACGGTGCGGTTCGCGCTAGCCGGCGACGTGAGAACACTCGCGCTAATGTGCGCACGCAACATTCGGGCCGTGTCGCCGCCGCGTGACAGAACTGCAAGCGACGCCGCACGACGACACGACGCAGCGCCGCCACCACTACGCAAATACTTGCCAAGTTGCCACCCGCCAGCCTACTAGACGTACCTACTGAACCTTCCTAACTTCGTACATTCGCACTATAGCAAGAACCAACTCATCCGTTTAGTCTATGTTTCTGTTAGTAAGGATGAGTCTCGGCTTCTGTTATATGAATAACCAGCTAACATTGTCAAAAACAACCAACAGTCGGCCAGAATTATGATTCTGGCTGCATGCAATTCAATTGCATGTCCCTGAATGCAAGTTGCTCTTCGGTGATATAAAAAAGTAGCCCGTCCCAAACAGCTATCAATAGTTCTCTGAGCGTACACAGCATCATCATCGAAGATCGGCGAGAAGGGCGACGCGACGCGGGAACGCCTGGGAACTGACAGTCTACTCACACACACCATCAGCCCTGCTCCGTCCCATACTTCTGCACCAGCTATTCCTTCCTCCTACACATGTGGCCTATGAATGGTTCTGAAGAGTAGTTCGCAGAGTCGGCGATTGTTAGTGACAGCATTTATTTCAAAGGAACCATTTAAAGGCACTTTTAATAAACAGGAAGCTATTAGCACCTTCTAAAGCGTAGATCTGTATGGAGAAGAACGAGCAATTTAACTCCACGGTCACCTTTTAAATCATGTTTTATTACAAAAATCTTAATTATAAGTAATGTGAGGGCAATGCAAAGAAAAAGAAGATTCAAAGATTCAAATTGTTTATTGTGGTACACAGGTAAAAAAATGGTGTTACAATTTATAATTTAATAATATACACTTCTGGACACATCTATTGGCCCACCTTGTATTTTCAGTTTCGTTTGGTCCTAGCTAAAATTTTATATTAGGTCGAGCAAAAAGTTTTTATGCAGTTTTGAACCTGGCACATTCACAATTTCATTCAATAGTCTTTTTTTGAATTTCGAACACAGAATTTAAAGAAACAAAAGACAATTTGGAGCCTGTTTGTTGATATCAAACAATCGAATACTAAGAAAACTTGGTTTTATTGGTTTACTTGGATTTAATTCTTGAAAAAGTGATTGATATCTTTGGTTTTGCAACAAACATTACTTATTCTTAACATTAAGGTGAGGTTCTATCAATAATCTATGGATACTTCACCTGAAGTCGCCGCCCAAGCTGTGGCACTTATTCAGGCCGGACACAGCCAAAGAAACGTGAGTGCTCAACTTAATTTAAGTCGATCTGCGGTCCGAAATGTTTATCGGAGGTACCTAGAGACTGGCGGCTTTGTTCGTCGCCAAGGAAGGCCACGATCTCGGGTCACAACTGAAAGGCAGGATCGATTCATCGTGACGACCAGCTTGAGAAATCGTCACCTTACCTCCATTGAGATACAAAACCAACTTCGCGACTTCCAGTGAGTATCTGTGAGCGCTCGAACTGTTCAGAGAAGGTTAAAAGAACGCGATATGGTACCACACAAGCCAGCTAATGGGCCCAAACTAACGCGAGCCCACCGAACAGCGCGCCTTCATTTCGCACGCAGTCATTTAAATTGGACACAGCAAGATTGGAGCCGTGTACTCTTTTCTGATGAGTCTAAAATTGTGTTACATGGCAATGATGGAAGGAAGAAGGTCTACCGACGTAAGGGAGAGCGTTTCGCACAATGCTGCTTTGAAGAGAGGGTTGCTTATGGCGGTGGATCATGGACTGTCTGGGGCGGTATATCCGCGAGCGGCAAAACTCAACTTGAGGTTGTTACAGGACCACGGCTGCTAACATTAAATGCTGAAGGGTACATTCGTGAGTGCTTAGAACCTCACGTGATACCATACGCGGACTATGTGGGCCCAAATTTCCTTTTTATGCATGATAATGCAAGAGCCCATGCGGCCGGCATCGTCAGGGAATATCTTCGGGATGTGAACATCACAGTTATGGACTGGCCAGCCAGAAGCCCAGACATGAACCCCATTGAGCACATGTGGGACGAGCTAAAAAGACGTGTTAGGGCTCGTCAGCCAGTTGCCCAGACGATGCAGGAGTTGAAAACTGCCATAGAAGAGGAATGGGAGATGATCCCTCAAAATTTCATAGAGCGGTTGATAAACTCTATGCCCAATCGTATGAGAGCTGTGGTAGATGCCCATGGAGGCAACACGCGTTATTAAATTAAACCTTTATTTGATAAAACATGTTTTTTATTCAAAAATCAATTGCCTTTAACAAGGCGCATATCCGACTTGTTAGGCGTAGCTCCATGTCGTATGGTATTCTGAATTCAAATTTAAAACAATACGATCGAAAAAGATGGTAAAATGTATCAGGTTTAAAACTGCATCAACAGTTTTTGTTCAATCTAGCAATCATATTTCGGTAGGGGCCATCGAAACCTAAACTGTAAGGTGGGCCAATAGATGTGTCCAGAAGTGTATGTAATACACAAGTGAATCTTTACAGATGTCAAAAATAAATAAATAATAATAATCCTAATTTTAGACAAAGATAACATTCAATAACTATTCTATTTTTTTTTTTTCAATAGGTAATAAAAACTGGAACAAAAAAAAAAACCATAAAATCATTTAAAAAATACAATCGAATTGAGAACCTCCTCCTTCTTTTGAAGTCGGTTAAAATAAAGATAAAAATAAGCCAGTGGCAGATAAAGCCAAGGATACACTAGTGGACAAATGTGCCACGACATGTATCGGCGACATGTCAAGTGAAGCCGGCCGATTTCGCCTGACAAATATGGCGACAACGCGCGACTTATCTCCGCAGCGACGTCAGACGGAACCCTGAAAACATAACACTCCTTTTTTCGGGCAGTCGTGTAACTGTGTGTGTCCTTTAGCCAATCTGAATCGAGGTTGATCTAATTTGTTCCTGTTTCTAGTATTAAAATTATGCCTGTCACTTATCTTACCAAAAATATGAAGATTTTTCCGAACATAATGTTTTCTTAAATGTATTGACAAGGTACCGTCATAATGTTAATTTCCTTAAACAGTTCCCTAAAAAATCACGCCCGCAGATATTGTAAATGGCTCTAATAGCTTTTTTCTGAAGAATAAAAATAGACTCTGTGTCTGCAGCACGTCCCCATAGCAAAATACCGTAAGTCATGATACTATGAAAGTAACTGAAGTAGACCAGTCTCGCGGTATTTATAACAGTAAATTGACGGATTTTTCTGAGAGCATATGCTGCTGAACTTAACAATTCGACAAGTGATGTTAAATGAGGACTCCACTGTAGCCTTGAGTCAAGCGTGATCCCCAGGAAAACTGTGCTTTTGACGAATTATTCTAGTTTCTCTTTGTTCAACACTAACCCATTACCACTTTTAACATTCGGTGAATCAATAGATTTGCTTTACCTTGGTTTTTTCCCCATTTAATACTAAATTATTAGCAGTCAACCATTTTTGGACCTGCTGTGGGCGTTTTTGACGTCGTCAAGACTTGTGGTTCTATCTATTTTAAAAATTATGAAGGTATCGACAGCAAATAACACCAATATGTGGTTGTTTTTTTAAGAATAGGGTAGAAAATAAACTAAAACTAAGAAGAGGAAGTAAGTCCCCAATATAGAGCCTTGTGGTCTCATTTTGACTTCGAAACCCCGTAAATTGACACCGTTTATTTGAACTTGCTGCTGTCTGTCATTTAAATGAGACTTCATTAAACTGAGTGCAAGTTTACCAAGTACGTAATGTTCTATTTTTAAGAGCAAGGTTTCAGGATTAACACAATCAAATGCCTTGGAGAGGTCAC
Organism: Melanchra persicariae; assembly: GCA_947386135.1. NCBI lineage: Eukaryota > Metazoa > Arthropoda > Insecta > Lepidoptera > Noctuidae > Melanchra > Melanchra persicariae. Next base: position 22,574,066 of record OX376650.1, read on the forward strand.
AAAGGATACCTATGGTGTCTTGGGCCCTTCGGCGTTCCCACGCTGTAAATATGACTGTGTTTTAATAAGGTAACACCAGCGTCAGTCGTACTACGTCCTTTGGTTGGTCCATAGTCAAGGCTTTAGATAGCAAGTGATACTGATGTTTGGTGACGGTAGGTAGCTTAGGTAACACAAACTTTTAGTTAACCTTCAAATCGAGTTCCGTATAATGTCAAAGACTTCCGCGAAGAACTTCCAGTATGTTAATGGTAGATAGTAGGCCTATGACGGCACTTACTGAGTTTTTCCAGAGGAAACTTTTACAAACAAACAAACAAAAAATTTCACCATTTTATTCGGTTCCGTACCCAACGGTACCCTATTACTAAGTATCCGCTGTCCGTCCGTCTGTCTGTCAGCGGGCTGTATCTCATGAACCGTAATAGGTGGACAGTTGATATTTTTAGTGTGTGTATTTCTGTAGCCTCTTTAACAACAAATAATAAAAATAAATACTTTTTTTTTTAGGAAAATTAAAAATGAGGTGTACAGAATTAAATGTGCTAGTCCGATTTGTACTTGGCTGGTTTATATATTAGATTAGATGACAGCGTGGCACTCCCTTCCGCTCGGTACAGAGCGGCAGGAGTCATTTGATGATTTCCCATTCTTAAAGAAAAAGATGACAGCGTGAACCACAAAGAAACGTCTTTCTTGACAAGTACATAGTTTTAGATAACAATTACATCGTAGTGGCTACTGGTGTTACGAGTTGACGGCGCGATGCGAGACGGTACGACGCGGCGCGGTGCGGCGCTGTGCGGCGCTGTGCGGCGCGGTGCGGCGCGGTGCGGCGCGGTGTGGCGCTGTGCGGCGCGGTGCGGCGTGTCCGCATACAAATGAAGCATATCGCGAGTAATTATTGTCAGATGCGGCCGCTGATAGCGGGACACAGTACGCTGCCCGGTTAAGACAGGGTTAGCATTCAGACGGGCTTCACGCCAGATACTTTAAAAATAAATTAAATAAACTAGTGACCTCCTCAACTTAAAATCAATAAAATCTAGTAATATGAGATTTTTGGGTTCATGTCAATCCCAAAGCAAATTAGATATTTAACTATGAGAACTATGACTCCTTTTGTCAATATTTGTATCATCCATCACTTAAAAACTTTTGTGGTCAAATTGAAAAACTTTTGACAAAAAGATACAACTGACTTCCAAATCCAAAATTACAGATTTAGAAGTGTTTTTATGTGGAAGTCGGATGTACCTATTTTGTTTCAGTACCTACAAAGGCATTGTTAATCAGACTTTTAAGCCAAATCCTTTTTTTTTATTCATCATGGAAAGATTCTTCACGGATCCCTTAATTCCCTAGTATTTTATTCACTCAAAAGTGATTGACGAGAAGCTGAAGTTAAAAGTTCATGGCAATATGATGTGCTCGATATTACGGGAAGTAGAAGGATACCCTTGAAGTCCGGCGGCGGCGGCACTTTAATGAGCTACGTGAGATTAGCGCCACAGCACGACATGCCTCTCACAAGTCACAACGATCATTTTCGTCGATAACTCTAAAAACCCTCAGACTGTCAACTGTTTTGTAAACTGAAATGGCTGTAATAGGTTTCTCTTTAAAGCGATATAATTATGTATTTTAAGACGATTTTTTGATACGTGATTCCTTCAAAAGTTTAAACTGCATAATTAATACAATAATAACTATTATGATAATTAATCAGACACAAACCCGTTGTAACTTCTACATTGTGTCTACATGTCTGCAGCGATGTAATTTGAGAGCGATGCTCTTAGCTGAATGAGAATGTGAGCCACTTCGGATTCCGTTCACACCTGTTGGCGATAAACTGGAACTAATTAATATTCTTTTGTGCGACATCTACAACGCTTCTTGTCTGGCTTGTGCTCGTCTGACCCGGCGCTGTGCGGCAGATTAGGAAGCTTGTGTGTGCGGTTGTAGATAATGAGATGAGAATAATCGACCAACATGTACTTACCTACCAATAACAAGTTGGTTTCGTCAATTTGTTACTCCTGTGCAGCTACGACACCTGAAGAGTAGTGTACTGCCACTCATGAGATACTGTATTAGGCTTTTCGGTGACGCCATCGGCAGTGGGTTATGAAGTTTATATTATTTGGAAAGCCATCAGCTGTTTGCGGTGGAGCAGCGAGTGACGTCACGCGAGGAGCATGCCGAACAGCGCTGATTAGGGAAAGCCTCGTCTAGTCTCCGCGGAATAATGATGAACTCGCTTTCAAATCACTTTCCTCGAGTAGACCTACCTACTCGAAGAGAAATGCGACAATGTTGCACACACTAGAAAGTCTAAGAAGATGACAGCCTTCTACTTCGGTGCCTGTGGCGCGTCAACTCTGTGTTTATACACATTTTGGGTAAAGTAGATAGATTTTTTTTGTAATATTTCATGCTCATGCGTGTCGTATCCTATGTAAGGTTTGGGTACTTATGTATATGTAACCGCGAGTAATGTTGGCATAAATAGACGAACAGTTTATCTTTGGGTGCAAGTGTTACAGGTTAACTCATGAATGGTTAAGGCATTCTCGGCCGAGGTCTGGCGGCCACTCATCACTCATATGAACGACTCCTCTAATTGAGACCTTTCAACTAAACGCTAGCATTCGCTCACAGCTGCTTTGAAACCTAGTCGGCATTTAAGTAAACACAACAAATGAAAACATATATGGGAGGCGTCGATTACAAACAACGATTCAGCATAAATAGTAGGGGTAGTATTTAAACGCAAATCAAAAAATATCCTTTTTCTATGCAATAAGATTCCGTATTCCCATCAAAATTACTGATTGCACAGCAAAATATTTAACTCAAAACATCACTCACTAAACACACTACAATTTATTTTCGCAGCGTACAGCGATTTTTCCTAAAGCAAAAGCTTTTTCATCAATGCACAGCTAATAATCTTATATCTAATTCTTCTCTTCTCTTCCTAATCGCTTTCTCACTGCTGAGAATCGTGACTCCGTTTCAAACTGTCAACGGCTTTTCTCCATCTGTTACGATCAGCAGCCTGGTGGAGTGCAGCGCTGATCGGTATTTCTAGTTGCTCCGATATTTGATCCGACCACCGTTTGGGGCTTCGGCCTCTTGGTCTTTTACCCTCTATTTTGCCAGTTACCATGAGTCTTTCCATATTGTTGGTTCCTCTGCGGGCAATGTGACCGAAGTATCTCACGACACGTTGCAGGCACGTTGAGGACAGCTGTTGCGCTTTCTCCATTCGCAGTTCCTTGAGGATCGAGACAGTTAAAAATAATAATAATAATAATTGTGCCGATAGTCGTTACGGCCAATGGCTTGATAGCCAAAAGCTTCGACGACCACCTGTCGAAGCTGGCGTTACGCAGTTGGGTAAAGGGCCTGATACAGAAGGCAGTACTCCTCGATACGGCTCGTATTGTGAGGAGGTTCCTTTCTCTGGAGCCCTAACCACCGGTAGCTTGGACCCAGCTCCCGACACCGGCGGACTACTATTTTTATATTTTTAAATGTTTTTTTATTGATTTTTTTTGTTATTGAAATATTTAAAAATATAAAAAGTATGTAAAAAAGATTAATAAAGAGAATAATAATAATAATAGTTGTTCGGTGGGCTGTCCATGGTATTCTTAATAGGCGACGCCAGCACCACATTTCGAGAGAGTCAATTCTTTGCCTGTCGGTAGATTTGATCGTCCATGTCTCCGCCCCATATAGAAATATGGAGAAGACAAGAGTGCGGACCAGATGTTTTTTTGTCCGATTTGTGATATTTTTGTCTCTCCAAATTTTGCCGAGTTGAGTCATCGCGGTTTTAGCCATGCCAATTCGTCTTCGAATTTCTAATTCACAGCTACCCTTATTTGTAATTACCGAACCAAGGTACTGAAACTGCTGGACGGTTTCATATTCCGTTAGAAGGTCTGTTCGCTGGATGGCTTCGAATCGATCAATAATTAGAAGCTTGGTCTTACTTTTATTTATCGCGAGACCCATTCCCAGGCTAATGGTTTCCAGACGCCGCAGTAAATGAGCCATCTCAGCCTCCGATGATGCAAAAAGAGTAGTGTCATCTGCGTAGCGGAGGTTTGATATTTTAACCCCACCCACCTTGATGCCACCTTATATCTAATAGACCTATCCAAATCGAATAGACCTAGCCAAACCTTAAAATATTCTATGCATGGTTGATGGTGGGCTTGGTCACTTCTGTGTGGTTTATAAAAAAATAACCACAAAGAGGATTGCGGGGTATATTCGCTCGCTTCGCTCGCTCACACGACCCCGCCATCCCCTTCTGACCTAACCTATCCGAGTCGGAGTGCCCTAAAGTCCCGATTGCATCCAGTTTCTCCTGATATAACAACCGTTACATACCCAATGTCGAGTCAAAGTTAGTTATTTTGCTATGAAATATGGAAAATTTGCTGTGCAGTCAGTATTTATGCTATGTATGTAGTATTTTTGTACAAAATAAATTTAACTATATTGCATAATGAGGAAAAAAGTAATGTCATATTGATGTATGATTTCGGATTATCTGCAGTTTGAGTTTTGTTAAACATTTAGTTTATTAGTAGTGAAGTAAGTTATTTGATGTAAAAAAGAATATAAATGATGAGTATGTATTGATAGGCGATTATTTATTTGATATGCAATTTATAATATCCCAAATAATAGGAAGCCCGCGTAGAGAGGCTGTCAGCCGGAGCCTTACAATAGGAAGCCCGCGGACGTGGTCAGGTAGCGAGGCTGTCAGCCGGAGCCTTACAATAGGAAGCCCGCGGACGGCGTTAGGTAGCGAGGCTGTCAGCCGGAGCCTTACAATAGGAAGCCCGCGGACGGCGTCAGATAGCGAGGCTGTCAGCCGGAGCCTTACAATAGGAAGCCCGCGGACGGCGTCAGGTAGCGAGGCTGTCAGCCGGAGCCTTACAATAGGAAGCCCGCGGACGTGGTCAGGTAGCGAAGCGTCAGCCGGAGCCTTACAATAGGAAGCCCGCGGACAGCGTCAGGTAGCGAGGTTGTCAGCTGGAGCCTTACAATAGGAAGCCCGCGGACAGCGTCAGGTGGCGAGGCTGTCAGCCGGAGCCTTACAATAGGAAGCCCGCGGACGGCGTCAGATAGCGAGGCTGTCAGCCGAAGCCTTACAACAGGAAGCCCGCGGACGTGGTCAAGTAGCGAGGCTGTCAGCTCCGGCTGACAGGCTCGCCTTACAATAGGGTTATGGCTTATTAATGTCGTATCAATCTTTTCAGGCATACTTGACAAATAAATGATTTCTATTTCTATTTTGAAAATATTGGTTGAATGAACAAAAGTGTTCGTCGTACCGCCAAAAACTAGGTAAGAACTACCTAGTCGTACCTATATCAACTAAGAAATTGCATTTTAAAAACACAACAATTGGAAACAATCCAAAACAACAGTTGGAATATATTCAGAGTAACATCATTTAATAGAGTGGCGCCAAAATTGCCGACAGTGGCCATAAAAGTAACGGTGAGGCGACCTCTGGCGTCACGAGCGCGCCTCATGACATGTGGCCACCACGCCGCCGCCGGCCTGCCAGAAGATTCACTGCTCAGGGTTTGTAGACTGCAAAAATTAACTGAATAAGTACATCTGATTTTATAACTCCTCAACCCTCTAACTGCATAACAGGACATATTGTATTCCATGGCTGACGTGGTTGTTATTTTGTCATACTTTCGGGCTTGTTACTACCTGGAACGACTGTCAAAGACCTACGGGGTCGCTATATACTTATGTACGTTAATAGTCCCACATGTCCACACCCTCTGCAAATCATATAAAGTGAAAAACGGTTTTTTTCTGTTTCCTCTCAAGTCACAGGTTTGCTGAAAGGGGCATTTATTCTGCCAGTGCAGCAAACCCCTTGCTTTCGTAGAATACATTGTGTGAGACTTCTGTCGCGGCCGTCAGACGTGAGAGCGCCCGAAGCTATTTAATTTTATAATCATAACATCATCATTGTCTAGCTCGGGGCAAGCTAGCTGGGTGTACACCACTGTTTACTATCTGTTGTTACGAGGAGGATTGCTTCTAGCAATGACACATTACGGACCTGTCGCTGTTGTCAGAACATAAAAATAAAACTTTTTGCTATACTACAGATCTTAGACAGGTAAACCTACAAGTAGATACCGGTAAAGCTATAAGCAAATACAAGTCATGCTCAGTACCTCTGATACGTATGTATCTGCATATCATAGGTAGGTAGGTACACTACTGAGCATGCAACTACTCTACTTTTATCTGTTAGCGCGTGGATAGTAAGTAGTCTGCGTTCCATCCCGTCCTGATAAACCTGGACCTGATACTAGGTTCATCATCTTCTGCTAATTGCTGATGTTAGCAGCCCAACACAGGCACCGTGAGTGAGTATCGTGAACCGGGAGCCGGTGTCATCACATGACACCTCCCTGTCCCGAGCCCGGCCGCGGCCGGCTCCGACCGACTGTGTGCTTAGCCGCGCGGCTGCTGCGCTTGTTAACATGTAGCGCTGCAGTGCGCGGGCGCAGTGTTGACTCGCGGCCGCTTTGACCACGACAAACATCGCCCAAACAAAGCTCTTCATATAGAACAAGAGGCGAGCAAACACGCGGTTCCTGGTACCAGCACCCGACGCCGCCGCCGGCTGGTAGCGCAAATGCGCGGCACTACAACGTCGTGTATGTTTGTCTACCTGCTTCCTAAACTACAACATTCGGAATAACGAAACTCGAACGCACACGACAAAGCGTTCGCTGCTTTTAGAAATCAATACGTATCTCGTTAACTTCCAAGGTTTTAGAAAACAAACAACGAGCTGTTTTTTAATGTAATGTATGAGGGACGATGTTATCTCCTAAAGACGCATTTAATGTAATATAGCGGACGCAGCTCCTTAAAAAATGTCCGCGACATCGGGAACGACGAAATCCTTCAAAAACAAAAGCCGTCCGGGCTCATCATTTAAGGAAAGGACGAATCGTATCAATACGCTGATGGAACTTTTAGGGACGTATAAAATACGAAGTCATTGTCTTTTTTGCGCGTTCGGTTTGCGCGCGCGACGCGGCCGCGGAATACCAACAAGGTGCGCGGGCGCAGAGGAATGCGCCGCGCGGGACCCGCGGACGTCTGTCACACGTCGCTCGCATCGCGACGCTCACGCACACCACCGTAGCCCCAACTCCTCAGTCAGGACCGAGGACTGAACTGTAGGTGAGGGCTGAGAACTGTAGGACTGACTGACACACACACTTTCCAAAACTAACGCGAACTCCGGAAAAAACTGTCATTCAAAACCACATCTCAGGCCAGACACTTAAACTTAGGACTTTGATCAAGAAGCTTAGAGTCCAGTTCAGACTGCGGCTCCGCCATCAATTGTGAACGCTGACGGTCTTTGTACGAGTTTCGGACATGGATTTGCTTAGATAACAATCGCGCTCCGAGTGAATCTGAAATGTTGATTTCTTTATCAATTTCTTTTGTTGAAAACGTTGTCGAGATCTCCGCGACTACCTAACGTATTGCCCTCGGAGATTTTATCGCGACTAATTAATTAGATCCATTAATGTTTACGACATTTTATACAGTTTCTTTAAAAACATATGAATCTTCTTAATCGTTTGCAACAGAATTTAGACAGCGGCCGTAGGTGAAAAATTGTAGCTAATGAGATCAAAACTTACAGCTATTCTTATATATTATATAGAAAATTATTTAAATTAAACGCAATTACTCAATGCTTGTCGTTTAATTCATAATAAGTATTTGACTCTTTTATGAATTAAATGTGAGTTTAGTTAGCACCCCGATGGTAAGCACCATGGAAATATAAATTATATTATACAGGGTTATTTGTAAAACACCAGCAACCTTTCAGTGGGTGAAAGTACTCATCATTATAAACAACTTTTACTACGGGACCAACTCTGAAATATAAAAAATTAAATCAGCTGTTTCATACAAAATGCAATAGTCACCCGATGAAAATGTATGAAATGGCAGATTTTTTTTCGATTTTTCAGGGTTGGTCTCATAGCAAACGTTGTTTATAATGATGAGTACTTTCACCCCTGAAACGTTGTTGGTGTTTTACAATAATAATCCTGTATATAAGGTAAGCACTTATTCTCCAATGGTGAGTACTTTATTGATTGGTAAGCTTCGCTTCCACCTCCAGCCACGTCCCGCTGGACGTGGCTGGTGAACCTGCTGCCGACGCCGCCGCACATCGGCTGTCCGGCGCCTGCGCGCGCGCCTCTCCTCATAAACTCAACATATTTTACGACGCGCACGTAAAGCTGCCTGGAAAGTTTGAGGAGCGCTCCAGCGACAAGAAACACGCCCTCATTAGTAATTCCGAGCTCGTCTATACAATATTTATGTGAGGCAGGCGGACTCAGGCGCGTGTTTAGAGCTGCGTTGCTATCTCACACTCGCTCGCACTCAGCTGCACTCGGGATCTCGGGTTAGTGCTCGTTGCTACCCGCATCCGTGAGCCAGCGCGGCAGCGGCCCGACGCGGACGGACATCTTCTTAATATATGTAGGTATTTAGCTACTTACTGTACGTTTATTCCTAGCTTTTCCATCATGGGGAAATTATATTTTATCACATAACTTGCATTGAAAATTATGTAACCGAAGCAGCTTTTACACCAGTAAGTACCTAGTAGTGACAAAACGAACAAGAGTACCAAAACAGTTCCTCATTATCAACTTGGACTTAGGTACCCACTGCGGTCACTGCCGCCTTGCTCGCGCAAGCTGCGAGCTTCTGTGCGATGCTCTAGGGGTTTCCTAGACCATCGCACACAGCTTGACGATTTCGTCGAACCAACGTGCTTTTAAATGCTGTTGATTTCTATGGCCCAATATTGCTAAAAGATGGACAAAGTAAGCGCCTTTCTAAGACTTATCTTTGCACTATATGAAATACCTACTTATAATTTTCTTTCCTAAAATTGTGTGCGTATTGGATGAGATGATTTTAGTTTTGTTTTGGGGATAGAAAGTCATCATTGCCTTATGGTGTATAGTGTAGAGAGAGACATCCAGAAGCAATGCTGGGCGCTGCTATACTAACCAAGAGGTTGAGAGTTCAGTCCAAGTTGTGGCCAGTGGCGTCTATATGAAACAGGCACCAAACTGGGACACAAACCTTTTGCATGTTTGTTGTCGTTGAAGAACAGCAACCTCTTCTGAATTAATATAATTAAATGTTTCTCATCAAATTGCTTCTTCATTTTATATTTAACATTCTTTAGGTATTTTTTATTTTATTTTTTTTTCTTTCTTTACATTGTTCTCACATATAGATGCAACAAGTAATATTGTAACCAGGATTTTTGTAAAACATAAAATGGTTTAAAAGAGTGTCCATGGAGTTTCTTGTACGTTCTTCTCCATAGAGATCTACGCTTTGGAACGTGCAAATAGCTTCATGTTTTTGACTGACTGACTTTGACAATTCAAAAGTACCTGTGAATGGTTTATTTGAAATAAGTGCTTTGACTTTGACTTATGACTTTGACTATTTTTTAAGTTTCTACTTTAGAAAAAAGTTGCTTATTCCTGCAATAGGGGTATGATTATTTGTTCTTCTTCTTTTGCATTATGAATAGTTCATTTAGGTTGACACTATTTCCCCATAGCATGACGCCATACCGCAGCCATGAGTTTGCGTATGCGTAGTAAGCAGCCATGGCTGTTTGTGTGTTAGTGCTATGTTTAATTTGAAAGAGAGCGTAAGAGAATCGGGAGAGTTTTCTTTATGTTCTATTATCAATATAGGCAAGTAGGCTTAAATAATGTATTAACATCTTCTATTTGCGCGTTTCTGAATGTTATTTTTAGATTGAGAGGTGGTTTTTTGTATGATTTACATTGTATAATTTTAGTTTTATGATTTATTTCCAAGTTGTGGATCTGGAGCCAATTATCTACAGTTTGGAGGGTATCTTGTATTTGTAGACTAGGGTTATTTACTTTTCCACACTTGATTAATATTGAAATATCGTCTGCAAATAATAAGTAAAAGGTTTTCTTTATCTTATGTTTTGGGAAGGTCATCAATATAGATTAAAAAAATGGGAATCCTAACACACTTCCTTCTGGTATTGAGCAAGTAAGTAAGTAGTTTGTTTATCTTGCGATCTTATGGTTTTGATCTCATGTTTTTCATGGTCGTAAATTTCAATTTGTACTATTTGTGTCCTATAATGTAAATATGATTTGAACCACGAATAAGCTGGTCCTCGTGCGCCGCAACCATATAGTTTAGTGAGTAAGATGTCATAAAGGACCTTTTCGTATGCTTTTGTCAAGTCCAGTAGTAGGTAGTAGCCCAATTATATATTGTTTGTCGTTAATATGTTGTAGCGCTTGTTGCAAAAACATTGTATTTTAGTTCTAGGTCATCTCATTTAAAGGAACGCACCCAATTACCAATCACTCTGCTTATTCTGAAGAAACACGAAAGAAACACTGACATAACACAAGAAATACTACCTAGGTAGGTACCGTGTAGTGTTGGTAATTTGGGATGACAACAGATTTCTAAACACAAATGATTTACGGCGAGTATGACGCATAGAATCGCGGTGCGCCGGCGCGCGGCGCCGACCTTTACTTCCTGGCTCCCTATCCATTTGCATAAAATTTTAAGATCTAATATAACTTAGCATAATTTTGTTTGGCATAATTATATTTTCGCATAATATAATTACGCATAACAGCTTACGCATAATTTTTTTAAACATAATTTCTCTAACCATAATAATGATTAAGCATAATATTCTAAAGCATATTAAATTTATTAAGCATAAAGTTCTAAAGCATAACTTTTTTAAGCATAATATCCTAAAGCATAAATTTACTTACGCATAACGATATTAAAACATATTTTTATAGGTATAACAATTTATTTCGACGATTGGAAAAAAGCCATATCTCCTGAATCAGGTAATATTTAACACTAGCTGTCCCCCGCGGCTTCGCTCCCGTCAACTGGCTACCTACCTACCTACCCTACACCTACCCTACACCTACCCTACACCTACCCTACACCTACCCTACACCTACCCTACACCTACCCTACACCTACCCTACACCTACCCTACACCTACCCTACACCTACCCTACACCTACCCTACACCTACCCTACACCTACCCTACACCTACCCTACACCTACCCTACACCTACCCTACACCTACCCTACACCTACCCTACACCTACCCTACACCTACCCTACACCTACCCTACACCTACCCTACACCTACCCTACACCTACCCTACACCTACCCTACACCTACCCTACACCTACCCTACACCTACCCTACACCTACCCTACACCTACCCTACACCTACCCTACACCTACCCTACACCTACCCTACACCTACCCTACACCTACCCTACACCTACCCTACACCTACCCTACACCTACCCTACACCTACCCTACACCTACCCTACACCTACCCTACACCTACCCTACACCTACCCTACACCTACCCTACACCTACCCTACACCTACCCTACACCTACCCTACACCTACCCTACACCTACCCTACACCTACCCTACACCTACCCTACACCTACCCTACACCTACCCTACACCTACCCTACACCTACCCTACACCTACCCTACACCTACACCTACCCTACACCTACCCTACACCTACCCTACACCTACCCTACACCTACCCTAAGGATTCTTAAATTTTCTAATTTTCAATTTTTTTTTGTTTTTTTTTTTCGTAAGAACCTTCTCCTGACAATAACAAACACAACAAAAAAAGAATTGGCGAAATCGGTTCAGTTATTCTCGAGTTTTGCGCTTACCAACACATTTTGCGATCCATTTTTATTTATGAGACTAGCACTTCGCCCGCGACTTCGTCCGCGTGGGGATAGTAGGTACTCCACAAACTGCAACGCCCCTATACATATCCCCTTATAAAGGTTAGTTTTGGAAAATTAAGCACAACGATTCTCATTATTGGTTCAGCGCAACTGTTCACCCCGTTCAGCCCGTCAGAGGTTGATTATGCAAAAATTGTTAGGTACATGATCTGTTGCAATTATCCCACTTTTAGTTTATTCATAGAATTTCGACGTAAATTGAAGCAAGCTATAATTTCCTCCCCTAAAAACTTATTCACCCCTGCTTCACCCCTTATTATGTATGTACCTAGTTGATTTTCGAAAAATCCAAACATTTGATATTTTCATTGTTTTATCGAAAACATTTAAATGCCGTGGTGTTTCAACTTCATCGGACCAAGCATTGATACGATTCTCACCAGTTCGCTCAAGCCGCGACATTTTTCTTACTCCGAGCATGTTTATTACCGTCGTAACTGAACGAAAGGTCCGATTTGAATGATTTAAAGTGTAATTTACACGGACATAATCAACCTTAATTATCAAACCATTTAAATGGATAAGGATTAATATCATGGTACTATAATCACCATTTTTTATTTCACCATGGGATTTGCTTGACTAAAATTAACAAAAAGCGGTCATGGTGACTTATCCATAATAGTTAGACATATGGTATCGCGGACTTTTTTGTAGATATTGATGACCTCTATAAAACTGTAGTACATCACTTTGCTCTATTGTCAATAGATTCCGCAGCGTACGCGATATAAGGATTTTTTCTCACACCTTGGGTCACATTATCGAAGTTTTCATACAGATCCCTAACTTTTTTGAAAATATTCTATAGCCTATGTCCATCTCTGGTAATGTAGGATTCTACTGGTGAAAGAATTTTTCAAATCGGTCCAGTAGTTTCGGAGCCTATTCATTTCAAACAAACAAACAAACAAACAAACAAACAAACAAACAAATCTTTCCTCTTTATAATATTATTATTAGTGTAGATATTAATATAATGTAACGTATTGAACAATTTTGTGGTTTTTTTTTCGCTGTAGGAAGCATGAAGCAAACAAGCATACAGCATGCAAGCAAGCATGCAGCAAACAAGCAAGCATGCAGCATGCAGCATTCAAGCGAGCATGCAACATGCAGCAGGCAGGGTTTCTGTCTAGGCTCCGGCGCTGCGGGCCTCCGGCGGCCCCACGCGCCTTCGCGATTTTAAATTACACTCTAGGGGTAGGACAAACAAGACTACGTGGAGTCGGTTTTGCAGCAATTCGGTTCTGTCACTAACTTTTGTTGCACAGCATATTAAATTTTTAACCAACAATATTATTTAATTGTTACAGAAACTAACGATAATGCTAATAGCCATTAGGCCTACTAACGTTATGCGAATCAAATTTATGCCAAAACAAATTAGTCTTTAAGATGATTATGCCAACATAAAATGTATGCCTAAAAAAATTATGCCGAAGTATTATTATGCCAAAACAAATTGTGCCAAAATCGTTATGCCGAAGTATATATGGACAAAGAACATTATGCGAAAAGAAGGGATCCCTTATTACCTGCTGTAGGCTTGGAAAGATTCAATGAGGATATTTCATATATGTACCCAGGTATACAAATAATGTTAGCCATTGATTGGCAGAAGAAAGCCAATAATTTATAAGTTCTCCACAAGAAACCGTGAAACAAAATATTTATATAAATAGATGTTCTTCCTGTTTATAAATGAAGTAACTTTAGGATTTGATGTAGACCTACTAAATACTTCTCAAGTCTTGCATTTGTCCAATTAGCGTGGAAAGCACAAAACTGTCCGTTGCAAATCACAACGATGAAGGCTGAGAGCCACAATACTTAGCAGAAGACTCAAGTTAGCGATCACGGAGTGGGAGGTCTTTGTCTTTCAGAGGGAAAAAATACAAGTTATGGAAGACATACCTACTCATCTTTGGCAGTCGTTACGGGTAGGTAGTCAGAAACTTGAAAATCTGGTACTGGTGTGGGCAGTGTTGTCAGGGGTATACACTACCCTGACAGCACTGATACACTGACAATAGGTAGGTACTAATCTACCCATTAAGCTGCATCCGTCTGGCATTGGCAGCCATCCCCAATAAACCTCTTGGAAAAAGAGCTAGACAAGTTGATACCCAAGTATCAGCTAGATTCTACATCAACTAAACTTGATTTTCATTAGAACCACATTGCAGTAAGACGTCAACATTGATCGCCTTTTCACTTTTGGTCAGTGTAATGTGTGAACTACATGGTTCCTAAATGTCTCTTCCAGGCACCCTCGTTCATCACTAAGCTGACTGCCAGCTCCATGTCTCTGACAACAATGGCAGCTTTCAAGGTAGTGAAAATATAAACATTTATGTCTATGCAAGGTTTCTTTCAAATAACATCATGTACCAGGAAACATTAATTTTATAACTCAGTTACAAGAAAACCTTACTGCATAATAGAATGCCAGGCTATTATTTTATATGTGAATGACTATGACTGCTATGAGTAAATATGATGAAACATGACATAAATGCATTTCTACTTATATGGCTGAAGTATGTAATAGTTCTTATAGTTAGCGGCAGGCGCAGACGCAGCCGCCACCTAGTGTGCGCGCGCCGCAACAGCACGCACACGGCCGCGCGCTTCACTCCGCGCCTCACACTAGCGTATCACTCTGTGACATCACTTAACTTTCAATGTATACTACATTGAACAAGATCGACTGCCAGCCGGCCACAGCAGGTAGAGCTCAACCGCCCCCCGCGCGCTGACCAGGCAGGGCCCGCGCGGGTGGTGGCGGTGAGCGCGCCAGGCTCAAGTTACATCGGCAGCCGCACAATGAGCGGGCTCGAGTGCTGCCCGTGCAAGTGAGTGCCATTGTTTTTCCTGTGGCGCGTTTTTTCCTCGCGTTTCGGCGGCAAACGTCGTCCAATGGCGGGCACGCGGAGCGCTCATTGGCGCAGCGCGCGTGGGCGGGCCACGTCGCCAATTCTTCGCGCCTTTTCGCGATCCGCTCGCGAAGTTCCTCTGTTTGTTTTCAGAATGCGTCTTGTTTTCAAAAATTTAATGGCTGTCCACTCACAGCCACACGTCGTTGTATTACATATTCGCCCTCGAAACTTAGGAAGCCCTCTGAATCCGCTGATTGACACGTTAGCTAAATAACTTAAATTAACAAGTTACGAAATAGTGTAAAGCTACAATTTTAGTTTCGCATTCATGTTAGGTAGATACACTAAGTAGGAATATATTAAGTGTTCATTGAAAATTTATTTGTACTTACTCGTACTAAAGTACTTTAAGTTTTCGTAGGTACTCTACGAAAACTTGTTTGAGAAATAATATTTGCAATTGCCTTGCCATTGGATTATTCAGGCACTGTTTCCACTTCCTGAAGAGTAGAACGAGTCGTAGGAAAACAGTTTAAAGGACAGTGATAAAACTTGAGCACAATGTCTGCGCGACTTACACAACAGTACCTACTACACCTGGTCCACTAATTTAATAGAACTCGTCAATTCGTAAAGGGCACTCGTAGTGACTTGGTTGCTTCTAGGCAAGCGCGCTCCATCTTCGACCACATCGTCGCTCACCATCAGGTGAGATAGTGGTCAAGCGTGTGCCCATCAATAATATTTTAAAAAAACATGGGTAAATGTTTTGTGTTGTGGTGGTACTTGAAAATGTGTCCTTTGCACGGGGAATACCTTTTTTTTAAAACAAACGAGTTTATCAAATTTTAGTTATTATCTACAATTTATCGTACTTAGTGATGGGATAGAATATATTCGCATCATCGTTTTACACGCCTAGGTGAATGAGTACCTATAGAAAAACCGGGCAAGAGCGATTCGGACTCGAAAGGATTCCAGACGAATCTCATTTTTGTAACATAATCTCCAGTAGAAATACTCTAAAACCATAGGCTTGTTAAAGTTTCTTTATTTTATTTTATTATTTGAGACGGGTTTGCTCTTGACTCGTTTAGATCTGAGGTGACTAAGACAAAGTCGACGATGGAGTGAGCTTACCCAGAAGAAGGCTGTTTCATTTTATTTTATTTATTAGGTCTACCAACAATAAAATTGTGTTTACCTATACTAATTTACAAACAAAAATAACCGTGCAACAATTTCTTACATAAAGGTAAAAAAATAAAATAAAAATAAGTAAATAAGTATATAATAGTAAACAATAATTATGTAACTTGTAAGCTACATATTTCACAAGTAATCGTAAATAATTATAAAACTTATGTTAGTAACATATCATAATTATATCTGTTCAGTTCACTTTAACTTTAAAGAGATTAGGGTTGGTTGAATGCGTTCGAAAACACAGTCGCAGTTGGAGTTTCAGTACCTTGCTGTGCGCGTTATAATACGTTTGGAAACGCTTAGTGCGAATTAGTGGAATAGTAACAAGGAAGGATGGTAACTTGCAGTGCGTCTAGATGTCCGATGGTAGAAGGGGGCCGGTGGGATGAAGTCGTACAGTTCTTGGGCACACTCACCTAAATACAATCTGTAGACCGCCAAGCAGGCAACCTTGCGGCGATGAGTCAATCTGTGAAGCTTGGCATCCACCAGTTTTACGTCGCCACAAGTGAGCCATCCCAAAGGTGGTTGCAATAGGTACTCCATGCAGGATTGGACTTGTGCCTTTTAACCGCTCCGGCCCCGGCGACACACCGGTGTGTCGCGAATTAATCGCGAATTTAATGTTTATTTACCTATTACATAAGATTTATATTTTTTTGGGAATTTCCACATGTCGGGGCCGCAGCGGTTAAAGGGTTAAAAACCTGTCCAGGCGTGAATAACACTTCACTCTATGACCCTGATGCCCAGCTTTTTGGCCGCAGTTTTGGTTTTTCGGTAATCTATATGTAAATAACTAGTATCAGCATTTTTTTTTTTAATTTTAGGCTCAGCAGGTTCGGAGATAAGGGGCGGAATTGTCATTTTCAGGGTTCCATACCCAAAGGGTAAAAACGGGACCCTATTACTAAGACACCGCTGTCCTCTGTCTGTCTATCGGTCTGTCACCAGCAGGCTGTATCTCATGAACCGTGATAGCTAGACAGTTGAAATTTTCACTGATGATATATTTCTGTAGCCGCTTTAACACCAAATAATAAAAACAGAATAAAATTAATATTTAAGTGGGGTTCTCACACTACAACAAACCTGACTTTTTTGCCGTTTTTTTTAATAGTGAATGGTACGGAACCCTTCGTGCGCGAGTCCGACTCGCACTTGGCCGGTTTTTTCATCTAGAAGTAGATTCTTGAATAATCTTAAAATCGTTTTTAAAAAAAGTGAATCCTAAGTATACCCAAAATATAAATACCTAAAATGTCAATGAACGTAATGCGTCCGTCGCCGTCGTTGAGTTACATAAGCTCATGTCACGTGCTTCATCGTCTGGTGGGTTCGGAGAGAGCAGGCAGTGATAGTCGGACACACAGAGACACACGAATGTTCCTATGGGTTAATGGGTTACATCTTTTACGCACTTTCAAAACCTAAAAACCTCTAATATCATTATTAATAACATAAATTCCGTAACAAGCCAGTTAGCTTAGAACCGAACCCACCTAGTAGGTCTTCTTATAATGTAGGCTAAGGAACGATTTAGAAAAAAAAACATCAATTGATGGAGTTAATAAGGGCTGGATGTTTGTGTTTGTGTGGAAGTTCGTAATTTTTGCCAATAGAAAATTTTATCAGCAACGGCTTGTTATCTAATACCTACGTAGCGACCAAAGAACCGTTCAATCGAAGTGCTGCTTCCGATAGTCAGTGAAGATGACAGCATGTGTGTGATGTGCTGTGTCCACGGTCCCGGTCACCTCGTGTGACGCGCAGACCACACGTAACGCGACGGGAAGCGGCTCGCGATACGATCAGTCGTAAAGATAGGCGCAGGCGCAGGCGCACAGGCGGAACCAGAGGACGTCGTGATGCGCGCCGCACGACGCCGGCCATGCGGCGGCAGACGTGCCCAGGCGGCGGCGCCTGCCCCGGCGTGGAGCTACGTCACTACGTCACTTAGGGGACGAAGTGCTGGGAGGCTGCTAAAGAAAAATATTCGAACATAGGGCAACCCCTATGTTCGGAATGTTCTTCTTGGTTGTCGTGCCGGCGCCGGCGCAGTCTCTGGAGTATTAGGTAGTGTCTCGCCTCTGAAATGCTATGAAAACCATAAATTAAAATTTAAAAAAACATAGAGCCGTATATCGAAATCCCAGCAAGCTCCGTGCCGAATCCTACTAAATTGGATTACAATACGAGCACCTACAATATTATAAAATAAATTTAATGTGAAATTGGTGAGTGAACGAATTGAATGAAACTTGTCACACGGGTCGACTACGTCCTGGAATATAATACCGGATACCTATTTCTTCTCCCAGGAAGCACGAAACGGCGGCCTCGTCGCTCATATGACTTTGTTTATTTCTGTTAATAACTGACAGCAAAACATTTTTTGTTAGATACCATAAATTTAGTTTAGAGCAAACAAGTTTTCTTTATTTAGAGCTTTATTTATGAGTGTGGCCAGGAAGCTGATAAGTATTTACCTTTCTGGCATCTTTCATGAAGCCTTATCTTATGTTGATTCATTAAAAAGTGGAAATTATGACAACGGACTCAGAAGTGCACTCCAACATCTGGTTCGATATAAGTACCTGGTTCAGCGTTAAGACTTCGTTCGGGACACATTCCATTGAACAATTTTGCATTCCTGATGGGTAGAGTAGATTCACTTAATTGTTCCGTATGTAACATAGTGGAGGATGTACAGCATATTTTAATGGAGTGTATCCGGAATGAGGCCCAGAGAGTGTAACTATTTTCTAAGTTTGATTGTAATGTTGGCAAATGTAACAGCATCCTCGCTTTTTTAATTTGTAGGGTCTGTGGCTTCAGAACGCACTGCCACCAGTGGGACATAGTATCTACCTCTATGCCCCTTTATTCCAAATCCTGCATACCAATGTTTGCAAAGTGTTTTAAATGGAAAACCTTGCAGCCCTACGAAGAAGTGCAACACGGCTCTTTCGCATTTAAATCAGCGTCGCCCTTCGCGACACTAAACAAACTCAATATCGGCGAGAGGCCTCAGCGCCACCCGCCTCTACCCCCCCACCCCCGCCTCAGAGAGCACAGGTCGGGGGGCGCTCATTATCCAGCGCGGGCGGTGCGAGCCACTCGACACCTGTACCGTGTAATTGTCTCGTCGGCAGCACTCGGGCACTCCGACACTCCGGCACTCCGGCGAGTGAGAAGCCCCGCAAACGGCTCAGACCCACTCTCCACTTAATGACATAAATTAAAGAGCTTTGTTTTGTTGACATGACGTTGAATTTGGCGAGTGATTGGAGGGTATCATGACGTTTTTGAAAATATTGGGTCTAAACTTTATATTTAAAGCATGTTGATGTAATTTTTTGTGTGAGTTGGAGTTCCAACGTTGTGAAATGATGCGTTTGAAACGGTACTTGTTCAATCGCGTTAGCTCCTATTGGTCAAGGGGTAAAATAACCCATCAAACGATTGCGATTAAACCGATAACGCACATTATTTGTGCAAAAGCAATGCTATGTATTTATGCGTAATTGATATTCTGTGATGTTTGACAGAATATGATAAGTATCCACGTTGGAACTCAAACAAAAAAAGCACTCGAATTTATAAATATGGCAAATATTACAGGAAAGACTCACTGAAACCAAGAAATAGAATGATTTCGAAAAGGATTGACATGGCTTCAATACAAAGTTTATTTTGTTTTACCTAGGCAATCCGTCAAAATACTGATTCACCAAGTGGGTACATACTTTGCCTGGTGCCTACTGCTGGCACCGCTGGCACTGCTGGCACCGCTGGCACCGCTGGCACCGCTGGCACTATGATTCTTCTGCAATAAGAACACGACGGGTAGGTACTTTATTACATGGTAGGTAGGCATCATCTACTTTTGCAAATTAACTTACTTTAAAAAAGTAATGCAATTGCGTAGGTATAAGTAGTAGGTACAAAGAACAAGAACTCGACAATTTTTCGTTAACATTAGTGAGCGAACGCGAACAAAGCAAGTGATGTAAGTACTTGCACTCGCGGGCTCGTCGCCGTCGCGTTCAATTGTCAATTAATGTTATTAAACAATCGCGAAGCGTGTTTGTGATGCTAATGTCGGCGACGTGTCCCCCCCCGCGCCGCGCGCCGCACTCGCTCAGACAGGAGATCACGAGGCGCACTTCAACACGACACCAGCACATTGTGATGGACGCGTTAATTGGCAGACAACCAAATCAAATCCTTTTGTCCTTACCAAGTATAATTTAAACTACCTCCAAATACACAGCTATACCTGCAGTTTCACCAGCAGTACCTTAGTTTTCAGCTCATCTCTAGAAACGAATCACAGATCTGATGGCCCGTTCTATATACAAATATTTGGGCAACATTCGCATTCGCCCCTTGTCGCAATCTATAAAAAACCTCTAATTTTCCTACATTATGAGTTATATGACAGATTGCGACTGACATGCGAATGTGAACGTAACTGTCACAAGGCTATCGCGCGTAGAGACAGTTCGTAGCAGTCGTAGCACTTGCTACGCCGCGGTAGAACACAGGCACACTGTGCTACAAATGCTACAACAAATAAAACGACCACTTATGTTGACAACATGCTGATGCTAACCTTCGATGCAGCACTACATATAATACAGACGTTACAGCACGAGTCTGCACGAGGCCTCAACAATACAGTTCTTGAGACAAAGACCTACAAACAATGTGCTCGTTGTACGACACACCGCTACGAATTAAGCGCGACCTTATATTGAAGAGTTTTGAGTGAAATATTTCCAATAAACAGTATTGAATGGTGGTGAGTGCGCAGTAGGGGTGTCAATCAGCCGCCGGTCGGTCGTCGCAGTCTGTGGCAGCGCTGCGCAGCGTCACGTGGCGATTGTTTGCACAATATTGCACAGGGTAAACAAACACGACGCCACACAAAGGGAGCAGAAGGTCCATGTGGAACTAGGTACTGGAAACGCGTGAACTAAATTCTCATTTCCATAAATATGTGTTACCTGTTGTTGAGTGATGACCTGAAACACAGGTTTTATAAACCTAGCTCAGGAAAGACGCTAATTATCCATAGTTGTAGGCTTAAAATAAATTTTCCATAAGACGTAAAATGTTGATAATTTAGTTAAACACATAGTTATTTGTTGGTTACTAGCATAGTTATTTATTTAAGATTTACTTGTGGCTATTAATATGTGTGTAAAAGATTTAATAAAGATTTATTATTATTCTCTTTATTCATTGATAATACACATATATTTTACATTTTTAAATATTTCTATAAAAACAATAAAAAAAAAACATTTAAAAATATAAAAAATAGTAGTCCGCCGGTGTCGGGAGCGAGGTCCAAGCTACCGGTGGTTAGGGCTTCAGAGAAAGGAACCTCCTCACAATACGAGCCGTGTCGAGGAGTACTGCCTTCTGTATCAGGCCCTTTACCCAACTGCGCAACGCCAGCTTCGACAGATGGTCGTCGAAGCTTTTGGCCATCAGGCCATTGGCCGTAACGACCATCGGCACAATGATAGCCGAGTCTACATTCCACATGTCGACAACCTCGTGCGCTAAGCCAAGATACTTGATTTGTTTTTCTTTCTCAGCTTTCACGAGGTTCTCGTCATGTGGAATGGTAACTTCGATTATCATTGTGCGGCGCGCTAATCGGTCTATCACCACTATATCGGGCTTATTATTATTATTATTATTACCTACAATAACCGTGTATGACGTCACTCACTGGAGCTCACTACTGTCGCGATAGCAAGTATCGGATGAAGATTCAAGGTCATTTGCTCATCCAAAATATAAGTACCTAAGTATCTACAATAAGAGCATGAGCCAGGGCCTGCTAGATCCACGTTTAACATGCAGTTGTGATCGAGTCCATCGAGTGCACATGAACTTGTTGCACTCAACACATGCTGTAACGTAGTCCTACTGCCGCAACCGTCGATGTCGTGAAGCGTGGGACTCCCGCTCCGTCTCCGCGGGGGCTCGCCGATCAAAGGGCAGCACTAATGCCATTAAACCGATCCTAATGATCGTTATACGTCAATATTCATAAAGAGCGCATTGATTGGCGCGGGGCGCGGGCGCGGGGTTCGGGGTGCGGGGAGTCGTGAATTGACGCGGATTTGTTTGCCAAGCCCGTCCGCTTTGTTTCTCAAATAACAATTACACGACAAAGGGGTATAGGTTGGGGAATTTTAATATCTAACGCAAGTATTGTTTGTATTGGAACGAGCAGTTTTTAAATTCTTAGCACCAGAAGGTGAAGAAAAAATTATCATCTGTTAAACTAAATCACACGTGTTTCTTCATTTAGCTTCAGACTAGTAACGTACGACTAGCTTGAAGTCGCGACTAGTTTCATATTTATTACGACTAGCGGATTAGTTATAACTAGCATCGGACCAGTCACAACTAGCCTCGGATCAGATAAGCTTAACTTCCAATAATACAACAAAACGGGCTTCGGGCTAGTCTTGGCTTAGCTACGGACCTGTCATGACTACCTTCGCAGTAGTCGCGGCTTGCTTCGAACTAGTCACACTAGACGAGTAAAGTCAGCACACAATATAAAAAAGCCATTGAAAAGCAAATAAGTGTTTTACAAATCAGGACGCAACTTAATAACGAAGGGTGTTGTTCAATCGTCTTAGTTTTTAATTTGTCCGGAGCGTCCCGAACGTCCGGGCCGACGGGTCGGGGGGAGGGGGAATCCCGGCCGGCAATAAGCCCGGATCAACCGCTCTAATGAAAACTGTCGCCGACAAACAAGGCCGATAGATGTCGCCGCTAGATTAAACTATTTCGCGAATACATTAACTGAGCCGCTCGGACATGCGCCTCCCACTTAATTAGACATTTATTACTTCCAGCCCGTCTCACATATTGCTCCGCTCATTTTTAATAAAAAATCAAGGCCTACGTATTTGCGTTTTAAAAAAAATTTAATGTGGAACATTTTAGTTTTTTTTATTCATTCTCATTGCTTTTGTTGTTATTTTTAAAGCTAGAGCTGACCTCTTTAATAATAATAATAAACAATCAAACCTAATCCATTCGTCATCCTAATCATACAATCAGTAGTACAAATGATTCAATCACAGCATTTATATCGTTTCGCAATGACAACTTAACTCAAACCTAACGAGTATTCGAACGTAATTATTTTCTTACTTGTAAATAGTAAAAAATAATAAAAAATAGGGTTGCCGGAACGACTTCTAATTTGCATACTAAATCTTCCGCTCCGTCACATCGGAACACATCGGAAGCTTATAAAAATGTTTTGTGTGATGTGCACGCAGACGTGATGGCAGATAATTGAGAGATGCCCTCGACGCGCGACACTGGCAGGACGCGTCGCGGTGCGGCGGCGCGGTGCGGCGGCGCGGTGCGGAGGCGCGGTGCGGTGCGGCGGCGCGGTGCGGCGGCGCGGTGCGGCGGCGTGGTGCGGAGGCGCGGTGCGGTGCGGCGGCGCGGTGCGGCGCGGCGGCGCGGAGCGGCGGCGCGGTGCGGTGCGGCGGCGCGGTGCCGTGCGGGGCTGTAATTAAAACGCGGCGAGGCGCGAGCGCCCGCCACGTCACACACACACATGTGGGGGCACTTACCACTCGTTATGATCGCATCGCAGCACACTATTTTACTAATCAAACATTTTATACAAATACCTAACATTTTTATTTTCTTTATTTATTTTTCCTAACATAGGTACTAATTTAAATTTTTAAATATTTCTTAAAAAAAACTATAATTTCGAAAGTCGGGATTTTTTAAATTTAATATTTTTACTCTTAAACAAATTAAAAAATTAGGCCACAGTTAGAGTTTGCAGAAAGTACCTATTCGGAAGCCGTAAAATATAGTGAAAGATTAGAACTAGTAAGTACGACGTAACTTATATCTTCGTGCTATGAATTTTATATGGAATTGGATAAAAATTTCATACCACTTATTTAAAAAGTATGATCTTCTGACCTTAAAGTCAAGACGAAAACTTCAGGAAGTTATCAGTCTGTTCAATGTGTGCCGCAATCATTTGATTGTCCGGACTAAGTTCCTGGAACAGTGTTGATGTACGTGAGGTACGCACTCGACTTCTCGACGTCTATTTGCTGCTAGCCTCGGTAAATCTAACGCTGGCTCGCGTTCACCATGTCATCGTTTGGTTGAGACATTACTTAACAATGAGTTTTATTTAATCAACACTATTTTTCTTAGTAAAAATGCACTCAGGAAGCAAACTTGCATTTGCAACCCTAAAGGATCAGCAAACTATATTATTACACACACACAAAAATATCCAATTAATATGTAACAAATACTAGTACTCTCTTCAAGACTGGCTTCTTACTTTAATTCCTATGTTTAAGTTAACAACTTGAACTTATCCCATATTTAGTAAATAATAATTAAGTATAATTTAGTAAGTAATATTTTCTTTTCGTAAATTGTGGAAACTTAACCTAAGTCGAAATCGGTGTTAAATTACGAAGAAAGAACCAAGAACACCGACTTCCGAAATTAAAGTTATTTTGTACTTTGCAGTGTTTTTTTTGGAAGTCGGTTTTTTTATTTTATTTGAACTCTTCCATTACATAAGCCTACCATTGGCGTAATGACACGGTACCTACATAGGTAGATTCATTTCTTTTTACTTACTTCAGAAACTAAATATTCGCATCACCTCCACGACGGTAGCGAAACGGCGAAGCCATACGTTTTTACTGATATGTAGAATTTGTGAAGTTAGGGTAGAGTTAGGCTGTATAGATTCAGAAGCTTGGCTCTACATGAGATCTGAGATCTTTTTCACAGAGCAAACCTTATGTGGTCGTCTTGGCAACATTTTACTCGAAATGCTTTTGGTGGTCATACTTTCGGCAATGTGTCAGTGAAGTTAATTTGGTGCAAAATGATGATGGTTTTTTTACAACACATTCATTTTGCTATTCTACCTGGGCTACAGGATCGTCTTCAAGTTTTGATTCACAGCAATCCGAAGAGATCGGTATCGCCACTTCTGGTAAATCAAACGATAGTGCGTGATTCGTGCGCACGTGCAACAAATCTGCGCAGGACACTCACACTCACACTCCGACACACACATGTTTATAGACATCGAACGCGACAACCGATGTTATCAATTCTATAGAAACGGTCGCGGCTCATAGAGACGTGCACCTGTGGCTTTGTGTTCTCCTAAATCATATAGTGTCAGGAACCCTTTGCTCGATTCTCCACGGAGCACGGACGCTAGCCAGGCTGCCCCGGCTTAGAACATTGTTTCTGTGATTTATGTGGGACGCGGAGCTGATACAATCCTAGAAAGGTATTAGAAATAAGTTCACGGTGTTAATTAGCTACAAGAAACACCAATCTGTAGGAGCGGCACGACTCATTCACACTCGGATTGTGTTTAGAATGAATCTGGGCTCATCCCGGAACAGAACGCGACGACGTATTGCAAGCACCGGCCGGCGTCGTATTAGCCCACTTATTACTGTATAGTTAGAAGGTACTAATTAATTATGCAGTATGGTGAGCTTGCACGGTCACCATCATAGGTATAAGTACCAAGGCCGCAAATTCGGAAGTGGGGCGCTGTTTTGAGCATGCTCGCTCGACGACCGTATGGACTTCTCTCTCGCTGTCTTCGTAGCGAGTAGTTTAGTGGCGTGATCAGTGTTCGGCGTTTCAACGAGCGTATAGCATATTTTGTTCAGTGTGACAAGATTTGCCAGTAAAACTTTTTCACAAAAAAAAGAAACCGACTTCCAATAAACACTACAAAGTTCAAAATAACTTTAATTTCGGTAGTCGGTGTTTTTGGTTGCTTCTTCGTTATTTGACACCGACTTCCGAAATTAAAGTTATTTTGAACTTTGTAGTGTTTTTTGGAAGTCGGTTTCTTTTTTTTGTGAAAAAGTTTTTTATTTTTAAATTTTTAGTGGTACCCCAAACCTAACAACACCACTGGAAAGTCACAGGAAAGCATAAATACGTAATTTCGTATACAAGGACGATTTTTCCACATATTTTGGATTTAATAACCAAACTACTGAACCGATTTCGATAAAATTTCAATGGGACCATTTGGAAAGTATACCCTTTCCAATTGAATAGAATTTTTCAAATCGGTTGGCAAGCGACGGAGTTATGCCCGAACAAACATAAAAAAAAAAAAAATACAAACATCCGAATTGAGAACCTCCTCCTTTTTTAGGAGTCGGTTAATAAAAAGAAGTGGTGCGTTCATAAACAAAATATGGAATGGGAAGATATTGATGTATTATTAGAAGAAAACCCATGTATATGATGTGAATTATTTAATGAAAGAAATACTTAAAGTAAAACAGTTATTGAACAAAGACATTCTTCAGGAGAATTTGCTACATTATATGAAACATTACAATACATACTACACTACATTATTATAATATATGAGGCACTTGCCCTTGAATGGCGGCCTCCGATTGGTTAACGCACTTGGACGCCCCGCTCGCACGCTCGCACGCACCTTCTAGCGAAGACCAGTTGCGTGCACGTTGAACGCGACGCTGCACGCGACAATACACGCTGGAACGCTCCGCAGCACGCGCCGCCGCGCCGCGCCATTCCGAATTTACGGCCTAAGTGTTAAATCTTCTCAGATTATGATATCTTTTCCCCACTGGAGACTGGACTATTTTTTGCAATTTAGTATACCGGTTAAGGCAGCAGATGATATTTGTTATTTCAAGAATTTTCACATTTCAAGAAGATTCAACTAAGTACCTACCTACACATAATTTTGTTGGTAGATTACAATAATCATCATCATCATCATATCAGCCGAAAGACGTCTACTGCTGGACATAGGCCTCCCCCAAATGGGAGTTTGTCATAATCGCCACGCTTGGCAGGCGGGTTGGCGATCGCAATGTAGCTGTAGCAATGAGAATGCTACTGCTCATTCTCTGGTCAGTCCCTTAGTCGCCTCTTACAACACGGAAGTGATGGGATGGTGCTATTCTTTTACGTCCGACACCGAACAACGGATTGCAATAATAGCACGACTCAATTAATAGGTTACTCGTTATTTTAGACTATGTGCAGGTGTGTGTAGGTGTCTGAGCGCGGCGCAAGCAACGTGTGCGCACAGGCAGTGTCCAGGGGCAGGGGGGGGGGGGCATTGTCTTTCACAACTCATCAATATTTGATCTATCTGATCTGCGTTGTAGATGCGCTGACGCTGGTCGCCTCAGCCTCCCTCCTCTCATTGATATTCTTGTTTGTCAAATCAATCGCCCGGGCACCTACCTTACCTACCGCACCTACTCTCTGAAACTACTACTAACGAGCCAAGGTGCGTCATTGTTTTACTTAGTGAGTACTGCCCTCCATCCCAAACATCGGGGTTTTTATGGTTTTGAATAGTAGGTACTCTATTCAAAACCCCCGATAGAACTTTAAAATATTAACTATGTATTAATTTCAACACTCAAGACTTTGACAGCTCTGAGGTTTAGTAATTTGAGCGCTTCTCAAAATAAGGCTGACTCTGCACTGAAGCGGAGAGGAGAGGAGCGGGGCGGAGCCGTGCCAATAACAACCCACGGAATTGCATACAATCTCCGCTCCGCTTCAGTGGACAGGGATTTGCGAACTAGTTTAAAAATGTATATAAAACCGGGAGGTGGAACGACGCTGCGGAGCCGGGAAGCGGAGCGGGGAAGAAGAAAAAACCGGCCGCCCGACCATATTACTTCCTCTTCGCCTGAACTCGTTAGTACACACAGTCCGCAACTCCGCTCCGCACTAGCTCGCTCCGCATCAATAGACAGACACAGACCGCAACTCCGCTCCGCATCAATGGACCGACACAGTCCGCAACTCCGCTCTGCATCAATAGACAAACACAGTCCGCAACTCCGCTCCACACTAGCTCGCTCCGCATCAATGGACAGACACAGTCCGCAACTCCGCTCAGCACTAGCTCGCTCCGCATCAATGGACAGCCTTACGCTATTTATAGGATCTGAAAAATGTACAGTTATGTCTGAATTAAAATTAGTATTCGCATTTTCTATGAGTGCCAGTCAACACCAACACGGGCTGGCATTGACCTGCGCCTGGGGAGCATTCAGCCCTGTTACATACAGCCGGCGCGCGCGACGCATTATGCAAACATTTCCCGATCACAACCTCTTAGTATTGTATCGAGCTCGCCTAAATTAAATTAAACATAGAAAAGAACTATCTGTTCCTTAATGGAATAGTTTCCATTATTTTATTTTTTCTGTTTAATTTAATTTTTAGGGTTCCGTACCAAAATGGTAAAAATAAATGCTTTTAAAAAGGAACCCTTTTTTTTTTTTTTCGAGGATGCGAAATCATCAAATGACCCCTCCCGCTCTGGGTGGAGCGGCAGGGAGTGTCAGACTTTTACTGACTAAAACCCACCCTTTGTCCTCCTAGTGCCTTTCCTTCCAGGACCGCGGTAACTCTTTCGAACATATTCCGCATCCCTGGCAGGCTCTGGCCCTAACGGGCCCCGACCCATGCTGACGACTACTGGTTTGGCGTGCGTAGAACACAGCGCGCCGTCAACCCGGGCCTGTTCTGATCGGACGGCGAGCTACCCATTGCTCACCGTCCACAGGCATCAGTCACTGCGCCATGCTCAGGAGCATCAGTTCCTGGGCGGCGCAGTGGCTGACGTTCAACAGGAGGGGGTGAAATGGGGCCATTACTGGCACTCCATTTCAGCCCCCTCCGGAGCCCTTTGTAGGGGCTCTACTGCGGCTGCTGCAGTAGCCGCAGCCGCAGTGGAACCGGCAATGGCGGCAGAAGAAGCGGCGGCAGTGGCGGCTGTCGCGGCAGAGACGGCGGTGGCGGAGGGCTTCCTCCTGTTTCCGGCTTTGGCGGGTGGGGCACAGGCCCTACCCCCAGCCCAGTGGTCGGCCGGCTTGCCAGCTGCCGCACAGACTACGCAGTGCGGCGCGGCGTCGCAGGAGCCGGCCCTGTGACCGGGCTGACCGCAGCGGAAACATAGACCGCTGCGGTCCACCTCCGAGGTGCATTGAGCTCCCACATGGTGGCCCACCTGGCACCGGAAGCACCTCAGAGGTCGGGGTTCCAGCAGTTTGACCTGCGCGGAAACCCAACCCACCAAAAACCTTCGGCCCTCCAAAAAGGAACCCTTATGGTGTGACTCAGTCTGTCTGTCCGTTTGTCAAAGCTGGATATCCCAAGAACTACTAAGCATTACTAATGCTATGAACTTGAAAGGAATAGTTTAGATGACGTTTGCCCAACCATTTTGCAAATAGAACAAAAATAAAAACATGTATATTTTTTTGCAACAGGGACTGAAAGGGGGGGGGGTCTTAAAAATTCTAAGTTGGGCTACTAGGGCGGGGTACCAGTAGGTACGCTATTTGCACATTCTTATATATTTTTTCATTTTTTTGTAAGGCCGCATAGTTTTCGACTATTGACGAAAAATGAAAAACCGTTTCTCTATGTAAACTTCGCAGATAAGGGCATAATATAAGTTTAAATATAAATATAAAATCTATATTTTAATAATCCTACTAATATTATAAATGTGAATGTTTGTATGTTTGTATGTTTGTATGTTTGTATGTTTGTGTTTCAATCAGGCAAAAACGGCTGAAGGGATTTGGATGAAATTTGGCACACATGTAGTTCATATCCTGGAATGAGACATATGCTACTTTTTATCCCGGTAAGTGGCATGGATCAATGAAGACTGAGGAGGAAGTGGAAACTCAGAGCCGCTGCTGCCTTAGTACTTCAGATTCACAAGTACCAGGAGACCAGAAACATCAAGTACCAGGAAACCAGAAACGTGTCATAGTATTTTTTGGGCTGGTTAGGATAGGTGTAGGATAGGTGTAGGGTAGGTGTAGGGTAGGTACAGGGTAGGTGTAGGGTAGGTGTAGCGTAGGTGTAGGGTAAGTGTAGGGTAGGTGTAGGGTAAGTGTAGGGTAGGTGTAGGGTAGGTGTAGGGTAGGTGTAGGGTAGGTGTAGAGTAGGTATAGGTAGGTGTAGGTAGGTGTAGAGTAGGAGTAGTTACAATACAAATCAAGAAACCTTGCTATTTCCGATAATAGCGCGGGCGAAGCCGTAGCTGGTAAAAGCTAGTTTAAATATAAAATCTGATTTCATTCTATGTGATCGAAGTTTATGTAAAGATTATAGGAAAAATAAAACGATGTCTCTAATTAACTCACTTTTTCAGAAATCATCATGATGGTAGGGAACCCTCGGTGCGCGAGTCGAGTCCGATTCGCTCTTGACCGGTTTTTATAAAAATAGCAGTAGTTGAATATTTTTACAAGAATAAACGTTCTCAGCTTGTCTGCTTTCAGTAGTACGACTACTCGTACTACTGAAAGCACGCATCATGCGTCACGTCATGCGTCTGTCTAACTTTTGAGATACCTACCTACGTAGGTATCTCAAAAGTTAGACAGACGCATGACGTCAGAAACGCGGCTCTGTTCCTAACTTGCTGTTGTATTTTAAAAGGGGCTGCTAATGATGATCTTAGGAACTGCTAGGGTTTTGTCAATCATGACATTCGAAGAAATATATTTCTATCATTCCACTCACAACATTTTGTTGTGAATTTGATTGACCAGTAGCAATACATTGCAGAATCTCACGCGTACGAGATGCGGACGCCATCAACAATAACGATTAGTTCCGAGAATGGCATTGTTTACAACGGTGAGAGATTACTGTTATTACAGAAACGAATGGCTATGTCATCGGCTCTGGAGGGTGCGCAGATTCGGGGAAGCGGCGACCTTCAGGTGAGCAGTAAAAAACGCGAGTCCCGGTGCTGCTACCTGTCGGCCTCGCGTACCTGGAGGACTGCGCGGCTGGCCTGCTCCGCGCCACCAATACACGTGTTATCTGATGTTAACTTATGTTTTTTACAATGATATATATCACCCACAGTTGGACAGTTTTTGTGCTCATTTTGTAACGTGACTGATCTGTGGACTACCGGGAGTGTGACTCCACGTTCGTTTAAATTATGATAAATTCAGCCGATGGTTTGTCATCAGTTCATTTGAAATCGCTAGTCAATCGTTTAGTTTTATTATTTTCATCTAAATAAAAGTGTGAAGAGCGGCATGTGAGCGATGAGCGTGTGGGACAGCCCGAAGTGGACGCACAAAGCACGGCGCACAAAGCACGGCGCACAATAGCTGACCCGACCTCGTCTCACGCTACCTCAAAAAATCAACGAATTATATTTTAGGAAAAAAATCTGTTGGAAATATGTGACAGGAGCTATTTCTTTAAGTTCTCCATATAAAAGGATCGCAGCGTGATATATGGCGGACAGTCCCCATGATTTATACACACTGCCGTGGACTTCATAACGTGAAGATGAGCACTGTGACAGCGGCTCAAGCTCAATAGCGGACACCGGCTGACATGTCAGGTCTTGCGTGGCGTCCTCAACACACACCATGTCCGAGGACCGAGATCCGAGGATTTTAAGGACTGTTCGTTCAGCTCACCACCTATGCTCAACAAAGATAATAATTGATCTCTTTTTTACTGAATTTGCTCTTGTGAACGATAATTTTGCTTTATTCGTTATGATATTTCATTTTGTCATACCTTTAGCTCTTTCCTCCGGAGCAATCAGACCATTTCGGAAATTTCTGCAATACAGAGTGAACATTTTTCAAGTGTGCGTGGATCTATGGCGTGGATGACCAAATCTGAAACTAGGATGAATAACGAAAAACACTGAAAAAGGTCTCGAGCCAGATTAAAACGAAAACTAACACTGCATCATTGATTTTTTTTGGGATTAAATATAATGACCACCATAAAATGCTTTGATACCCTTAGTTCTTTTACCAAAAATATATATTTGACACCAGAAAAATGAAGTCTAAAATTACAATAGTACTAGCTATTTTAGTCACGACTGCACCTCAAATTGTATTCGAACACCAAATGTAGTAAATGATCACCAAATCTTAGCGAGCAAATTAATGCGCTATTTTTGCCTGAATAAACTACTGTGATTGCCATAAAATGTAGGCTTGGGGTTACAAACTGGATCAAATAGGTTAGGTTAGGTTAGAATTGTGACCAAAGGCGCGCGAGCCGAGCGAGCGAAGCGAGCGGTGCCGCGGCAGCGGCCGGCGAGCGCTACTTCTCGAATATTTTTTTGGAAAAAGTTATTTATTTCACACTTTTTTATCTCCAAACACCAAACACAAAACAAATTTATAAGCTTTCTTTCATTTTTATTGGCAGCTATTGCCAATAAAAATGAAAGAAAGCTTATAAATTAAAATAAAGCTTTATATTTACTTAAAAGTTTTGGATTAACAATGATTTGTTTGACATTAGTTTGCTTAAACAGGATAGCAAGATGTAAAAACTTTGATTTTAATTTTACATTAAAATGCTGGTATGATTTTGGTGATCATTTACTACTTTTGGGTTAACAATGATTTATTTGGAGTCATTTTGCTTAAATAGGACAGCGAGACGTTAAAATTTTGGTTATAATTTTAAATTAAAATGCGTGTTTAATTTTGGTGATCATTTACTATTTTTGTCTCCTAAATGTTACTATATCTGGTTGTAAGTTAAACATAAGCCTTTTTTTTTAAATCGGTGTTCCTAGCCGGGAATCGAACCAGCTGATTTTGAAAAAAAAATAAAAAATCGGCCCGAAACTATCGCTATTATAGATCACTTAGTGGGAAGTAATAACACTTGTCAAACGTATCAAACTAAAGGAAAGAGCTAATTTTAAACAAAATCCTTTTTTTTTTCAAATAAAAAAAATATCAAGTGATGAATTTACAAAAAAAATCTAAGAAGCTGTTTTACTTTTCATCAACTTCGGGCCTGAGAATCTAAACTACTCAAAACTAAATAGGGCCCACCATGTTTTTTAGCTGCAACTTAAAATTAAACCTAAATATTCGGTTTTTATAAATGTACAAGTTTCAAGTGAGCATTCAGGAATACTGTAAACATAAACAATAGAAACATTTGTCTATTTCGTTTAATAAAAACACAAAATAACAGTTTTTAGAAAAAAAAACACAAAAGGAAAAACGTAATCTTCTAAAGCACAACTATTCCTGAAAAAAATATGGTGCTTGTTATTTTTTAATAATGAGTCCTCCTCTCCTCCGTATGCACTCTCTGAACCTATCTGGGACACTTTCAATCAATTGAGTCACGTTTATTTCCGGTATTTGTTCCCAACAGATTTTCAGGGCGTTAATGTGCTCCCGCTGCTGGCTGTTTACATCACTGTAATTTTCTTTCAGGCATCTTTTGAGCTGATCCCATAAATGTTCTATGTGGTTGAGGTCGGGACTCATGGCTGGCCATGGCAAAACGGTGATATTGCCTTCAGAGAGTGCTCTTTGTGTTGTGCGGGCTGTGTGTGCGCGAGCATTGTCACGCATAAAAACAAAGTTATTGCCCACTCTTTGTGAAAATGGGATGACATGTGGCCGGATTACTTGATCGATGTAACTGGCGGCGGTTACGTTACCTTCATTCAGAATTACCAGCTCTGTTTTGCCGTGTTAGCTAATTTCATCCCATATCATAACACTGTGACCCCCAAATCGGTCTGTTCCATGGACGCATGGTTCAGAAAAACGTTCCCCTTCTCTTCTCCACACGCGTATCCGTCTGTCGTCACTGTAAAACTTCGCTTTACACTCGTCCGTAAGGAGCACATTCCTCCAGTTATCCATGGTCCATTCCAAATGTTCCCGTGCGAACCTTGAGCGTGCTGCGCGATGAGCCCTCGTCAGTTTCAGTCGAATAGCACGTACTCTGGAGCGTTGTCCATCTACGCGAAGCCGATTCCGAATGGTTTGATCGCTGACTCTCGTCCCTGTAGATTGCCGTAGTCGAGTTTGTAAGGTCCGAGAGGTTACAGTACGCTCCCGACGTGAGGTTAACCTTAGGTATCGCTCTTCCTGGGCAGTTGTAGCCCTAACTCTTCCTGAGCCAGGCCTCCTAGCTACACTTCCGGTCTCCTGATACCGTTCCCAAACGTTTCAGATCGCTCGTCGCGATACACCGAGGTGTATAGCCACAGATCTCTGAGACTGTCCCTCTTGAAGCAAGGATACTACTCTTGCAGCGGTTTCCATGTCCATATCTCGGCGAGATCCAGGCATAATGATCACAACTAACACAGGAACCAAACAAAATGGTTAAAACCCTGAGTGTTCCACAACAGCGTTTAGTGTAGACTGAAAACTAAGTAACTGAGAATTTGTGCATTCGATGTTTTTTTCGAGCACTTCCCTTTTTTAGCTACCCTCTTGAAACCAATATGAATGTTGTCGGAATAAACATTGATAAGGGCTCCTCAACATGTCAGCTTGACGGTTCAATACATGATTTTGTCAACAACTACATAGATAACTTAATTTAGACCAAAATAGTGACTATTTTGTTTTGAGTAGTTTATAACTGCATCATAGGATTTTTGAAAAAAATATCAGTTACGGTTTAGGTAAGTAGGCTTTAGTCCGAAATTTAAAAAATAATTTAATAGAATTTCAAAGAATATATACAACTTCACAGAATATACAGGGTTATTTGTAAAAAAATAAATTTGTAAAAAAAATCTACTGTGCCATACATTTTCATCGGGAGAATATTGCATTTTGTATGAAACAGCCGATTTATTTTTTGATATTTCAGAGTTGGTCCCATAGTAAAAGTTGTTTATAATCATGAGTACTTTCACCCACTGAAAGGTTGTTGGTGTTTTACAAATAACCCTGTATAGAACTTCACAGAATATTTATAATTTTACAGAATTTGATCCTTGTTAGCGATACTTTCGGGTGTGTTATAAAGTAATCACACAGGATGTGTTTTTATTTCTTTCAAATTAACCGGTTCGATTCCCGGCTAGGAGGTTGGTTTGTGGATGGGTGACCATCTTAACATATCGAGTTTCCTCCGTGTCTCGGAAAGCATGTTAAGCCGTTGGTCCCGGCTGTCATTTGTAGATCTTTGTCAGTCGTCGATTGTCAGAAGCCAAAAACATCTGACACCAGTCTTTCCATTAAGTACCGTGTTACCCAGTAAATGGGCTGTGGATGTCTAGTAGGCAGCCGCTCCACGTAAAATACTGGTATTCAGCTGAAGCCGGTTTGACTAGGAGCCGACCCCAATATAAACTCATTTGCAAAAAAAACGGGCACTTTAGATTTTTTTCTCTACTTCAATGAAGAAGAACAAGAAATAGGTTTTGTTAATTTGACGATGTATTGGCATGTTTTTTGAAGCATCCTGGCATGATTCTTTACGTTCCAAATTTAAAATTTGAAATTATTAAAAGAAAAATAATGATTATTGTGGATTATTCTAAAATTGCTTTACTAATGGCGCGAATTGCTGAAACGATTTTTAACTGATTACGATATTTTCAAACTTTTTGGATATTTTCTGCAAATTAAACAATTTAATCTTTCTTTTTACATTAAATACCACTTTTTGCTATGAGTGATAAAGCGATAAGGACCGGTAAAATTATAGCCCTACTTGAAGAAGGTTGTTCGCAAACTTACGTGTCTCAGCGGCTAAATGTGAGTCGTTCAACTGTCCAGAGGACTTGGCAACGGTATCAAGAGACTGTTTCGGTCAAAAGAAGACCCGGTTCGGGAAGAAAACGATGCACAGAACCAAGAGATGATCGCTTTTTGGTGAGTCAGGCGTTGCGTAATCGTAAGGCGTCAAGTGTGGACCTGAAGAAGAGCCTTGAAGAAGTAAGAGGAGTAGAAGTTAGCTTGTGGACGGTCAGGAGGAGGCTTTTGGCTGCCAATATCAAGAGTTACCGCCCAGCTCGGGGCCCTAAATTACTCCGTGAGCACCGTGTTGCTCGACTTCAGTTTGCTCGGAACTGTGCTTAATGGACTCTGGAGGACTGGAATAAAGTATTGTTATCTGATGAAGCTAGAATCTCTTTGTGTGGAGAGGACCGACGCCGGCGAGTGCTGCGAAGACCACGGGAACGCTATGCGGAAGTGTGTTTCGAAGAAATCGCTCCTTATGGCGGAGGCTCCGTTATGTTTTGGGCAGCAATTAATTCGACGGAGCGTACGGAGTTAGTTTTCATAGAAAATGGAACATTAAATGCACACCGGTACATAATGGAAGTCCTAATTCCATATGCACAACCCACATTGACTGCACTTGGGGAAGATTCCATTTTTATGGACGATAATGCTCGCCCGCACCGTTCTGGCGACGTGGAAGCGTACATGCAAGAAGTTGGGATCCGTCGTTTAGATTGGCCAGCTCGAACTCCTGACCTCAATCCAATTGAGCATGTGTGGGATGTTCTAAAGAGACGGGTAAGATCAGTGCAACCTGCTCCACAAAACATCAGGGAGCTAAAAAGAGTCATTGCAGAAGAGTGGGAACGTATTCCTCAAAACGTTATTAAAAACATCGTGGAAAGCATGCCCAGAAGGATTCAAGCTGTGATTTTGGCAAGAGGAGGTCACACTCGTTATTAGGTTTTTACATTTGTAACTTTATCTAATTAAAAAAAGTAAAAAAAACTTGTCTTTATTGCCGACCACTTCTTATTGTTTGGGCGTGTACATCGATTTTAAAGAATCCATCGTTTTTTTTTCTTTTAATTGCTCGAATTCACTTCACGCGCATTAATTTACACGATTATAAGTATACAGACTACGTCAAAGAAATAAATTTCATTTAATTAACTAAAATCGACCTTAGAACGTAAATTTCCTTAGGTGCCCGTTTTTTTTGCAAAAGAGTGTAGTTGGGAAAAGGCCAGGCAGATGGATGATTCCTAGATAGGAATAACAATTTTTCAAAAATCCAATTTTGCAGTTATAGTTTTCATAAAAATCGGGCTCGAGACTCCTTTCAATGTTTTTAATTATTTCTCATATTTTTGGATTTGACCATCCTCGCACACTTGAAAAATTCACTCTGTATAGGTATACCTACCCACTAGTTATTCTGCCTGAAATGTCTCATCAGTCCAGCAGATAAGATTACTAATGCTATGCAGGTTTACAGCGTCATAATTCGGCAACAACTTGCCGCTGCACAGTGATCAGACGTAATGACTGCGCCACACATACGTCCGTCACGCCGTCACGCGTACACACATACGAGCAGACAGACAGGCATACGAGCACAATATACCTATAGCGTGTTATGATTAGGAGGATCCAGTAAATCAATGTTGTCTTACGTATTGCTCGTCATCTCGCTGTGTGATTACTTCAGATGTGGAAGTTTATAGAGTGGCTGGTGCTTGTCACGCCGCGTCGCCCAGCCGCCCGGCCGGTGCGCGGCGGCGGCGGTGGGTGCAGGCAGCACGTATTT
Source organism: Melanchra persicariae (assembly GCA_947386135.1). Lineage (NCBI taxonomy): Eukaryota > Metazoa > Arthropoda > Insecta > Lepidoptera > Noctuidae > Melanchra > Melanchra persicariae. The sequence goes on from OX376650.1 coordinate 22,611,550, forward strand.
TAACCGACTTCTAAAAAGGAGGAGGTTCTGAATTCGGATTTTTGTATTTTTTTTTTATGTTTGATCGCGCATAACTCCGTCGCTTGCCAACAGATTTCTTTTTTTGTTGGAAAGGGTATACTTCCCAAATGGTCCCATTGAAATTTTATCAAAATCGGTTCAGTAGTTTGGTTTTTAAATCCAAATACCTAGCTGGAAAAAATATGTGGAAAAATCATCCATGTATAAGAAATTGCGTATTTTTGCTTTCCTGTGACTTTTCAGTGGTGTTGTTAGGTGTGGGGTACCACTAAAAAGTGAGAAATAAAACTTTTTCACAAAAACAAGAAACCGACTTCGTAGTGTACTTTTTTGGACTTTGTAGTGATTTTTGGAAGTCGGTTTTTTTTTTGTGAAAAAGGATTTATTCTCATTTAACCTGATTATTTTTTCCTGTTCATAAGCATAGTGAACTATGACAGCAAGGCAAACTATAAGTACCTAACTGAAATAAAGTACTTGGAATTCAAAGCAGTATTTTTTATTTAGAGTTACTTACCTATAACAAATATCTATTCTGCAGTGTAATACACACTGAAATGTAATCACAGCGATGCTCGGTATCTACTGTGGTACCGGTTTGCAAGTGTTGTCTGACCTTCTCAAAAGATCACTCATCTTAAGTTAGCCTAGGTATAGGGAGGACACGGCGCGGCATACGCTGGCAGAGTGTGCTGCTTGGGAGGAGCCGCGCCGTGCACTCGTCTCTGTGGTAGGCAGTGACCTCTCGTTGCTGGTCGTAGTTCGATCTATGGTCGGCGGCGAGGAGTCCTGGGACGCGGTGGTCTCCTTCTGCGAAAAAGTCATCGCGCAGAAGGAGGCTGCGGAAAGGGAGAGGGAGATGTCGAGTGCTCTCCTGGCCCGCAGCTGGGGCACCGGGCGTCGGAGGATACGTATACGCTTTCTTCCTTCTGCCCCACTACCTGGGTCCAGGGGCGGTGGACTTGGGAACGTCCGTCGCCCCCCATTCATCCGGACCCGAGGTGATGGATTGTTTTGTTCCCGTACGCCCTCTGACGTCGCGGGGGGAGTTAAACAGCTCACTCGCCCCGCTTACGAGATGTGGCCCGCGGAGGCGGGCCGGCACCAGCCGGGGATTACGGAAGTCGCGTACGTTCCCGCGATCCCCGGCGTAGGTGGAAGAAGGAACACCGGGGTGGTTTTAGTCAGTAAGAGTGTGACAGACCCGCCCGCCCCAGGGCGGAGGACATCCCCGCGTAAAAAATAAATAAATGGTATCATCATCTCGCTGTCAGTGTCATCAGAGGGTATCGCACGATCTCCTACGAGGCGGCTTGCGCACTGGCCGGAAACCCGCCATGGGACCTGGAAGCGAGAGCCCTCGCGTCACTGCATGGGTGGCGAGAGGAAGCGCGGACGCGGGGCGAGGTACTGGTGCAGTGGCAGATCATGCTGCGCCGGTCCGAACTCCGTCAGGTCTTGGTGGCGGAGTGGCGGGAAAGGCTTCTGCGCCCTACCGCCGGCCTCGTCACCATCGAGGCGGTCCGGCCGGCGCTCGACGACTGGCTCGGGAGGAGGCACGGCTCCCTGTCATTCAGGGTGACGCAGGTACTCTCGGGGCATGGATGCTTTGGGAAGTTCCTGCATCGCATAGGCAGGGAGCCAGACACTCGGTGTCATCACTGCGTCCATTGTCGGGAGGACACGGCGCGGCATACGCTCGCAGAGTGCGCAACTTGGGAGGAGCCACGCCGTGCCCTCGTTTCGGAAGTGGGAAGCGACCTGTCGCTGCCGACTGTGATTCGTTCCATGGTCGGCAGTGCAGCGTCGTGGGACACGGTGATCTCCTTCTGTGAGAATGTCATATCGCAGAAGGAGACTGCGGAAAGGGAAAGGAAGATCTCGATTGCTCTCCTGGCCTGCAGCAGGCGCACCGGGCGTCGGAGGAGGGCATACGCTGCCCTCCTTCGGCCCCCCGAACTGCGGCGGACTCCGGGACGTCCGCCGCCCCCCATCAATTCGGACCCGAAGTGATGGATTGTTTTGTTCCACGCGCGCTCCTCTTAGATGTCGTAGGGGGAGTTTAACACCTCACTCTTAACGAGACGGGGCCTGCAGAGGCAGGCACCAGTCGGGGGCTGCGTTGAAGATTGCTTAAGTGCTCCCGTAGCCCCCGGTGCAAGTGTGCGAGGGAACACGGGGTGGGTTTTAGTCAGTAGGAGTCTGACAGACCCCTTCGTCCGCTCCGGGACGGAGGACATCCATGAGGATTTCAACCCCGACAAAAAAAAAAAGGTATCATCATCTCTGACTAGTTCTTTGCTTGCTAGCTAGCGGCGCCACATCTGTCATCCAGCCGGGGGGGGGGGGCTGCGGGAGGGGGGGTAGTTACTGCCTAACTAACTATAAATTACAAGGTTACCAATTAAGATAACGCGCCGCACGCACTGCAGACACACTGCAACACGAGTGTGCTCTGCGGCTCTGCCTTATACGATTACAGCCTCCTTCAAGGAAGATAACAATATCGTAATGCGGATACCTCTCCACCCCAAAAGGAACGTCGAAAGCAGCGTGGAAGTTAAAATATCCCCTCGTAAGGTATGAGTGAACAATCGACAATACCTTGGATTTAAAACAAAAACATGAGTTATATGAACAAAACGGTCGGCGCTCATTGTGCACGCGGGCGGGTGGTTCGGGAGCCATAAGTTACATGCGTATGAGCGGCGCACGGCGCGGGTGCATCGTTACACGAAATAAAAGAGAAGCGGCGGAACAATAGCGCGGTCAATACGGTAGCCGCATTAGCATATCGCGCATCGACTGCCGCGCCGAGCACCCGCGCCGCCGCCGCATGCCGCCGCATGCCGCCGCAGGGCTGCAGCGCGCTGCAACGCCGAGCCGCGCTGCCGGTAGCTGCAGCAATCATCGAGGGAGTGTCCAGAAAACATGGTTTGTAACAAATCACGTTGCAGAGCACGTGGTTCTGGTCTTCGAAGGGTTCATCACACTAGCACATACTTTTATATCTCTGTCAGCAGCCTCGCCCTCATGAAAAATAATCCCACGAGAACATACTTCCCGACTTTCCTATGTCCTGTTCCAAGACACGGCCCAACCGTGTTCCACTGTCTATCGCCACGTCCGCTCGGGGCGGTCGGGGCGGTCGGGGCGGTACGGCAGGTGACGAGCTAACTAACTTACTGCCGCATTTAATTTATAATATTTGGTAGTTTAAAAACAAACTTATACTTATGTATGGAGTAGGTACACAATTATCAAGCAGCTATTTTCAGGGTTGGGCCGATACTAAAACTTCTTTATAAAGACGAGTACTCCGCTACCCGCAGCGCCAGCCCTGCAGCGGCGGCGCGGGCCGGCGGCGCGGTGGTGCGCACTAATACAACAATACTTCTTTATCGTAGGTATCGTAGCGCACACGATATTCTCACTAGGCTTTGTTCGCGAGCTTATTTGTGGTACATTTTATTAGGCTCAGCATCTGAAAGTAAATAAAATATACCTATTATCGTTTCATCGATTACCAACCTGAAATACCTAGATAGACTATGTACTAGGTAGACGATGTACTTAATACATTTCCACGATCATATACTCTCTCAGTTGTACCTGCTTGGCGCTTACGATCTTTGGCACCACCAAATCATAAATAAATTATGTATTTAATAAACGAGGAATAAACGTTCAATCCTATACCATAATATTTACTTAGGTGTTGCGGCTTCCAGCTTAACCGGATGCCGCTGACAAGTAGTGACTGCCTATTCGACCTCGATAACCCAGTTACTGAGTAAAACCCGGGATACCCCGTGGTAAGACTAGTATGAACGTTATGTCGAATTATTGAGCTCCTCAAAGTTTTCAGTTAACGTTAACAGACAAAGGCTTGCACTGTCACTGTCGTGTGGTGTTTTCCTCAAAGTACCAGCTCAGACATTAACGTGGTTACGTGGTTCCCGTCCTAGTGTGGTGTCTGCATGGTCTACTCTGTTCGGCACCTAATCGTGATAGCGTTGTGACAGAGACTAAACAATGAGTCGTCTGTAGATGTCAGGCACCTATACGGTGGGGGCGGGAGCAGTGCGTGTCAGTGTCACGTGTGCCAACGTGACACATTACCATGCATTAGAATTGAGTGACAGCGCCGGAGATTTTCCAGAATAATCCATAGTGTTCCATTGATAGTGATACATAGGCATGAGCGAGTCCTTCAGGCACCCGCTATGCGCCCTACTTGTATGGTACCTACCTCCCACCCAGGTGACACACGGCCGTGACGTCTTCGTGCACCGGGTACGGTCAAAACAAAGTAGAGAGTTCTACTCGTAAGCTTCCAAAACCATTTTGTAATATCAAATATTAACAGTGGAAGAATAAATGTCCATAACATATTTTGTTAAGAAAGCCTAACTACTGGTAGGCGGGGCATATGTAACATACCGATATACGATATACTACTATCAAGTAACAAAAATTAAGACTGTTTTTCCAAATATTAGTAGGCTGGCACCGACTTCAAAAAATTGTTGGCACATTTAGTTAGAGATAATTAATTTCTGACGACACGGTTGGCGCAGTGGTTGAGCGATTGACTGCTGTGCTGCGTGTCGCGGGTTCGATTCCCGTACGGGACAAATATTTTCATGGCCTACAGATAGTTGTTCCGGGTCTGGCTGTTTGTGTATGTGAATTTATATGTTTGTAAACGCACCCACGATACATGAGAAATTCCTAGTGTGAACAACGTTTAAAAAACAATAAAAAATTACAGTTTTGAAATGGGTTATTTTTTTAAAATGACTGTATTTCTATTAAGTTGTAATTGAAACTAATTAGTTCGTCCCAATATTATTGCGACTTCCTTCCTTCTTCCTTACAAACGAATGATGAGTATTACATCAAGAATACCTACACGGACATGGAGTTTATGTTCAGTTGTAGATAAGTTCTCACAAAAACTTGGATGCAGTGATATCATTGTGTCGTAAGAACAACTAATTCAGCTGATATTGGCGGCAATCAGAAAATTGCTGGGTCTCGGAGAGCATCGCGCGGGAGCTTTTTGCCGGCCGTGGCCCCAAGTAATTCCCAAAATGGCCCCTACTCTAATGTATAATTCAATCGATTTCATTAGGTGGAGTTTTTCGGCGTCGCCGGGTCACCATAACAATACATACATATGTATGGACGCTCTAATAAATTGGTCGGAGCCGTGTTTTTAGCGCGTCGTCTGGTCGGCGGCGCTGCTCGCAACCTGCGCCAGCGCACTGTGCTCGTATGATCTCCTGACGCGGACGCTCATCAGGCGCAGTAATTAGCACACCGTCACTTCTTGCACCTCACTGGCAGCCTCGCAGCCGCGAGCCGGTCAGCATGTGCCGCACAGACCGCTTATTAATTACTTCACTAAGAATAACTTAACGAAAGTAAAAACGTGCGATCGGTCTCAGATCATAGAGCTGCTTATCATGGTTAAGTTAAATTAACACATTGTTTGCCCGAGGGAGGATGTTCATTCAGTCCGAGTCACTGACCGGCGACCACACGCGGCCAGCCTCTCCCTCAGACGCTCCTGACCGGCGACGAGCTACTAATGGAAACTCTAGCAGTGCTGAGAGGAGAAGGGACGACTGCGGATCAACCGCAACATCCTACATAACTTCGGTTTCAAGGTATTCAATGCAAAAGGAAATTATGACTTTTCCGTAGACAGAAAAATTGATGATTGAAATCATAATTATGTCGTGGTTTAATAATAACCGCCGCATGGCTCGATCCTTACGGTTAAGCAACGCTTGCCGAGGTTGGCTGTGGTCGGGTGACTGAATGCGGTTTAAAATGACTTCGAATATTATTATTAATAGCGAATCGGGGAGGTCTGGCAACCGAAGTAGTAATTATAGCCTCACTATTGATGACAGTACGATTAAATTGGATTCGCAAGTCGCCGCGGCATTTGAAGATTTCTTTGCAGAGATTCCAATATCGACTACTAAGTGTCTAGATACATCACCCACTGTTGCAGAAGCTTTACTTAAAGAAAACGTTCCAGTTTGTGATGCCGCATTTAAATTCGAATAAGTATGTCACTTCTAATGATATCACAAAAACGTTAAAAAATTCTTACGGTAGTCGGTGTTTTTGTTTGCTTCTTCGTTATTTGACACCGACTTCCGAAATTAAAGTTGTAGTGAACTTAAAAACTCCGATCCGATTCCGATTAAATTCGAAACAATTCAAATAACTCATGATTAAACACAGTTCAGTTCAAAATAATACACTATAGTCGGATTTAAAACTAATACAAATATTATTCAAAATAATTAATTGATAATTCATAAAGTACCAGGGTTTATCCCTACTATGATAAATCGGATGTAGCAGGCCTACTTTAGGGCCTTGTAGCAGGCGGCCTTGTAGTGTAGTCGAATTAGCAAAAAGATTGGACTTAATTCGTGTAGTTGTAATTTTTATGGAATCATTAGAAAACATGAATATAAGTCTCCTCTGAGTTTGCACCATTTCTGTTATGTACGGAACATCGTTTAATGTTAGGTATAACATTAAAATCTCATTATTTTGAATTTTAGTTAATAACTAACTGTTTTGTGTTTATTTAAATGTAGATACCCCTTTGTTGTATAATTACTTTTCACCAAAAAAGGTGCGAGGTGTATGAAACACTAATAAATTAAAAAAAATCATTTGCGGCTCAAGGGAAATTCAGTCTGTTGGTGCCAACTCAAAATAAGCTTTTTAGAGCATCATTAACACCCAGTTATTTTAGCACCCTTTTGCACCCCTTGGAAACCAGCATTTTACAATATTTACAAATTGTACTTCGGGGGAAATTAGTGTAGTCATGATTTTTTTAATATATAATGTATTCTACATATACTACATTTGCACCTAATAAAAATAAGAAATATACCACGGGAAGTTTATACAGAGAGCGTGGTTATATCGTAGCGTTTGCAAGGCGAACGAGGGGTTGAAGCAGGACGCGGGGCGGGCGCGGGAGCAAAGCGTAGAGTTTGAACTATCATAGTTGTGGCAAGAAGCGATCCGTGCGTTACGCAAATTTATTATTTGTCATTTCCTTTTATATTATTTCACTAACTGTGTTTGTTCAATAAATGTGAAAAATGGATTATGCAAGAGCTGTTGATTGAGTGGATGAGAAAGTGGACATTTTTAATAGGTGTGTTCTTCACCTTATTGAAACACATGCACCTCTGAGGGCCATCCGTGTTAAGCGCCCACCCGCTCCATGGATTAACCCTGGAGTTCGTATGGCGATGAGACGGCGTGACAAGGCCTTTCGAAGATATAGAAGAGATTGCAGTGAGGAGAACTGGAACCTGTACAAGGTGGCTAGAAACCGCTGTAACCAGATGGTAAAAGCTTATAAACGCCGATACATTTGTGAAAATGTCCTTAACTCTTCACCGGCTGATATATGAAAGTTTCTCAAATCTCTCGGCATAACAAAGTCCTTCCCCAAATGTCATTTCTTCTAACGTGTCCTTGAGTGATTAGAATATACATTTTTCATCGTCGGATATGCTTGTAGATGCCGTGAAAAACAAAACTCTTCTTGAGATTACTTCCACGCCAATCTTACTTCCCGATTCTTTCTCTTTTTCCCCAGTGACCGACCCTGAAGTCCTCAAAACCTTCAATGCAATTAAGTCCAAGGCTGTTGGCTGTGATGGTGTCAGCAGAACTATGATATCCCTCATATATAGTATTCTCCCTATTATTACACACAGGTTACAGAAGATGTTAGGAATGGCCTGGAGAACTCAAGATTAACGGTGTTAGTTTTAATAGATTTCTCCAATGCTTTTAACACCGTTGATCACGACATCCTCCTGGCTATTCTGCTCAAATTGGGGCTTCTTCGTCGGCACGGGATTGGTTTTCATCATATCTTCGTGGTCGCCAGCAAGCGGTCCGTGCTGATCAGAAATTTTCTGAGTGGTGCGCCCTGAAAACTGGCGTTCCACAAGGCGGTATACTCTCTCCACTTTTATTTTCTCTTTTCATAAACTCTATTACCACTATTCTCAAATGCTCCTACAATCTATACGCTGATGATCTACATGTCTACGCGCAAACTGACACTGACAACCTGGACAACTGCATCTCATTGCTGAATGCTGACCTTCTAGCTTCTAGCTATCAGTGATTGGTCAAGCAGATTTGGGGTTACAGTCAATGTCAGTTAATGCCAGGCCATCCTGATTGGCAGAACTTATTTTTTACGTAATTGGACACCAGTCAACTACTGCCGCCTACTTTTAACAATGCCGTCATCCCTCTCTCGCCACACGTTAAAGACTTAGGCCTAAACATTGATGACAGGTTAAGTTGGAATAAGCAGATTGCTCAGGTTAGCCAGAATGTAACTTACTCACTGCGATCTCTCTATAGATTCAAGCATTATCTTTCTTCTAGCACTAAAACCACTTTGGTTCCATCACTTGTGCTTCCTATAATTGATTATGCTGATGTTTGCTACTCTGATCTATCCCAAGAACTTCTTAACAAACTGGATCGACTACTTAACAACTGTATTCGTTTCATTTTTGCCCCTCTTAAATATGATCACATTTCTTCATTTCGTTCTCAGCTCAAAGGGCTGCCTATCCGTCAAAGGAGATCCCTCAGATCCCTCTGCATGCTCTTCACTATTATGAATGATCCTTGTGCTCCTGATTATTTCAAACAATATTTTAAAGTGTTGGGCAGTTCTCACAGTCTTAACCTTCGAGCATCCAAAAACTTACTCCTTCATATTCCTTCTCACCGCACCGGGTTTATGTCTAATTCCGACGCTATTTCAACCATTAAACTCTGGAATCCCCTTGATATCAAGAAGGCTGAGTCCAAATTTTCCTTTAAGCGTATAATCCGAAGACACTACTTAAAAGCCTGTCATTCTTAGTTTGTCTTCGTCATAATTATTATGAGTTCCGATCAGAAATTTTAGTATATTAAATCATATTTATTACTTTATTATTTTAGGTTGTATATGTATTTTATTAGTACCTATTATGTTACCAGCTGCGGTTTCGCCCGCGTGAATATCGGAAATAGCAAGGTTTCCTGATTTTTATTGTAATTTTTTTACTCAGGAAACACCCACCCTACACCTACCTTACACCTACCTTACACCTACCCTACACCTACCCTACACCTTCTCTACACCTACCCTACCTACATAATTATACCAGCCCAAAAATACTATGACATGTTTCTGGTCTCCTGGTACTTGTGAATCTGAAGTACTAAGGTAGCAGCGCGTAACAGCTCGTTTTTTATGTGTGTTCATGGCGGTCTGGAAATCAACTAAACAATCTGATCGTAAGTTTGCGGGCGAAAATCCAACGGCAGCTGCTGTGGAACCGCACAAAACTGCGGTCTCGTGAGTTCTTAGCCTTATTCCTACGTTACTTGATGACGTAGGATAATCAACGCTGTCACAGGGTCTATAACTCGAAAGACAAATAATTAATTTGAAAGAAATAAAGGACATGCTTGCCTGCTGTTTTATTTTTCGATTAAAAACAAGCTGCTTTTGCATTAAACACATCTTTAGATTTGTATACTATTACTTACAAACAGAGCATTCACAATCAGAAAGTACTCCTTCCTCGTAAAACACATCCCGCAACACAACTACGCGCTTATGCACGTGGCGACGACGCTTCTTGTCAGTTTATTATTCTGTGTCGCGCGCTTGTCTCTTCCATAGCGTAGTTGCTCAATCAAATCAAAATCAAATATTTTATTTCAGAATTACATCCATAAATTGTTAGTAGTAGTAATGACTACAATACACGAAAAATGTATGTTCCATATAAAAATGCTAATTTTTTATTTGGTGCAAATATAAAGGAAACCAAATTATATGATTGTGATGATTCTCAAAACAACCAAAATTTCCCCCGAAGTACAGCGGCAGAAAAACGTGAAAAACTAATTTCCGTATGTCACACCAGGGTGCAAAATCAATAATGTATTTAGGCCAAAATGACTAACTAACTCTTTCCTGAGTTTACAAAACTACACGATTTTCCCCTAAGCCGCAATGACCAAAAATCATGTTTAGAGATATTTTATTTTTTTTGTAACGCTGCGTTGGTCTGATTAAAAAAAATGATGTATGAATGTAATAATGTAGATTGAGGTGTAATAAAGCGTATAAAAAATTACGATGAGTACAACTGTATGCTCTGCTTAGTTATGAACAATAAACAGTTTTCACAGTTTTTCACCCCCTTCCGTAGGGGTGCTAAATGCAATTTATTTTTTATACTCAATTTTCCACTCATACAAAACCATCAGAAACGTTTTTGCCTCTCCGGAGAATTTATTCCAATCTTTATTAAAAAATGGCCTAATTTGACTATACTATTGTATAGCAGGCGGAACATTACACAAAAAGCAAAAATACGCAATTTCGTATACATGATGATTTTTCCACAATTTTTTTCCAGCTATTTGGATTTGAAAACCAAACTACTAAACCGATTTTGATAAAATTTAAATGGGACCAATCGAGAAGAATATCCTTTCACATGAAACAAGAATTTTTCAAATCAGGTCATAAATGACTGAGAAATGAGTTAACAAACACAAAAAAAAACTAACAATCGAATTGAGAACCTCCTCCTTTTTTTGAAATCGGTTAAAAAGACTGCAGATCTATGGGGAAATTCTGTTCACCTTGGTAAGTGATTATACAAATCGTAGCATCTACTTTAACTGTTATTTTAAATAATTGTATTGACCGTGGTGATGTTGATCGGGTAGCACATCAATTCTAAATAAATACCAATATAAGTAGGTAGCACTTATATTGGTATTTATTTAGAATTGATGTACTACCCGATCACACACTTCACACACTTTTAGTAGATTTTTTGAAAAACTTATTTAAATCAAATGCAAAGACATTATAGTCCAATCAACGGGGCTTATATGATCCGAATAATTCTCCCGCCTATGAAATTTGGCATGTGATGAAAGTAGGTGATACAGATTACAGATCTACAATAATCCAACATTTTTTTTTACGAGAAGTTAGGTTATTTTACATAAACATGAAAATTGCTTATGAGGCTTTGTGAATATTATTGAGGTTAAATATTAAAGGTGTTACCATAAACTAATTATAGTTTAGTAAGTTTTGTAGTTGCATAGTTGCAACACTGTGGTGTCGTTTGAATGCTGTCATGTAACGGTGTGATAGTTGTAGCGTTTGAATAAAACGATTTATTAGAATTCTTACTCAGTTTATTATTCAAACCCCTAAACCGAACAGGTTATGTGCCCAGGAACGTTGGAAACGCTGATGGTTTGTAAAATTGAGTAAAGAGCAGGAATTTGAGAAGTCGAAAAATTCTGTGACAAGCGTCAGAAAAAATTCGAACATGGAAGTCTCAAATTCAATAAAAGTTGAGAAATTTAATGGAAATAATTTCAAACAGTGGAAATTCCAAATGAAATGCGCATTGCGAGCGAGAGGTTTAGATATATATTCTCCTAAACCTGCAGAACATTTAGCACAATTGCAATGGAACAAAGATGACGGCATGTCGATGTTCATTTTGACATCGTCGATGAATCTTGACCAAATTGCTTTAATAGAAAACTGCTATAACGCTAAGGATGTAATGAGTAAGTTGGAAACGATATATGAGCATAAATCAGAATTCAATAAGATGATAATTCACGAAAAGTTCTACCAATATACATATTGTTCGAGTGACAAAATGGCGCAACATGTTTCAAAAGTTGAGAGTCTAGTAAAGCAACTCAGAGAATGTGGTGAAATGTTGAGTGATACCGCTGTGATGACCAAAATATTGAGTACACTACCACCTGCATATCGTTCTCTACGGCAAGCGTGGTTATCACTTGACCCAGATAATCAGACCATACAAAATTTAACATCGCGATTAATTGATGAAGAAGCAAGTTTAGAGAATAATGAGAAAGATGAGACTGCTTTAGTGATTACAAAGAAAAATTCAAAACATGTTGAACGTAATGGGAAGCCTGTTAATGCCACCACGAGCAATGCAATGAACTCTAGTCATAGATTTGTGTGTTACAACTGTAACAAAAGAGGTCATTTCGCAAGAGATTGTAGAGCACCCAAGAAGTCTGGTGGTAAGTACCAAGAACAGCTTAATATGTTAGCATTTAATGCAGAGAAGACCACATCATGTGTTCATGAAAATGATGTGTGGATTTTGGATAGCGGAGCGTCGGCTCACATGACGTACAGACGTGATTTTTTCTGTGAATTTCATGAATATCATAGTGATGATAAGAACAGAACCGTTAAACTTGGAAACAAGCAAAATGTTCAAGTTTGTGGTAAAGGTAAAATATTAATTAGAAGAAAAGTAAAAGAACAGTGGAAAGAAAGCATATTAGAAGATGTAATATATGTGCCTGAATTACGAAGAAATTTGTTCTCTGAGGGAGTGGCAACCAGACGTGGTTATGTAATCATGAAAGATAACAAATCTGCTTTAATAATGAGAAACAATGAAGTAGTCATGTGTGCATATCCCAAAGAAAACAATCTTTTTGAGTTGGAAATTCAAACAGTTGTGCAAGAAAGCTGTAATATTGTCCAGTCAGATATCAAAGTGTGGCATGAGCGCCTCGGGCACTTAAATGTCAAAGAAATTCAAAATATGAGTAAAGCTGGTGCAATACCTGTAACATTGACAGGTAATGATAAGTTTATTTGTGAGGCATGCCAGTATGGCAAGCAAGCCAGGCTGCCATTTAAAAAATCAGAGCGAGGCACATATCAAGCAGGAGATATAGTTTATAGCGATGTTTGTGGACCTATTGAAGAGCCTTCAGTCTCAGGAAAGCGTTATTTTGTTTTGTTTAAGGATGGTGCGACTAGTTACCGTCATGTCTATTTCCTTAGACACAAGAGTGAGGTTCTTGAATATTTCATTAAATATAATGCTATAGTGAACAATCAATTCCACCATGATGTACATATATTACACACAGATAATGGCGGAGAGTATGTGAACCATGAATTTAAGAATTTCCTGGAAAGTAAAGGAATAACTCATGAGTGTACTGCCCCTTATACTCCACAGCAGAACGGGAGAGCTGAAAGAGAATTACGAACAATTATGGAAAGCGCAAGGTCAATGCTTTATGCAAAAGATGTTCATATGAATTTGTGGGCTGAAGCTGTCAGCTGTGCTGTTTATTTATTAAACAGAAGTTCATCAAGTCAATCCATAAATGTTACACCTTATGAATATTGGTTTAATCAAAAACCAAGCTTGAAACATATCAGAATATTTGGCTCAGTGGGATATGTACATGTACCAAAAGAAAGAAGAAAGAAGTTAGATAAAAAAAGTACGAAAGTGATATTGGTGGGATATGAGCAAGAGAACTATAGAATGTATGATCAAAACACAAGGAGGATAACTGTGTCAAGGGATGTTCATTTTGATGAACACAACAATGCTATGGAATCAAAGCAAAACTACGTTGAAGTAAAGGTAAATGAAATTGAAGTGGCAAACGACCCTGTGCCGTTACCTCAAGAAAATGTATCGAATAGACCTGATTCTGTAGACACTTCATCTTCTGATAGTATGGTAAGTTTAAAAGATGGTGATGAGACATATTGTCCACCTAGAGGCGTGACAATAGAAGAAACCAGAAATGTAACTCTAAGACCTCGAGTACAAAGGAATATGGAACTGAACTTAATTGAAGTGGAAATACCAAGTACTTATAAAGAAGCTGTTACTGGATCTAACCAACATAATTGGAAGAAAGCCATTGAAAGTGAGCTTAAATCCCATGAGGACAACAACACATGGACAATCACAAACAGAACAGAAAAGAAGCCTATAACATCTAAATGGGTATTCTGCATCAAGAAAAATAGTAAAGGAGAAATAGAGCGGTACAAAGCGCGTTTGTGTGCCCGTGGTTTTACTCAGGTTAAGGATTTGGATTATAAGGAGACATTCTCACCTACTACCAGGTATGATTCAATTAGATTGTTGTTGAGCATAGCAGCAAGAGACGATTTAGAAATGGAACAGTTTGACGTGAAGACGGCTTTCCTGTATGGGGAGCTCGCAGAAGAAATATATATGGAGGTGCCAGAGGGCATTAAAGTGAACTCATCTAAAGTATGTAAGTTAAATAAATCTTTATATGGCCTCAAGCAATCTTCACGTTGTTGGAACAAAAAGTTTAGTTCATTTCTTACTACATATGGATTTAAAGTATGTAATTCAGATAATTGCGTTTTTATAGGGAATTTTAATAATGTCAAAGTTTTGTTAATAATTTACGTTGATGATGGATTATTATTTTCAAAAAGTAAGGAGGTTATGTCAATAATTTTGAAAGATTTAGGAAAGAATTTTGAAATAAAAAGATTGACTTTAAGTTCCTTTGTTGGTTTGGAAATAAATAAGACAAGCAATGGTATAATTATAAACCAGAAAAATTATATTGAAAACTTAATAAATAAGTTAATATGTTTGATGCTAAAGGCTGTAGTACACCTGCAGAAACGAATGTACAATTGTCTAAAAATGAGAATGAAATTGTTAATAATTTTCCATATAGAGAAGCAGTGGGAGCGCTATTATTTTTATCTTTGGTGTCTAGACCAGATATAAGTTTTGCAGTAAATCTTGTGAGTAGATATGTTAGTTACCCAGGAAAACCTCATGTGAATGCTGTAAAACGAATAATTCGCTATTTAATTCATACAAAAGGGATGTCAATTGTATATCACAGCAATGCAGAATTGATAGGTTATTCAGATTCTGACTTTGCAGGTGATATAGACTCTAGAAAGTCAACTACTGGTTACTTATTTTTAATGAACGGTGGACCTGTCACCTGGGCAAGCATAAAACAAAATACGATAGCCTTGTCGACAACTGAGGCCGAATATATGGCAGCTAGTGATGCAGCTAAAGAGATATTGTGGATAAAGCAATTTTTGTTGGATATACGTGAACCGCAAAACTCTGTTATATTGAACGTCGATAATCAAAGTGCGATAAAGTTGATTAACAATCCAGTTTTCCACAAAAGAAGTAAGCACATTGATGTCCGTTATAACTTTATAAGAGAAAAGGTTGAACAGAAAATCATTGAAATTAAATATGTAGAAAGTTCGTGTCAGTTAGCTGATTTTCTTACTAAAGCTTTGCCGCTTAACAAGTTTAGTTATATGAGAGGCAGTGTCCTTAAAGATGTTTAATAAGTTTGTTAAGTGCGTATTTTTCTTTGTTAGTACACCTTTAAGTTTAAGTGGGAGTATTGAGGTTAAATATTAAAGGTGTTACCATAAACTAATTATAGTTTAGTAAGTTTTGTAGTTGCATAGTTGCAACACTGTGGTGTCGTTTGAATGCTGTCATGTAACGGTGTGATAGTTGTAGCGTTTGAATAAAACGATTTATTGGAATTCTTACTCAGTTTATTATTCAAACCCCTAAACCGAACAAATATTTCCTCAGGCTGAAATACTTTCTGTTTACGTATGAATGTACTAGTTAGAATAAGTATGTAAAGGAATCCAACATTTTTTCGATTTCGGTGATAACCCAAATTTAACTTTTAACATTTTGCACTATAACTTCCGCCGGAAAATTGCTCCGCCAATTTTTATGTTTTCATATGTCTTTATGTCCCTAAATACATAGTTTTGTTTAGTTATCCAAAAGATTTTCCTTTTTAAACTTGTATTTTTTTTTTTTGCTTAATTACGTAATGTGAAAAAATCCTCCGTCCATTTTTATACCTTTATTAGTCATATGATTTTATATTAAAACAGATTTATCAATAATCCAACAAATTTTCCTTTAGGAAGAACATTTTTTTTCATTTTTACTTTATTACGTCACGTGAATAATTGCTCAGGTTAATTCAATACGTGTATGAGATTATCCAATAGGCCAATGGAAATTCGGCCTAATACAAAAGTTTTTACAATCTCAATAATATAAATTCAATCTCAACATACCTTTATTAGTCATGATTTTATATTAAAACATATTTATCAATTATCCAACAAATTTTCGGACGGTCAATATTTGTTACGAAATTTCACTGTTATAGCTAGAGCGAAGGGTTGGACATCACTTGACTGAAAATACTTTTGGAGTAATGTAGGGGAGTTTGATGGCTACCGATATTATTACAAATATTTTTCTATAAATATGCACAACGTTACCAAAAACTGTCAAATTTTCTCATTTGATTTTGAACTTAACCTTCAACATTTTAAGAGAGTGTATTCGATTCGCGAGTCGCTGGGAGGGCCCGGCACGACCCTCAAGTCTGCTA
Source organism: Melanchra persicariae (assembly GCA_947386135.1). Lineage (NCBI taxonomy): Eukaryota > Metazoa > Arthropoda > Insecta > Lepidoptera > Noctuidae > Melanchra > Melanchra persicariae. The sequence goes on from OX376650.1 coordinate 22,627,960, forward strand.
TTACAATAGTGTCAGAATGGTCTACCATTGATTTCATAAATGATAAATGAATAGAATAGAATAGAATAGAATAGAATAGAATTTAATGTATCTTGTAAACAGTACACCAGTAGTATAAACATTAAAACGTATTACAACTAAAGTACTTACATAGTTTTTAGGTTTTTAAAGTCGGTACACTCACTAAGTTTATAAGGTACACTTGAACAATTACACAGACTAGAATAAAACTATATAAAAACTAAACTATAGACTAAACAGAGAACGAAGCTATATAGATAAAACTTAGATAGTAATTATTAAGTGTAACAAAATGCCATCGCAACTATGCAAATAAACTTGCATACTAATAGCATAAACGAATGATAAATGTTCACTGACGGTATACATGAATAAAGTTCTTAACCTTCCGCGCTAGTTAAAACTGTGTTACGGCAAGGTTAGATTCTCGTTCGATGATTAACTTTCAATCGTATCGTAATGAACACAAATACCATTTTGCTAATAGTTTTTTCCTTACAATGAGAAATAGACTCCGATGACAACTTATAAGTTTAACGTAAACGAGTAGTATATGTAAAATAACTAGACAAGCATGATGAATATTGATGAGTAATAAAATAAATACGATATTAGATTCAAATGTGAATACTAGAATAAATATAGTTTAGTAATGAACATTTTGTGTATGTATATGTATGATAAGTTTGTAATACTTAAGGTTTTTTTTTTATATTTATTTTATTATTATTTTATTTATTTTTATTTTATTTACATTATATGTATATAAATAGGTAGGTACTTATGTAATATTTTGTTTTGTCATGCATTATTATTATAATAAATAATGATAATAAAATAATGTGTATCTGCACTTATATTTGTATAATTATGTTTTATAGATATATTGATATGATTCACATTAAACAAGGAAGTAATTAAAATAATAAATTTCCAAATTTTAGCATATAAGGGTATAAAATAAATAAAATAGCATATATATCTCATGTACATATTTTTATGAATTTTTCAGTCTTTTCGTAATCCAAATTACCCAGAAACTCATCCAGTGCCTTTCTACAAACATAATTAGTCATATCTTTTAGGGGTTTTATTTTACTTACCCGATTGTACAAAAACGGAGCCAGGAAAAAAGAGAAACTCTGTGCAAATGTTGTTTTACAAGCTGGGACAACGAACACCTCATGTGATCTTCTGGTAGATTTATTAGTTGGTCTTTCACGGATATGTTGTTTTAGAACTATATTCTGTATAAATAGTTGACGAACGTTTAGGACTTCGAATTCTTTGTAAAGTGCAGTCGTTGGATACCTAAATCCTTTGAAATTAATAACTTTCAGAATACATCGGTGTACCCTTTCTATTTTTATGATACTGCTTTTCTTAGCACCACCCCAAGCAGAGATACCGTATGAAAGTATTGATCGACACAGTGTATAGTAAACAGTTCTGTTAGTAGTTTTATCTTTTAAATTTCTTATTTTTTTGAAAATTGGTATCAGTTTACGTATTCGAGATTTCAAATTACTAATATGCTGTTTCCAATTTAAATTTTTGTCGATTTCAATGCCAAGATATTTGGTACTATCAGTTGGAGATAACAGTAAACAATCGCAATTATTAGTATTCACACAATTATGAGCTTTCAAAGTGAAATCTGAGGGAGGTTGTAAATTATTTTTTATACTAAAAGTTATATATTTTGTTTTTAAAAGATTCAAGGTAAGTAGGTTGTAATCAAGCCATTTAATTATTTTTTGAAGTCCTTGCTCGGCTGACAACTTGACGTCATCCCATGTATCTTGTTGGAATAAGATTACTGTATCATCAGCGAAAGAAGTCACCTTAGCATTGGCTATTTCAATGTTACACAGATTATTTACATAAATCAGAAACAAAGTGGGTCCAAGGACTGATCCTTGAGGAACACCGAAATTAACAGGTTTCTTAGAGCTACGAATATTACCAATGTTTACAGTCTGTGACCTGTTTGTTAGGTAGTCCTGGAAAAGATTAAGTGGTATTCCTCGAATACCTATGGCCTCCAATTTACATATGAGTAGGGGAATTGAGACAGTATCGAATGCCTTGGCTAAATCTAGAAAGACACCAAGGCATTTTTTCTTGCGGTCAAGATTGCCAGCTGCAGTTGTAACAAAGTTTTCAATTGCATCTATGGTCGATTTATTTTTCCTAAATCCAAATTGGTTTTTAGAAAGAATATCATTTCTCTCTAGATAACCAATTAGCCGGTTGTTTATTATTTTTTCGAGAATTTTGGCCAAAGTAGGCAAAAGTGAAATCGGACGATAATTTGTGATACTATCTCTGTCCCCCGATTTAAATACAGGTATTACTAATGAGTCCTTCAGTACGTTTGGAAACTTCCCGGAAGAAAAACATAAATTGAATATATGTGTTAATGGTATTATGACAAATTTAGAAGTTTTTTTAATAAACTCAGCAGATATTCCATCCCATCCCGTTGACTTCGTATTTTTTAATGACAAAATAGTTTTATGTACCTCTGCTTCATCAGTATCCAATAACATAAATGAGTTCAAAGGACTATTTGTGAACTTATTTTTGTGCACAAGATCATTTTCCGTAAGCTGTAATTTTTGTAGAATATTGTTTGACAATTTAGAGCCCATATCAACGAAAAAATTATTTATGAAGTCCACAGATTCTTGCGGTGTTGATTTTAATTTTAATAATTCAATCGGTACTTGCGACTTATTCGATACATTTAGATTACATACACGTTTTATAATATTCCATGTTCTTTTTATGTCATTCCTGTTATTATTTAAATCTGATTTATCGTGATCATTTTTTAAATTGTGTAGAATGTTGTTGCAGTGATTTCTGTAGCGTTTGTAAGTGACATGCAGATTGCGATCATTTGGTGACTTTAGACATCTTCTATGCAACGTATCCCTAAATCTAATGCAACGCAATAGACCCGGCGTTACCCACGGTTGGAAAGTTTGGCGCCTATTGGGCACGGCAATCGTGTGGCCGCAGTTTTGAATAATTTCAGATATGTTCTCTATAAGTACTTCAGTGGCTTTATTGGGATCTTTTAGAGATGTTATATTGGCCCAGTCCAATTCTTTCATAAATTTAAATACCTTTTCATAATTTACTTTTTGCAGAGTCTTTTTTTGCTTATTATTACATTGCTCAGTTAAAGGTATACAAATGTACATACTACTATGATCAGTAACCGACGATTCACAGACAACAGTTATTATTTTGCGCTTTGACTTGACAAAACAATGATCAATACATTTATTAATACGCGTCGGAAGTTGGTGACTAGGTAAAAGACCGTGACTTGCTAGAAGATTCAAATAGTCATCAGATTTTTGGTCAGTACTACTAACACTGACATCAATATTGATGTCTCCAGTTAAGTAAACATGAGGCACATGTTTTATATCTAGCAAAATTTCCTCCAAAGAACCGAGAAAATTGGTAAGCGATGCAAAAGACGGCGATCTGTACATGCAGATTAAGGCATGACTGTTGTCAATTTTTATTATTAAGCAATCAGCGTCCACAAAATTTGGTTCATAAACTGTGACACCCGTTAAATGGCTTCTTATATAAACGACTACACCACTGTTCTGATTTATGTGCTTATTAGTATGAAATGCTGTATATTGGTCCAGACTCGGTATCATACTTGAACCTTGAAGCCAACATTCCGTAAGTATTATAATGTCATAATTTATGTTACTCCTTGCAAGAAATACCTTAAAGTCTTCAAAATTTTTATGTATGCTTCGTATATTTTGTACAATAATTCTCAAACAAAAAACCGATTCAAGTTTGTATTCCGAAATGATATTTATTTTGTAAGTAGGTTAAACATAACACTTTTACACGTCAATATTTTTTGGTCATTTTAAGCTAGATGAGGCCGGTGTTTCCTAGCTGACTACCCTGAGAAGAAACACCGAAACAAACTCAGAGGTCACAGTCTCTTTTGAAGTCCATACAAATTGTACTGGTCAAATCATACGAGAACCATGTAGGTTAATGTCTGAGGTGGCCTTTTGAGGAAAGTGCCACACAGATTTGAGTGGGACAGTGCAAGCATTTGTCAGTTATTGTGGAGCTCAAACTTAGAACTTTAAGGAGCTCAACGATTTGACGAACAATACCAAAGTAAGGACATTTGGGTAGGCCGCATAAAAAAAAATCTCGAACTGCCAGACACTGTTGACTAACATGAAATGGACCCCTATCATAGCGATCTGCATGGTCCCCACATTCACAATACGATATGAGGATCATGCAGATCAGTGTCTGAAATGGTCTTTTGAGGAAAGAACCACACAGATTTGAGTGGACCCGTCCAGTCAGTGCAAGCTTTGGTCAGTAGTCGAGTAGCTCAACTTAGAACCAAAAGAAGCTCAACGAACCGACGAATATGCCAAAGAAAGGACATTTGGGTAGGCCGCAAAAGTACTCAAACTGCCAGACCTCGTTAAAAATACTTCAAAGAAGAAGAAGTATTCCAAAGAAGAGAAAAATAAGAAGTAAATAACCCACATAGTCCCCATATTCACAAAATGAGTTAAATAATAAAAAAAAATAAAATATAATACTTTACAAAGTAAGTATTCATGTCAAACATAATAAATTGAAGAAAAATAATAAAAATAGAATACTTAATAAAGTAAACATTAATGTCAAAATTTACAAAACAAGATGAACGAAAAGTAATAGCTTAAAAAAAAGAAGAATTACTGTCTAAAAATTAAAAAGGTATAATGGATAAATGTAAAATTAGGCCATGTACATCATTGAAGCAGCTCAATCCCAAGCCTTTTTGTCTTCAAGATAGTCTTTAATTGTGTAAAAAGCTTTCTGGCATAGCTTACGTTCTATAAATAATTTGAACTTATTAATACTAAGGTCTTGAATATGGCTAGGGAGTTTATTATAAAAACGTATACATTGGCATCTAAATGAACCACCTATTTTGTTGAGCCTGGTTTTAGGAATGACAAAATTGTGTTTGTTCCTAGTATTTACGTTATGGATATCACTGTATCTTTTAAATAGATTAATATTTTTATGTGCATACAAAAGATTTTCATAAATATACTGAGAGGGCACAGTCATTATATTAATCTCTTTAAATTTGTCTCTGAGGGAGTATTTGGGACTTAATTTATAAATTGCACGAACAGCCCTTTTTTGTAAAACAAATACTGTTTGAATATCGGCGGCATTTCCCCACAACAGAATGCCGTATGACATCACACTATGAAAGTCACATAATTGTTGATTTTGACAAGTTTGATAATCTACTAATATAAAAGCATATGACTTTCCAATGGTCAAACACTGACCCTCCCATTGAAAGAAATGTCATAGAATGGTAATCTCGTACATGACATAATGACAAATGACTGACAGACGTATGCGGTAATCTGCTAAAATTTTGACAGTTCCTTTGATCAGTGACCTACCATTAGAACGTCCTTGTGCAGTCATTGCTTTTCAAAGACATTGAATATTTAGAACCATGATTCTATTACGAGACCATTGACCGACCAATGATCGACCATTATGAACTGGTTACGAACTTATTGCAAAATGACAATGGGATCGTGTTGGAATGACGAATTTATGAAAATAGCAGACTTGGGGCCCAGGATCGGCAATCGATTGCGCGCGGGGATTAATAGTGTTTTTAAAATAATCGTGTAAAATAAATGAGTACATAAAAGGACTGACAAAAAACCAGGATATTTAGCAATACCTTTATTTTCTTAAAATAATTATAATATTTATGTTATAGTAAAACACTGTTAAAAATTTTTTGTTAAAGTTTTCTATATTTTTTTTAAAATACTAATTAGCCATATTTTCGTAATTGAGCTATATAGTGCGCTTTGAGACTACATATTCAGTTGGACAAACGTATAATATAAAATATTTTAGCACATTACAATGGTTGTATTCGTCTTGAAAGATAACTCTGACGTCCATTTTTGTCAAACGCTAAGTGTTCTTTTTAAAAGTGTCAACAAAATTATATTTTTCAGAGTAGTGTAGTAAATTAAAACTTAATCTTTCTAAAACCGTAATATTCTGTGAAATAATCTGCTCACATCATTACGATTTTGATCTTGAAAAATTAAAAAAACATGAAGTTTAAAATCATTTGGAGAAAAGACAATTCCAGATCCCGCCCCAGCAATTTACAGAAAATGTAAATTAATGAAAATCAATTTAATGAATCGTGGGGTCCGAGTGCTCATTACTTGTTTAAAGATCTGTCAAGACGCTTAGTTGACACTTCGCGTGACCCTACGGTCGGCTTTTACCTCGGACAAAGGATAGGTAATCATTGCCATACAACGTGGCAATGCTGCCAGCCTTTTGGGTACATTACCAGTGGTCTGCGATGCGGAGGAATTTTTCGACGCCATATTTTAGATTATTTTTAGTTTAAGTTAAGTCTTTTATTTTAGTGTGTATTTTTATTGTTTTTCGCTACCTACATTTGCTTTTGTCAACGGATCTCAATTCTCGTTCACTTGCTGACTTTGTGCTACTTATAAAATGCTGCATGTTTTATGCTTGTAAATTACTTTTTTTAGTGGGGCAAAGTTATAACAGCCGCACGGACCGATCTTCAAGGATAAGCATCGCTTGCCGAGGTTGGTCTGTGGATGGGTGACCATCTTAACATACCGAGACTCCTCCGTGCCTCGGAAAAGCACGTTAAGCCGTTCGTCCCGGCTGTCATTTGGAGATCTTTGGCAGTCGTTACGGATTGTCAGAAGCCAGAAAAATCTGACACCAGTCTTGCCTAGAAATACCGTGTTACCCAGTTAAATGGGTTGTGGAGGTCTGGTAGGCAGCCGCTCCACGTAAAATTCTGGTATTCAGCTGAACCCGGTTTGACTGGGAGCCGACCCCAATATAGTTGGGAAAAGGCTAGGCAGATGCTAGTGGGGCAAAGTTCTATAGTTTCTGTCCTTTGACAGTTTCGTATAACCTGATGTGCGGTTGACTGTACAACGGCGTTTAGACATTCGCTTATACCTATTTCTAAAGAATTATTGGATTTAAAATAAACGGACTTTGTTAACTATGCGGAAAAATGGTCAAAAAGTTAAGGAGATTTCGAGTTAAGAAAAAAAAGTATTGTCCAAAGGTTAGCTTATAATTTTTTTCAGCATCTGCGTCCACCAATACAATTTAATTAAGCTGTAGAAAACACTAAAACACTTAAACATATAATAACTCTTGGTAAAATCTCCGAAACGTGTGAAATAATAATTAATTCAAAAGATTTGCTATACCAAGGGTCAGCGCACATCTGGCGCTACCAAATGAGTGGAATTTACCCCCAGAATTTGTCAATCCAGCTACGATGCAACGAATGCCACACGAAAGCACGTTGGCAATGTAAAAAATGCATTAAAACATTGTGCATCGAAAAAGGATGTTTTGAACAATACTATGCATATTACTTTATTATTGAGATTGTAAAAACTTTATATTTATTGACCCTATTTGAGTTGGTATGGTGTTTCTTTTTTTTCTTTGTAAAATGTCTTTCTAGACTGCAATAGATACGTTAATAAAGTTTTTTTACAGAATTTTGCTGCTTTTTTTTTTTTGAGGATGTGAAATCATCAAATGACCTCCCGCTCTGGGTGGAGCGGCAGGGAGTGTCAGACTTTTACTGACTAAAACCCACCCTTAGTCCTCCTAGTACCTTTCTTTCCAGGGCCGCGGTAACTCTTTCGAACATATTCCGCAACCCTGGCAGATTTAGAATTTTGCTGCTAGGTTTGTATTTGGGTTTAAATTTGTGCGTATTTGTGATAGAATATTAGATTTAAGAAAATATTCAAAATTTTCAATTAACCGCGCTTTTTCGTAAACCCGAAAACATATCGCTGCGCCTTTATGAGAAAACGTATAAGCTCACTGAAAACTGTACCGACTTGAAAAAAAGGAAGAGGTTCTCAATTCGATTGTGTTTTTTTTTGTCACTTCAACAAACCCCAGTATAATATTACTTTTTTTTATTACACACCACTTGCCGTTACCTTAGACCGTCGTTGCTAGCCGACGGCCGGCAATGCAATTATTGAGATTGTAAAAACTTTAGTATTAGGCCGAATTTTCATTGGCTTATCAGAAAATCTATTAAAATACAGCGACTCATAAGTTAATACACTCATTGAATTAACCTGAGCAATTATTCACGTGACTTAATAAAGCAAAAATGAAAAAAAAATGTTCTTCCTAAAGGAAAATTTGTTGGATTATTGATAAATCTGTTTTAATATAAAATCATATGACTAATAAAAGTATAAAAATGGACGGAGGATTTTATCACATTACGTAATTAAGCAAAAATAAAAAGTACAAGTTTAAAAAAGAAAATCTGTTGGATAACTGAACAAAGCTATGTATTTAGGGACATAAAGACATATGAAAACATAAAAATTGGCGGAGCAATTTTCCGGCGGAAGTTATAGTGCAAAATGTTAAATTTGGGTTATCACCGAAATCGAAAAAATGTTGGATTCCTTTACATACTTATTCTAACTAGTGCATTCATATGAAAACATAAAGTATTTCAGCCTGAGGAAATATTCACAGAGCCTCATAAGCAATTTTCATGTTTAGGTAAAATAACCTAACTTCTCGTAAAAAAAAATGTTGGATTATTGTAGATCTGTAATCTGTATCACCTACTTTCATCACATGCCAAATTTCATAGGCGGGAGAATTATTCGGAAGTCTCCATACAACTAACATCCTCGTTGATTGGACTATTATAACAAACACAAATTGTTACCTATTAAACAGTTTGGTTTTTTAAGGGGTCTTTCAACAACTGATTTCGGTGTTGAACTTTTAAGACACATTTATAATTCATGATCCTCTCATGACTTATAAATGTGTCTAAATGTGTGTAAATGCGATGCTTTGGGTTTTTTCAGGCAGACACATTAATCAGGAAATTGCACTATTACGGAATCCAGGACGCCTCTCTGGATCTTCTTACTTCATACTTGAGTGACAGGATTCATAGTTAATGTCAACGGTAAAAGATCTCATGGATCGGTAGTCAGGATGGGGGGTTCCATTAGGGCTCAATTTTAGGACCTTCCTGTTTCTCATTTATATCAATGACTTGCTGTACCTACCTTATAAAGGATAACCATGATTATAGTATTGTTTGCAGACGACACGTCGTTTATTCAAACTAAATCGCCTGCAGATGTATACTAATAGTGCCCCTGCGACTGTTGTTAATAATCTCGGACTAAACGAGAAAAAGATGATATTAATGCATGAAGTTTGCGTTACCTCATGTAAGACAAGTTAACACTGTTGTGTCAATAAAGGGTGAAGAGTTGAAACCTGAACATAGTACAGTGTTCTTAGGCATAACTTTAGATGTAAAGCTTCAGTGGGTCCTCCATATGAACAAACTGTCCAAAAAACTCAGCTCTGCAACATATGCTGTTAGAAAATTTCGTGGCTTAACTGATTTAGAGACAGCCCGTCTAGTAGTACTTTAGTTATTTTCATAGTGTGATGTCATATAGCATTCTGTTGTGGTGAAATGCCGCTGATATTCAGACAATATTTGTAAAAAAGAGCTATTCGGGCGATTTATAAATAACATCTCAGACACTCCTTCAGAACCTTGGCTGGGGACCTTAAATTCATTTGAGGCCACCACAGGATAGTCCGGTTAAGCAGTTGATAGCCCTTGCGTGTTAACTTGCTAGTGGTCATATCGAAAAAAAAAAAAACTCCTTCAGAAACAAATTTAAAGAGATTTATATAATGACTGTGCCCTCTCAAAATATTAATGAGAATCTCTTGTATGCACATACAAATATTAATCTGTTTTAAAAATACAGTGATATCAATAACATAAATACTAGGAACAAACAATCACAATTTTGTCGTTCCTAAAACCAGGCTCAAGAAAGTAGGTGGTTCGTTTCGATGCCAATGTATACGTCACCGGCAATCTGTATAATTCAGGTATTCTATACAATACCTAGGCAATGTATAGAATACCACCTGGGGCGTCCAGGCAATGTATGAAATATTATTATTGTACATTACATACTTTACCTAGGTAATGTATACAATTCCTAGGGTTTATATATAGAGTACCTGCTGGTCCAGCGGCAATGTGTAAAATAAATAGATTTTGATCTATATTTATCTATGTTAACCGGCCTACACCTAATGGGCGAAAGCAAGGGAAGAAATGGAGTAGGCAGCAGTCGCATTGATTCATGTAAGGATTCACGAAAAACCCTTTACCATAATCCAAACATACGCACCTACATCTAGTTCTGAAAAAAAAGAAATGGATAACTTTTACGAATCATTAGGAAAAGCCATCGAGAAAAGCACAACCAATATAATTCTCCTCGGCGACTAAAATGCCAAAATTGGGTTACCAAAAGAGGGTGAAAGTCGTGCTATGGGAAAATATGGTTATGGAAAGTGTCTTCAACACAGCCTCAAAATAGCTAATACAATGTTCAACAAATCACCTAAGTTAAGATGGACGTGGATGTCACCTAATGGTACGGTGAAGAACGAAATAGATTACATCGCAACGAATAAGCCGCAAATTATCGAAGATTTCAGCGTTCCTAGTAACTTTAAACACCCAAGCGACCACCGTATCATCCGAATAAAAATAAACACAGCCAGCAATAAGAAAAAACGCTCTAACTTCCGAACAAAACCCCAAAATAATATTAATTTCAAGAAATACACAGAAGAACTAGCCAAGCACGAGGAATACGAGACGAAAACTGTACAAGAGTATTATGACAACATCGAGAGAACTATCCTGCAAAGCTCCACTAGCGCTATCCTACCACACAAAAGTTCACGCAAACAAACAATTATAAACGACGAAATCACCAAGCTTAAAGACGAAAAACATATCCTGAAAAATAAGGAAAATAAAACCAAACAAGAAAAAAAACAGCTAAGCAAACTCTACAAAGTGATACATACAAAGCATTATAAATATCTAACGAAAACCAAAACACTTATGAATCAGCTACAGAATAAATCTGGCCACCTAGTAACAAACAGAAAAGATTTAATAGAAGTAGCTACAAATTTCTACAAAAATCTTTATAAAAAAGACAGCGATCTCACAGAAGAAGCACAAAGTAATCCTGTAAATACAGACAACGTACCACAATTCTGCACATGGGAAATTGAACACTCAATCGACAAACTCAAGTGCGAAAAAAGTCCAGGCCCAGATGGCATAACAAATGAAATGATAATATTTGGAAGAAACACCCTATCTAAACCACTAACGTCACTATTCAATTTAATACTAGATCAGAAGGAAATACCCAGACAATGGACATGCTCAAACATCGTACTTTTGTTTAAAAAAGGAGACCCGAAACAAATATCAAACTACAGACCCATTAGTCATATGTCAAATCTCTACAAATTATTTTCGGCAACTCTACTAAGAAGATTGACAAAACCAATAGACGAAAATCAACCAGTAGAACAAGCAGGATTTGTGAGTGGCTTCTCTACTATCGACCACATACACTCCCTGAAAATGGTTTTGGAAAAATACAACGAGTACGACAAAGCTCTATACCTGTGCTTCATCGACTACAGCAAAGCATTCGATTCAATTTCTCACAGCTCTATATGGCAAGCTCTATCAATGCAAGGAATTAACAAAGAGTACATCGATCTGATAAAGGTAATTTACAAAAATAGTAACTCTAGGATTATGCTCGAGAAACCAGGAAAAAGTTTTAAAATCGAAAGAGGAGTTAAACAAGGTGACCCACTCTCCCCAAAAATTTTCATAGCGGTGTTAGAGCAAATATTCAGTGGCAATGAGATGGGAAAACAAAGGTCTAAACCTACATGGAAAATACTTGTCACACTTACGATTCGCTGACGATATAGTGCTGATGTCAGAAGACCCAAATGAAATGCAGTCTATGTTAGAGTCGCTATTTAAAGAAAGCAAAAAAGTGGGCTTAGAAGTAAACCAAACAAAAACAAAACTTATGACAAACGGACACAAAGTACCAATAACAATTTCATCTACCGATCTAGAATACGTTGAAGAGTACATCTACCTAGGACACCTAATTACTTTTAAAAATTGCACAGAAAGGGAAATAGAAAGAAGAATAAAATCCACCTGGAATAAATGCTGGACACTCAAAGAAATATTCAAGAGTAAGATGCTGACCAAAATAAAAACGAAAACCATGGAAACATGCCTACTTCCCACACTCACATATGCCTGTCAAACATGGCCACTCACTAAACGAAATTTAGAAAAAATCAAAGTGTGCCAAAGAGGAATAGAAAGGAGCTACATGAACCACAGACTTAAAGACAAAGTAAAGAACACAACAATTAGAAGTAAAACCAAGGCAAAGGACGTGGCCATAAAGGTACTTGGATTGAAATGGAAATGGGCTGGACATTTCCAAAGAGTACCAGATGAAAGATGGACGAAAATTACCACGAACTGGTACCCATTGAACAAAAAGCGCAGACAAGGGCGACCACAAATGAGATGGAGCGACGACATTATAAAAATAGTAGGGAAAAATTTGGAGTAGAGTAGCTAGAGACAGAATAGCATGGAAACGAATGGAGGAGGCTTTCACCGCTATTGCTAGCGGTCCTTGTACATAATCTATATATATAAAAATGAAACCCGTTTTCCTTGGTCACGGCATCACGCGTGAATGGCTGGACCGATTTCACTAATTCTTTTTTGTTGTATTTCTTATTATTAGGAGAAGGTTCTTATGACAGAAAAAAAATAAAAAAAAAAAGAAATTTAAAAATTGCGCGGAAAATTAGAAAATTTAAGAATCCTTAGGGTAGGTGTAGGGTAGGTGTAGGGTAGGTGTAGGGTAGGTGTAGGGTAGGTGTAGGGTAGGCGTAGGGTAGGTGTAGAGTAGGTGTAGGGTAGGTGTAGGGTAGGTGTAGGGTAGGTGTATGGTAGGTGTAGGGTAGGTGTAGGATAGGTGTAGGGTAGGTGTAGGGTAGGTAGGTAGGTAGCCAGTTGACGGGAGCGAAGCCGCGGGGGACAGCTAGTTTATAATATATTTAAATCAAGAAAATCATCATTACTAATAATTACACTACGAGTTAAATTTGTAACACTAATCATTAGTTTGAGGCAAAAAATTGTAGAAGGAAATAAAGCTATTTTTATTTTATTTATTTATTTTTTAACCGGCCTACTTATAAAATGATGGGCAAATGAAACATGTAAACTTGTAAAATCATATTATATGAAATCAATTATTTAATACAAAAGATTTGTAACTTACAATTTTAATTTTTAAGCAATGGACATTAGCAATTTTATTTGGGAGTATGCAGACTTGTGTTGCAGAATTCGATTAATTCTGAAAAATGTTTAGGTTAGGTTAGGTTAGAACTGTGACCTCCTACGCACGAGCCGAGCGAGCGAAGCGAGTGGTGCTGCGGTAGCGTCCGGTGAGTACCAGAAACGACTAGATTACATAGAAAGGTATATGGAAAAAACTTACAAAAAGGCTCCCGAAACTGAACTAGTTAGACGAGACTAATTATGTTTTTAAAATTGCCAATTATTTAAAAGAAAATTTAACACAATTTACCGACTGCGCATTCGGTATTGTATAGAATACCTAGGCAAAGTATGAAATAAATAATATTTCATACATTTCCTACACGTTTTAGGAATTCTATACATTTTAATAATAAACTTCCTAGCCACACTCAAGAACTAAGCATTAATAAATTCAAACTATTTATAAAACGTAAAATATGCCAGAAAGCTTTTTAAACAGTTAAAGACTATCTTGAGGACAGAAAGGCTTGGAATTGAGTGTTATGTTTAGCCTACTTACAAAATAAATATAATTTATCATTTAATGAATTTGGAAGGTACCTACTTGGGTAAGCGCAAAGCTCATAACCATGTTAAACTTTCTACTACATTCAGCAAACCCGGCTCCGGAGCGTTCCCATAACATTTGATAAAAAGCTCACATAATACAAACATTAAGAGATCCCGAACGGAAAACAGCAATCCGAGTCACGCGGCCGACGCGCGACGGATGATCCGGCGACTTTTTTACGACAACAAAACATTGCGGAAGTTATGTTTCAAGGACATTACGCACAGATCATTAAACTCCATTCTCCTCTCCTAAGTGAAAGCGCGACTATATTTATTACAGCACGCTTTGACAACCCTGTCCGGCGGCGGTGCACGGTGGAGCGACTCCTCCGCATCTCGCCGCGCGCGTGCGTGCTAATCTCGTCCACAAGCACACAGCTTTAAAGTCGCTTTGTCGCTGTCGTGAGGACTCACTCGCGGAGGGTTGTCGGCCGAGAGAATCATCTCGTCGAAAGTTATATTGTCATTATTTTATGACGTCTTCATCGAGGGCGCATCGGCCACGGCGCGCGCGCCACCCACCCCGAACCTGTAATTCATAGTCGAGTAGTTCCAAAAAGGGCAGAACGCCGTTACTGTTTGTTCCGTCGTGTTCGTGTACTCGAGTATATGTGTATATGCTATAAACAGTAAATATGCTGTTCACGAGCTGAGACGGTTTATTTGAAACTAATGTAGAGGACAAAGTAAATACCTACAATAGTGTGCGTGGATGGCCAAATTCGAAACTATGAGGAAAAACGAAAAACACTATATGGAGTCTCGAGTTCGGTTTTGATTAAAACTAAAACTGCATCTGCATCATTATATTTTGAAAAAATCGGTATTCCTAGCCGAAAAAAAAACACACCTCGTATTACCATTACGTAATGTATTTCATACATTCAAAATTGTCATATTTAAAAAAATTCTTTTTAAATTCCTGACTATTTTTTTCAAAAATCCAAAAATGCAGTTGTACATATTCTCGAGCCCGACGTTACATATAAATAAAAACTAATGATCCGTCTGTTCGTCCGTGTTTTAATTCAGATAGGTATGCTGCGCTGCATAGCAGTATTCTATCATGGTGGGAAATAAAACACATACAGGAATAAATACACATTCATACAGGAATGATGGGTATGATTTTTTATTGTGACTGTTCCAATCGTGTAATCGGGTATCATTGAAGCTTGTTTACCTAAGCTTTGAAGCGGTACTTTTTGGTTAGAATTTTTCACAGTTGCTTTAAACGTAACCGTTCCAGAATTCCTATGTAAAAGTTAACTTTAAAATACGTAAGTATCTAGTGGACCCCTAATAAAATAAGTATTATGTTCAACTATCTTTTTTCCTGTTCTTATAGACTATAATACCACATAATATACTATTTCTTACAAAAAGGAAAGATTTATTGTTATGCGTACTCGTAGATGAAGGTGACAGCACAGAAATCTATCCGAAAAAAGGTCCGAATTTGCAAAACTATCGATACAATTGATACTAAGTAGCAGGGGTGGATCCAGGATAGTCGTTTGGGAGGGGCTTTTTGTTAAACGCATATGACAAGGGAGCTGGAATGGTTTTTGAGCAAGCTTATTCAGGGCAAAAGGTCCATAGCCGAGTAAGGTGCGACTTGCTGAGAGGACCCCGCGAATATATCTGAAAATATTTCGGATAATTTTCCTTGTGGTAGGAAGCCCACTTTTAAATTTCTGAAAGTACACTTTTTAACGTGATATTCAGCTTCGTTATCTTTTTTAACACGGAGGCAAGGAACTTATATTACAACCTGGAATGTGCATTGTCAATTTGACACCAATATAAAAATAAACCTTATTTATGAAGTTAAGTTCTATTACAGACAATCACTTGGTCAAAGAGAAATCCGGTACGACAGAGAAAGCGCTTGGAGAGCCCTGTGTCCCTTTCTAAAAGGGTTGCCAGGAGGATTATTCCCGAATTTAGTAGGAATGGTAGGAAAAAATTATATTTACGTGTCTTATTAAAAAAACATTAACTTTCGTTCTGATATATTTCTAATATTTTTAAAGTATCTGTTAGAATGAGAACATTTTTTTAGCAATAATTTGGATACTGTATTGAAATGTAATTAAAAAAGAAAAGAATATTAGTAGAATATATAATTAATATAAGTTAGGCTGGTAACCCACCAGCCATATTTATTTGTTGTAAAACAATCAATTTCTTTATTCGGATGTAATAAAGATGGTTAAAAAGTGTGCGATTCAAGGTTGCAAAAACGAATCCTATGCAGGATGCGATGTTTCTTTCTTCAAGTAAGTATATTTTAATTCTTGAAGTAGGGTGCCCATAATTAACGAAATTATAAGTTTATTTACACAATGCAGCTTATAAATAGGAGGTAGTCTTCAACGTGAGCATAATAAAACTTTATATGGAATGGTGTACCAAATACTTAAAAGACGTGATCATGAAATTTTACATTTCCCGAGGAACATTGTAGGGAAATGGCAAAAAAGTTTCAACTTCCCATATTCATCGCTGATGTGTGTCACTTCGTATATTTTAAATAAATTTAAAAAAAATAATTTCAGACTGCCTGGAGAAGAATCAGGGAGGAAAAAATGGCTTGATGTCATTCCAAGTCATTCAAATATCAAAAAATATTCCGTTATTTGCAGTCTTCATTTCAGGCCCCAGGATATAACAAAACATAGTTTATTGCGTTTTACTTTAATCCATCCTTAAAGCATAATTATTATTAACTTATGAAATCAAATTATATTATATCCTATTATATTAGTCTCTACCTACATTATATTGGTTGGTCACCCTAATGAAAGGGACAGAGGGCTCTCGCGGAGCTATCTCGCCCGGACCGCGTATCGACAGCCTGTGCACATTCCAGGTTGTAATATAAGTTCCTTGCACGGAGGCCACCATCCATCCTGACGTCAGAAAGGCTGGTCAAAAATCTGCTGGCTCTCGATGTATCATATGTATCTACACTAATATTATAAAGAGGAAAGATTTGTTTGTTTGTTTGTTTGAAATGAATAGGCTCCGAAACTACTGGACCGATTTGAAAAATTCTTTCACCAGTAGAATCCTACATTATAGGTGATGGACATAGGCTATAGAATATTTTCAAAAAAGTTAGGGATCCGTATGGAAACTTCGATAATGTAACCCAAGGTGTGAGAAAAAATCCTTATATCGCGTACGCTGCGGAATCTATTGACAATAGAGCAAAGTGATGTACTACAGTTTTATAGAAGTCATCAATATCTACAAAAAAGTCCGCGAAACCATATGTCTAACTATTATGGATAAGTCACCATGACCGCTTTTTGTTCAAATTATTCAAGCAAATCCCATGGTGAAATAAAAAATGGTGATTTTAGTATCATGATGTTAATCCTTATCCATTTAAATGGTTTGATAATTAAGGTTGATTATGTCCGTGTAAATTACACTTTAAATTATTCAAATCGGACCTTTCGTTCAAAAGTTACGACGGTAATAAACATGCTCGGAGTAAGAAAAATGTCGCGGCTTGAGCGAACTGGGGAGAATCGTATCAATGCTTGGTCCGATGAAGTTGACACACCATGGCATTTAAATGTTTTCGATAAAACCATAAGAATAACAAATGTTTGGATTTTTCGAAAATAAACTACTTACATACATAATAAGGAGTGAAGCAGGGTTGATTAAGATTTTAGGGGAGGAAATAACAGCTTGCTTCAATTTACGTCGGAATGCTATGAACAAACTAAAAGCGGGATAATTGAAACAGATGTACCTTACAATTTTTGCATAATCAAACCCTGACGGGTTGAACGGGGTGAACAGTTGCGCTGAACCTGGGCTCGAGACAAGTGAGATTCTGTCAACGGTGGCGTGGCGTACGCGATTACACACGATACGTCAAAAATGTATAGGATTGACTAGATATGGCTAAGTAAATAATGAAAATCGTTGTGCTTAATTTTCCAAAACTAACCTATATAAGGGGGTATAGGGGGCGTTAAAGTTTGTGGAGTACCTACTAAATCCGCGCGGACGAAGTCGCGGGCAAAGTGCTAGTAAATTATATAGAAATTAATTGAAAAAATGTAGCAAATATAAGCAATTAATTTTCAGGGTCGCCTGTCGTAGGCAACCAGCCATTCTGACGCTAACGGTTTTTATTAGATCTATAAAAAAGTATACGAGTATTTATCTCTTTTATCGCCAATAAGCCCGATACCCCGGACGGTGGCATGCCCGACACACGTCAACCGTCCCGTCCTTCATAATATGCCTCCGGTAGTTGTTCGTCAAGATAACTTCGTCCATTATTGCACAAACAAAACCTTCAGTTTCTCCGAAGAGATCACCGAAACGTAACCAGGCTACGGACGCTAGGAAATCTACATCGGACCCATAAAGAGCCCGATAGAAGCGTCCGTGAAGCTCCTTGCCTTTCCAAACCTCCTTGCGGTCATCTGTAGTAAGTATCACAGGTTTGCGCCAGTTCTCTTTAGCCATGGACAACGGGGTGAGTCCCTTGTCTACTGCGACCACATCTCGTTGCATACCCACATCGGCTTTGAGAAAATATTCTCTGAGACTGCACATCTCGCGGTTGTAGAGAGTCTTAGCATTTAAAAAGCCTCGACCTCCACACTTCCGCGGGATGTACAGTATCATCACCGACGATCGTGGGTGATGCATCCGATTTGCGGTCAGCAGTGTACGGACCCTTCTATCCAGGGCGTCGAGTTCGGTTTGAGTCCATTTGAGTATGCCGAAAGAGTACATTAATACCGGCATGACCCAACCGTTGAAGGCGCGCACCTTATTTCCGACCGACAAAAGGCTGTTTAAAACCTTTTTCAGGCGGCCAAAGAAGCGCTCCTTCAGCGATTGCTTCATGTCAGTACCGTTAATGCCCAACGCTTCCGACATACCCAAATACTTGTAGGGTTCGGTTGAGCTAAGGGATCTAACCTGTATGGAATCCGAGCGTTGTATTCCCTCAGATTCCATAATCTCCCCTTTCTTTACATGCATGACTGCACATTTGATTTCAGTCCCCGAAAACGCCCGCCTCACAAAGCGCATCACACGTGGCCGGGTATTGCCCTCGCTGAAGCAGTATAGTTTGCCGATGAGTGCCCTAGCCTCATCGATACGCCGCTCTATCCTGCACTGCCAGGCTGGTACAGCAGGTTTTGGTCGTATAGCCTCGTCACAATTTGGAAACTATTATTCTCTTTATTCATTATTATACATATAAAATACATTTTTAAATATTAAAATACAAAGATATCAAATTATTTAAAAATGTAAAAAATAGTAGCCCACCGGTATCGGGAACAGGGTCCAAGCTACCGGCGGTCAGGGCTCCAGAGAGAGGAACCTCCTAACGATGCGAGCCGTGTCCAGAAGTACTGCTCTCTGAATCAAGCCCTTGATCCAGCTGCCTAACGAGAGCCTCCTAAGATGTTGGTCGAGGCTCTTGGCTATTAAGCCATTGGCTGACACGACTATCGGTACAATGATTGCCGAATTCACATCCCACATGTCGACAACCTCGCGAGCCAAGTCAAGATATTTGATTTGTTTATCTTTCTCGGCTTTCACGAGGTTCTCGTCATGCGGAACGGTGATATCTACAATCACTGCACGCCTCTCGATTCGGTCCACCACCACTATATCAGGCTTATTTGCAATAATAGTCCTGTCAGTGATGATGGACCGATCCCAGTACAATGTGATACTGCCATTATCGAGAACTGGGTCGGGCACATACCTGTAGTACGGAACCTCCGATTCCACAAGAGAGTATTTCAGAGCAAGTTGCTGATGGATAATCCTGGCTACAAGGTTGTGTCTATGCAAGTATTCTCCATTAGCAAGACGAGAACAACCAGAGATAATGTGGCGAATTGATTCTCCCGGACGGTGACATGCCCGACATATGTCAACCGTGCCGTCCTTCACAATAAATCTCCGGTAGTTTTTCGTCATGATAACTTCGTCCATAATTGCACAGACAAAACCTTCGGTTTCCCCAAAGAGGTCACCAAACCGTAGCCAGGCTACGGACGCTAATTGATCCACGTCGGGCCCGTGTAGGGCCCGGAAAAAGCGTCCGTGAAGTTCCTTACTCTGCCATACCGCCCTGCGATCGTTGGTGTCAAGCACTGCAGGTTTGCGCCAGTTCTCATTTGCCAAGGAGAGCGGGGTGAGTCCCTTGTCCACCGCCACTACATCTCGATGCATACCCACGTCGACAGCTAGGAAATATTCCCTGAGACTGCATATCTCGCGATTGTGGATAGTCTTAGCACTTAAAAAGCCTCGACCTCCACATTTTCGCGGGATATACAGTCTCATTACCGACGACCGTGGGTGATGCATTCGATGTGCAGTTAGCAGTGTACGAACCCGCCTATCCAGGGCGTCAAGTTCCGTTTGAGTCCATTTGAGTACGCCGAAAGAGTACATCAATACCGGCATGACCCATCCGTTGAAAGCGCGCACCTTGTTTCCGCCCGACAGAAGGCTGTTGAAAACCTTCTTCAGGCGGCCAAAGAAGCGCTCCTTCAACGAATGCTTCATGTCAGTAACACTGATGCCTAACGCTTCCGACATACCCAAATACTTGTAAGTTTCGGTTGGTGAGAGGGATCTCAGGTTTATGGAATCCGAGAGTTGCGATCCCACGGATTCCATAATCTCTCCATGCTTTACATGCATGATCGCACATTTGTCCACACCAAACTCCATCCTGATGGCACTACTGAAAGTTTCAGTTACCTTCAGTAGCTCCATCAGTTGCAGATTACTGGGGGCAAAGAGTTTCAGATCATCCATGTAAAGGAGGTGAGATATAACCTGACAACCTCTCTTCAACCGATAGCCTAGTCCTGAATTCTCCAGCAATGTGCTGAGAGGATTCAAGGCTAGGCAAAACCAAAGCGGACTCAAACTATCGCCCTGAAATATACCCCGCTCGATCCTAACCGGTTCGCTATTCCTCTGGATATTTCGACATCCTGGATAGCGAAGGACTGTCCTCCATTGCCCCATACATGACGTCAGGAAGGTGCGTAGCGTTGTATCAATTTTATACAATTCTAGCACCCTCATGAGCCATGTATGAGGCACCGAGTCATAGGCCTTCTTATAGTCTATCCAACATGTCGACAGATCCTTTCGGGAACGCCGAACCTGTTGGCTAATGGCCGTATCAATGAGGAGTAGCTCCTTAGTACCGCGGGACCCATTCCTACATCCATTTTGAGAGGCAGACATGATGTTATTGCTGCTAATGTGATTATTAATTTTAGCTCTCAAAATGGATGTAAGAACCTTATAGACTGTCGGTAAACACGTTATCGGTCTATAAAAACTATTATTATTATTATAATTGTAACCTTTAATACGTAAATTGTATTAGGTTTGGGTGCGGACGGTTTGCAGACGTAAGTATAGGTGTGTATTTTTGGGTGCAAAAGTTCGTGTACGTTTGTACTAAGGTAATAATGTTCCCAAGAGATAGCCTCTAAGAGTCTCTCTGTTGCTTCATAATCGAGAGATTGAAATAACACTTTTACTTTTTGGTAGTTTTAAACTATGAGTTTAAACTACGAATAATGAGTTCTATTAATCGTAGAGTTTAAACTATAATGCTTCAACTCCAGGCCAATTCTATTAACCCTCATGTAAGCAACGTTTGCATTCGCATGTCAGTTGCAGGTTCCTACTCAGTACTGATTCTGACCCATCATTTAAATAATTAATTTACCTGGTAGTGGTTACATTATGATGTATCCTACCTATTTTATAGCAATCACATGATTTTTGGAAACAAGTTTAAATATCCGTTTTCAATAAGTAAACAAACAATGACTGACACAAAATCACAGCACTGTGCACGATAAGAACATACTCTATGATAGTTGTTAAACCGCCATCTAACGGCACAAGCAGGAACTCGTTCGAAGCCGTAGCAAAACTGGTGTAGCATGGTTCGTAGCGCCCATTCGCTGCTACGGCTACGGCCTCTCGTAGCCACCGCCACGCAGAGCGGCAGCGCACTACAATAGTTCATACTTGTGAGTATAGGTGGCTCTGTCGTGCTTCACTAAGCCTAGGCTTCAAAGTCGACAGAGGGCTGGTTATGGTCCTCATGCTTGACTGTGGGTGCTGTTTTATTGTTATAATAAAATTGCCATCTCATCGCATGCCAATGCAGTGAGGTGGCAAGCCGTCAGAGCTCAACGTTATCAGGCGCGGGCGGTGGGAGAAACATTTTATTTTTACACAGCCAGATTTAGTGGTCGAAACGGGCGAAGGGGGACCATACTCTACCAAGAAGAGATTTGCAATTCATTTTTGTGGCAATATTTTCAGGATAATATTTACCGATATTTTGAGAATATCAGGCTTTCAGCCTCCAGATACCTACACAGTTTCTCTTTCAACGGCATGCAGGCCTGAGCGGCCTACGTAGCACTGTGTTGCATATTTATATTTTTTTTTCTTAAATACAACGTGTAACAGAATAAACGAAATACCTCTATTTCATTGTACCTACTCATCATTATAAATAACTTTTACAATAAGAGCAAACCTGAAACTGCGAAAACCAAATAAGCTGTTCAGAACATTTTGTCGAGTTATGCGCACAGAAATGTATGGAGCACTCGATTTTTTATTCGCGATTTCAGTGTTGCTCCCATAGTAGGTAAAAGTAGTTCAACAATTACCCTTAAGAGTATTGCGTTTATTCTGTTACACGTTGTATAAATAAATCAACAAATAATCTTAATAAGAAAATTTAACAGCTTGAATTATTTTATGAATATCTCAACTGAGAAGCATCAACACAGCTATGGTAGATGGTAGGCGCCAGATAAACTTGCAATAAAGTACATTGTGATATAGAGTTTGTATTAAAAAACTCTTTGAAGGTGAAGCTATCACCGACCATAAATTTGACGACACGGTTGGCGCAGTGGTTGAGCGATTGACTGCTACGCTGCGTGTCCCGGGTTTGATTCCCGCACGGAACAAATATTTGTATGGCCTACAGATAGTTGTTCCGGGTCTGGCTGTTTGTGTATGTGAGTTTATATGTTTAAAAACACACCCACGATACAAGAGAAATTCATAGTGGGGCAACGTTTAAAAAAAAACAGTGAACTACAATTAATAAAACTCAGGAAGCGTAACTCTGAACAAAATCACTACATTGACAAATTATTTCGAGTATTCGAACGAAAGAACACACATGCAAATAATGCAATTAGCTGCGCTTGCGTAACGCGTTGTATTCCAGCAAGCGCGGTGATTGGTTCTCGGCAGGACAGATAATGGTAATTGGTCGCGCGCTTCTGCAGTGACGTATGCGTGGACGGAGTAATGCATTATGTGTGAGAGGATAAATCATAATAAAAAAGATTGTATTTTTGCACCATATTTGTTGCAATAATTATTAGATGTCACAATCTAATAATTATTGCAACAAATATGGTGCAAAAATACAATCCATCCTTGAATATGCCAATTAAAAAGTTTGAGATTTTAAGTGTTTTTTTATTAATTGTTCCTTAATGTGTTGTAGTAATGTAGGTATAGTAAGATGCGTAGATTGTGTTATGAAAAATAAGTAAGCTAGTTTACGTGTTTACTCTTTATTATATCAAATTTTAAAACAATTTTGTCCCTGACGGGCTATATAATGCAAACGAACCCTAAGATTTTTTTCAATTACAGCTTTGAACAACATAATTTCGTGATTGCTTTCGATAGGATGGCTTCTTTAAGTTTTTAAAGTCCATTTCCTTCCAAACGAACCGCAGTTATCCATTTTTTTCTATACTTCATTTTTCGGGAATCTGTGACAATATGTAAAATTATACTTTTTTTTTTTTTTATTAGTGATGGGTTTGCTCTTGACTCTAGTCAATGTCAGATATGACAGAGACAAAGTCTACGATGGAGCGAGCTTACCCAGAAGGAGCTAATACTAATGCATTTGCATATTATAATTTTTGGTTTTATCTTAAAACAAAAACCTCTCAAGTTCAAGTGTTTCAAAACGTGTGAAATAATCTTCCCTGTTTGCGTTCATGTTGCATAACACTTTCCAAAGTCATGGTACAGTATTTAGCAAACGCCTACCGCGGTACAGTACGGCGTGGAGCCAGTTTTAAGCTTGAGTTACATTTCTTGAGTTTTATTATTCGTAGCCATTGAAATAATAGAATAGAATAGAATAGAATAGAATACTCTTTATTATGTACACCATATAATAAAAACTTGTAAAAATACAATGGTGTCACTTCTAATATATTGTTTCTTGTAAAATGTCTAAGATAAAATAGACATATTTATGACATTATTTATTCATCTATTTCGTTATCTTTATTTGAATTATCTTTGGTAATGGGGTGAAGGGATTAAAATTAGGATTAATGATACAAAACGATATTATTTAATGAATTTAGCAGAATAATTTCGACACTTGTTTGCCTCGCTCGTTTTGCACCCTTTAATTTAGCATAATGTTCTCGAGCCCGTAGAAAGATGGGGACATTTTCATTACTTTCATTATAGAAATTATAATATCTCTTGCCAGTGAGGACATTGACTTGACATTGACTTCGTATGTTGTGTTATTCACCCACCCACAAGCAGAAAACGTTTTGGGAACGTGCGTACAGCTAAAGAGTGGAATTCTCTGCCAGTCTGTGTTTCCTGATAGCTACAACCTGGGAGTCTTTAAGTCAAGAGTAAATAGGTTACTTCTAGAAAAGCGTGCTCTATCTTCGACCACATCGTCGCTTACCATCAGGTGAGACAGTGGTCAAGCGCGTGCCTATCAATTATAAAAAAAAACAAATTGGTGCAAATTTGTAGTTAATTAAATAATAACACAACACACATAAAGTAGTATTATGCTGGAATTTCGGGATTTCTGAAACATACGAATGAACTTAAACTCAACTCAACGTAATAAAACACCAAAAAAATGTCTGTTGCTTGGCATTTATAACACCGGTGAAAAATTTCTTGAAATATCTACTGACGTTTAAACTCAATAAAAGATGATTCCGTGCTTCGGAAGGCACGTATAAGCCGGTGGCCCCGGCCGGCAAATGGCGGTCGTCAAACCATGTCAGAGGCCCTTGAGGCGGTTTAGAAACTCTGACACTAGGGTGTGTGGACGTTAGACCTTACTACCCGCACGAAGAAGAAGAAGAACTCAATAGACTGCCATAGGATACAAACATCGTAAAATTATAACTAATTACAAGTGACCCGCGCAACTTGGTCCGCGTCACACGTCACAAGTGATAGGGTAGAGGTATAAGTGCCGCCAGAACAATAATAAATAATAATAATAAATATTTATTCAAGTTATGTGGTAAAACAGTAAATACATATTTTTTTTGCTTAAACCTATGTCAAGTTCACAAGTGACAATGTGCCTGAACTAGGAAATCCTGTGTTTCAGGCGAGATGAGGTAAACATTATGAAATAATCACGGTAAAAGGTAATAATAAAATAATCATCAGAAAGGTTTGTGAAAAAATGGTGTAAATAGTAAATAGTAAAAAAAAATAATTCTGAACATACTTCTAAAATCTTAAATTCAAATTCAAATTCAAATCATTTATTTCAAATAAATCATTCACAGGCACTTTTGAATTGTCAAGGTCGGTCAGTCAAAAAGATGAAGCTATTTGCACGTTCCAAAGCGTAGATCTCCCCACCAACCGTGTCTCCACGTTGCCGTCGTGGTGGGGCTTGCGTGTCTCAGTGATCTTGGGGGCTTTCCGGTAGAGCCACTCATGCCGGAAGGTCCCAAGTGAGAGACCAGACCAAGAGAGACACAAGAGGGGCACACCGTTCGGAGACTTGAGCAGTGTTCGGGTCCTCGGACGGTGTGCGTCTCATTGGCTTGCTCGCTGCTCTCTGGTACGCGTCTGATCATCAGACGTGACTGTGAGGGCAGCGAGCAAGCAGTGAGAGAGAGGGAGAGAGGAGGGGAGATAGGGACCGCACCCTCAAAAAGGAAATTATGGACAGTATTGAAAGAGATTTTGTACCCCAGGGCGGTCCGGACTGCACAGCAGTTCGGAAATCCGCCACGCCTCGCGCGTCAAGCCCCTCGTATTCTGGGGGGGGCAACAATGCTGTCCACATTCCACTTGCCAAGGGCAACAGTGGCCGAGGAGGCCCCCGATCCAAGCCGTCCTTTGAGGACATGATCGGGTTCGATTTTGGCTCGTTCGACAAAGCGTCGGTCGGGCGGAGCGCGGCAAGAGGCGCGTTGTATTGGAGGAGGGGCTCGCTTGAGCGACACGCGGGTGTAGAGTCGGAGTCCGAGCTGGACTCCGACGACCTGGTGACGGTGAGATCAGCGAGCTCTGGACCCGAGGGGGCGGGGGCTGCTGCGAAGGACTCAAGGTCCTTCCGCAAGCGGCCCAGAACAGAGGAAGACCGGGGGTCGTCCGGCAGCGAGGAGATTGCCTCGGCTCGCAAGATCCCCACCAGCAGGCGGGGCAAGGGCCGAGAGGGAGGCAAGGGGAGATTGCCCGCCTCCAAGGTGGCTGGCCAGCGAGCCGAGGAGCTCGTCGCTGACGGACGACCCCCCGTAGAGGGCGGTCGCGGGGCTCCTGGTTCGGAGTCCTCCGGCGGTGAGCCGGATGACTCCGGACAGGAGCGGGTTCGGAGGGCCGGGTTTGCGGAGGTGGTGGAGGCCGCGCTTCGCGATGTGGCCTTGAAGAGGAAGCTTTCCTCTAAGAACAAGGCCATAAGCGAGGCGATGGCCTCCATTCTGGCGGCAGCGGAGGCTACCAAAGGTGGGCCTCCGCCGGACGAGATGTTCGAGCTGCGGGCGGAGGTCGCCCGCTTGGCTGCCGCCACGGAGCGTCTCCGAAAGGAGAACGAGGGGCTCCGCGCAGACCTGGCCAGGCTCCGGGGAGCCGGCCCACAGGGGGCGCCGCAAGGGGGGCGCAAGAAGGACAGCCAGCCCGTGCCGCAGGAGAGCCAGGTGCTGGACCTCGTGCGGCAGGAGGTGGCTGCCTTCCAGGCGCGGTTCTCCGTCCTGGAGGGCATCGTCCTGCGCCCCCCCTTAGCGGCGAGTGGGAAGGCCCCCCCAGGCCAGAAAAAGGCGTCATATGCGGCCGCCGTGGCTGCCACACCGGGGTCGTCCGGCCAGGACAAAGGGTCCGGGCCGGCACCCGCGAAGCCGGTGCCGGGAATACCGGACCCGGCCCCGGGAAGGAAGAGGAGGGGTGGGGTTGCTGCGCGGACGGCGAAGGCTCCTGCGCCGTCTGTGCAGCAGCTCCCCCCGGCTCCCTCGCCTTCTGATCCTCCCCCGGCTCAAGCCGAATGGCAAGTGGCCGGGGAGAAGAAGAAGGCGGAAAAGGCAGCCAGGGCGGCAAAGAGGCGGGAGAGAAGGCGGCGGCAGCGAGCGCGAGGCGTCGCGGCTGCGCTCCGCGCCCCGAAGACCGCGGCTGTAGTTTTAACGCTGCAGCCGGACGCGGTGAAGAGGGGCGTGACGTATGCCAACACGCTCACCAAGGCCAAGGAGGCCATCAACCTCGGTGAGCTTGGCATCGTCGGGGGTCTCCGGCTCAGGGTCACCATGACCGGGGCCAGGATGCTCGAGATCCCTGGAGCAGACAGCGGTCCGGCCGCGGACGCTCTAGCCGAAAGGCTTAGGGCGTCCACCACCATTCGGCTCAACCATATTTAAGGGAGCCAAATGACCCAACACATGCGCCACCATCAGGTAGACTTTTGAGTGAGCATGACACTCCCAACCGCCAGGGCAGTCAAGTCAATTAAAAAAATAAATAAAAGTAGTATAAGGTTCACAGTACTCACACATGTGCCGTTAATTAATGAATTTATACAATGCTAATTACATTGAGTCTATACAATGAAAATATAATGTTTTACAGTCTTCAACGGGTCCAACAATATTTATAAATGCCAAAAGATTAGTTTGTGCGGCCTAGTAACTGTGGAGCTGGACCGGCATTGAGCCAAGCATTATTATCTTCAATATAATCCCCCAACTTATAAAATGCTTTCTTGCATAGTGTGCGTTTGATACAAGATTTAAATTTTGTTTCATTCAGTTCTAATATATTAGGAGGATAAATTACTTTTATAACATGTATATTAACCGAGCTATCACAACTTTTGTCTAGCAAGTCGGAAAGAAATACCTCAATAAAATAGCATGCATGTATGTGTAGGGTAGGTGTAGGGTAGGGTAGGTGTGGGGTAGGTGTAGGGTAGGTGTAGGGTAGGTGTAGGGTAGGTGTAGGGTAGGTGTAGGGTAGGTGTAGGGTAGGTGTAGGGTAGGTAGGTAGGTAGCCAGTTGACGGGAGCGAAGCCGCGGAAGACAGCTAGTTATTAATAATCTTCCAAACCGTCTTTATTTTATTTTCTGATGCTTTAACCTTATTGCTAATATACAGGGTTATTTGTAAAACACCAACAACCTTTCAGGGGGTGAAAATACTCATCATTATAAACAACTTTTACTATGAGACCAACTCTGAAATATAAAAAATTAAATCAGCTGTTTCATACAAAATGCAATAGTCACCCGATGAAAATGTATGAAATGGCAGATTTTTTTTCGATTTTTCAGGGTTGGTCTCATAGCAAAAGTTGTTTATAATGATGATTACTTTCACCCCCTGAAAGGTTGTTGGTGTTTTACAAATAACCCTGTATAAGGCCTTAGCTGCCTTACAAGAAATTTATAAATTTTTGAGTAGGTAGCAACATATTTATTAAAAGTTGCAGTCATAATAAATGGCTTAAGGCCATACAGCTCATAAAGTCTATCCCTACTTATTCTCAGTCCTTTAGTCGCCCAGTCACTAAATAAAAACTTAGGGCAAATAGTTTTAGTTCTCTTTTTAACCGACTTCAAAAAAAGGAGGAGGTTCTCAATTCGGTTGTATTTTTTTTTTTTTTTTTTTATGTTTGTTACCTCAGAACTCCGTCGTTCATGAACCGATTTGCAAATTTTTTTTTTCCCCTTGCTTGATATGCTTCCAGATTGGTCCCATTTTTTTCAAAATCCAGTTCTGATGATGGAATCTATGAGAAATCGAGGGAACTCCTCAAATATTATAGGCAACCATATAGTTATTTTGGTATTTTCATCGAGAACTTAAGCATCTACAGTCAAAAAGTAACATTTGATGAAGTGGAACTGGTGGAGAATATCAGAAACCAGTGGCCAACGGAACTTGACACTCGCATAAATATCACAATGCAACTATGTCAATGCAAATAAACAAATGATTCTGAATAGTTATGTTGAGAATGGTATCATCGAACTGATCTGATGATGATGGAGCTGGATGGTAGGCACCGGAACTGCGTAATTAATCAATGTATCCCAGCCGTGTTTGGGCTTATTAGAATTGTCATGAGATGCACTTTGGCTATAAGGTATAGTTTTTTTATCTCACGAGTGCGGGCGAGCCATAGTTGTGTAGGTAAATGTACGTGCACACTGTCTTAGTGTGCGTGAGCTTGTGTCAGTCGCTCTCAAGGTTACGTACACTAAGACAATGTGCACGTACATTTACCTACACAACTATGGCTCGCCGCACTCGTGAGATAAAACAACTATACTAGGAGACTGTTCTCATGATGGAACCGGAAGGTAGAAGGTAGGCATGGGAACTTCATAATAAAACAATGAATTCTAGCAGTGTTAAGGTGAGAAAAATGCCTACTGAGTACTGCTAGTTTTTCGGTTTTTCGTAAGGCGAGAACTAATTCGAATTTGTAACAAAGGACATTTTTTTTATTTGAAATAGACACATCGATAGTAGGTATTTTATGCGGCGTATCATCCCTTCACGGGAATAAAACGTTTAATAAAAAACAGTGTACAATATTTACGACATGGTACCTTTTTCATAAGAATATTCAATGTAGGAACGATGTTAACTTCGTTGCCTTCATTTTAATAAAAAAAAAACACTAACCGGCGAGAAATAAAAAATTTTTTACAAAAAAAAACCGCCTTCAAAAAAAACAAACAAAAACCGTTCCCACTAAAAAGTTGAAAATAAATATTTGAATTGCTTTAAAGAAACGTAATTTAAAAGTAAACTTATTTGACATTAATATTTTGCAAATATTTAAAATTTATTAAGTACTTCTTTTTGGAGTCGGTGCCAGCCAAAGCAAGGAAATACGAATAGGCAATAATTCCTAGAAAAACTACCTCTAACTTAACTATAAAACTACCAAGATACCAATTGCATATACACATATTAATTAAAAGACGAATACGGACTAGACTAAATTCGAAAAAATTTAACCAATATGCACAATAATTTCTTTTAAACGAAAAAATATACTTATAAAAAATTCCAGCCACTTTTTAAGTAAGTACTTTGACATTTTTATCATTGTCTTTATGCATCTGTTTTTAAATTTTGTCATTGTGGATCAAAAAACAAAGGCACGGGATATTAAATATAACTAGATACTTATCAAGTTCCAACAATAAAGCTGCTGGCACCGGCTCCAAAAAGAAGGAATAAATTTTAAATATTTGCAAAATATTAATGTCAAATAAGTTTACTTTTAAATTACGTTTCTTTAAAGCAATTCAAATATTTATTTTTAACTTTTTAGTGGGAACGGTTTTTGTTTGTTTTTTTTTAAGGCGGTTTTTTTTTTAAAAGTATTATTAAACTCAGTTTGGACTACTGAAAACAATTCTGTATACAAAATATTACCATTATTCATTGTGAAGTCCCGATCACTTAACTTGGTAATTAAAGTGTTGTTAAATTTATTTAAATTACCGGATGTTATTGGTCTGGATTGTATTTGCACTTGTTGAATAGGTATATTGCACTCAAAAGATACTATTAGCCCGCTGTGATCTGAAGGGAGCTCATTTACAATGGCTTTTTCTAAATAGTTGCAGCAACAAAAAACATTATCTATACATGTAGCAGTAGCTGTAGTTATTCTAGTTGGTTCTATGAAAACATTTGACAAACTGAATGATTTAAAGAGATTTAATAATCTACTGCTATCTGAATTATTTTCTAAAATATTAATATTAAAGTCACCACAGATAATTACTAATTTATTACCAGTTGCAAGTTTTGCCAAGACATCTTCCATCACTGACTCAAATATAGAGTAGTTCAGATAATTAGGGGGTCTGTAAACGCACACTATGACATGCTTATCCAGCTCAACACAGGAGAGTTCAATGCTATGTTCAACTGACAGCTCAACTATGTCTCTACGAGTTTTAAATTTAATACAATTAGTATAGTAACTTAGCTATTTAATTAAAAATAAGTATAACACTAAGTAGGTACTATCTTTATTTCAATACAGCTAACAACTTCTCTGTATCTTCATAAGACAAACTTTGAAGAGCGACCTTGAGAGTTTTCTTACAATTTCTAAAACTTAGCGAATAGATGCTTGCTTTTGCATTTAATCTGTTATAGAGTAGTGGTCCAAGGAAAACGTAAAATTTGGCTGTGAAAGCATGTTTTGTACTTTTTGTGGGGCAAACTATGTCTTTTCGTCTCTTTTTTGTAAGTTCAGTGCTGTAGCGAAGAGCTGCGTGTTGTTTTAGTACAATGCTCATTATGAATAACTGTTAGTACTTCACAAGATTTATATAGCTGGTTAGTGGGAAAGAGGAAAGGGCGGCCAGTAGACACCTTGAGAATCGCTCTTTGAGCTCTTTCGATGGGTAGTAATACAGTTTTACCTGCTTCACCCCACGAGGTAATGCAGTACGTCAAAATCGACTGACATAGAGCAAAGTATACTTGCCTAATTATAATTGGGTCGGCAATATATCGTAGCTTTTTGAACACGAATATCAGCTTACGAATTCTGTTATTTAATGCTTCCA
Source organism: Melanchra persicariae (assembly GCA_947386135.1). Classification (NCBI taxonomy): domain Eukaryota; kingdom Metazoa; phylum Arthropoda; class Insecta; order Lepidoptera; family Noctuidae; genus Melanchra; species Melanchra persicariae. The sequence goes on from OX376650.1 coordinate 22,659,898, forward strand.
TATATGTGGTTTGAACGTTAGTGTTTCATCAATTATTACACCCAAGTATTTTATTTTGTTAGTCTTATTAATATTGGGACACACAAACGGGCAATCTGCAGGGACTGTACAACAATGAGCATACAACGTTGAAGGAATATAAGAAGTTTGTTTGCATCATCGAAAACTTTATATAATGAGTCTTAAGTGAATTCAGCGTTAGTGAGTTATGCTGAAGCCATTTATTCACAATACTGAAGAACCTTCTTGCGCGAGCTTGTAGACTTCATGTTCCGATTCAGCCGAAAAAGAAGAGCAGTGTCATCGGCGTAAGATATTATTGTGCCATGCTTTAGCTTTAGATTACAAAGGTCATTTATGCAAATCAGAAATAAAGTGGGCCCTAAAATACTTCCTTGGGAAATACGAAAGCTACAGAGTTTATCTAGTTTCGTAGCTGACCATACCAGCAAGCGATGAAAGTGGCTTGGAAACCTCAGTGCTATCCTGTGCTATCATGTTCATTATAATGCAGCAGATACATTCTCGCGATTCAATAGGACAGACAGCTTTCCTTCATTCTGTTGTTTAAGTTTGCCCGGATCACGCGATCGCATCATGCCACCGTCCACCACATGCAACCGTGCGGCCAAAGAGTATCATAATAATATGGGAGCGTGTGGCTACTAACGAAAAGTGGCTTTTTTGTTAACATTGCACGTCGAGGTTAATGTGCCTGGATGTACTCGTACGTCACGGAGGTGCCACCACACCACACCTCCCGTGTGTTGATGATCCGTCAAGGTCAGTTCCCATGGCGACGGAGAAACAGGACAACGACTTGTCAACACTTATGTCCGGAAACGTATGTTTAGGCGTCGCCATGGCGACCACTATCTGTTATAATAGCTTTGAAGTAAAAATAAAAACAGTTGTGATAGAGCAGGCCAGCGGGCTGTGAGGGCGCGCGCTCGTGCTGTGAGCTGTGTGTCGAGTGTGTGGAGCGCACTGCGAGGGACAGGTGCCGCATGTGTTGCATGCTGCTGGCGGCGTGCGAGGAGATCTACTTCGCGCTGCTGAGCGCGCTGGCCCGCGGCGTGCGCCAGCATGAGCGTGTCCGTGCGCTCCGTAACGGTGGAGGGCCCGCAGCCGCCGAAAAGCAAGGGCCCGTTTACTTATGCTAACACTCCCAAAGCTCTGTACAACAACGCCAAGCTCAAGACAAACCCGTCCTGGTACGTGCTCTTTCTGTTTTTGTACCAAACATTACATCCGTTTATTTATTTTTGTCGTTTTTGACGTTTCGATTCTATGTCATTTGCATAGGTTATGTCACGAATTCACGATGGTCGTGATTGTAACGAACAAAAAATGTTGCAAATTATCTACAAGGTCTCCTCTAGGTAATTCTAGATTATACGACGACAGTCGACAGGATAAGATTCGGTAGTTAGTTGAGTTTAGATATCTATTACTTACACTAACATCTTTTCTAATTGTTGAAAAATGCCAAAGATCGACAAAATGACTACAGGGAGCAACGTGCTTTCCAAGGCACAGAGGACTCTCGGTATGTTAAGATGATCACCCATCCACAGACCGACCTCGGCAAGCATTATTTAACCTTGAAGATCGATCCGTGCGGGTGTTATGATTTGGCTACCAGCTCCGCCATCATGCATACTTACATCAGAACAATACAAGTGTAGAGGAGGCACTCCTCATGTGGATCCACCGCCGGCACTCGCACGGCGATGGCCCTCACGTCATAGCCGGTCACTGACTGCTGACAGCTTTTATTTTTAAAAGCTTTTATTTTTATTTTTTGTATGGGAAATCATGAAATAACTGCTACCGCTCTGGGCGGAGTGCCTTAATACCCGTGTATACATATGCCCATGGAGTTCCAGGGCCGCGGTAACTCTCTCAAACAAATCCCGCCACCCTGGCACTCCTGGCACTCGTGACACTTCTGGCACTCCTGGCAGGCTGCTGATAGAGCTGCCATGACAGTGGCTATTCTAAGCAGTTTACTATGAAAAATTAATATTTATGAATTTACTTTAAACTAAGTAGTGTCCAGCGTGCGTGCTCTGTCGATACGGAAACTGTCCCGGTCCGCTACTGGTAACGAGCTTCCTAGTGGCGGTCCAAAAGTAATGCTAGCAAGATAGGAGATCTTGCTAGCTTTAATCCGTAGATTAGCTGCCGTATCCATCGCCTTCTCCCGAGACGGAAGAACCTTTCAACTATCTGTTTTCACATAACATAAGTCAATAGATTGCTGCGGTGTCTGCCAATTGTTGTGTTGCATGATTTGTGCTGCCTAGTGAAGGACAAATCAATAGAACACTGCCGCATTTCTAATAAGTATAACTACTAGCGTCTGCCAACGGCTCTGCCTGCGTGCTTTGTTCATAAAAAGTACCGTATGTCCTTCTTCAGGATCTATTATTGTTCGGATTACGTGTGACAACGTAAAAGACAAGCAGACAGACAGAGTGACTTTCACATTTATAATAAGTATTAGTATCTAGCTCTGTCCGCGGTCGAGATAACTTAACTGCGCGTGTAAGGGGTTCCGAATGTAACATGTTATTTTAACACTAAGTATAGACTTCTTATTAGTTTTCCTGTAATCTGTAGGTAAAGAAATATTATCTGCATTTTATTTTCAAAACTTTAGGGGATAGCCATTTTTCGTCTAATTTCTTGAATAACTTCAAAACTACTTATGTATTTTAAAATTATGATAAAAATATAATTGAAACCCTCTCTATAAACCCTTTCATTTGATATTGTCACACGCATAGTTTTTCCCCCAAAAGTGATCCCCATTCTCAAAATGTATTGATGTACGTAACGTGTCCGTGAAGGTTTAATTATTTTAATTTTACATTATCTCTTAAACGGTGAGTTTATCTTCATTCAATTTTTCTTGATAATGAAGTAACTTTCGCTCGTAAGAATTAATAATACCTATAATATATGCCTCGTAGGTAAGCCTAATAATAAAATTAGTCGTGCTTCCTTTGCGTCTCGAATCCATCGGCCACCCGCCACCCTCACCAGGTCATCGGTTCACCTTGTGGGAGGCCTTGCGAGACGCACAGGACCGGTTGCTGTGGCGACACTCGCGGGGAGGCCATGTCCAGCAGAGGACGTCTGCAGGCTGATATGATGTTGATGATGATGAGTCGTGCTTCTAGCTGAACGGATTTGGATGAGGAGCATGGATATCCATAGCCTGGATTAGGACAGGATACGTTTTACCCTAGTAGTAGGTTCCCGTGGGACATATTTCGATTTCCACGCGGGCGGAGCCGCGAGCAAGTTTTTCATGTGAGCAAGATACAAAAATAAATTAAATGTTTAAAAAGTAATCAATAAGGTCACATTCAGTGCCGTGTTTGTTATTCCTATGACATTGTTATGTAATTTAAATTGTCATGTTAGTAATATCACGAACCTAGCTACCACTTTATTCTATTAGTTTGGTCATATTTATACCTAGTTATAACACAAATATTTAAGTAAGGAACTATTTATTTAATTTTAAAATGCAGCAGTGGTTACATACCCATTTGTTTACAGATGTTCTCATTAATTTATTGAAGCTAATAAAAGGCTGATAGGCCTCACCTGCCTGCCTTCACATAAACACAACATTTTCTGAAGAAGAACAGAACAGAACGTTCAAACAAAGATGGCGGCCACTTATAATAATCATGTGTCTTGGTAAAGACCATTTCAGACACTGATCTGGGGGCCTACCACAACCTCTTAAAACAATATTACTTTAATATTACTTTGCGTTCCGCTCTGTTGGATTTTCAACGCTCGGATCAGCGCCGAGAGTTGAAAATGCAACAACAGAAATTACAAAGTAATATTAAAATAATATTGTTTTAAGAGGTTGTGGTAGGCCTCCAGCACGATCCTCATATCGTATTGTGAATGTGGGGACCATGTAGATCGCTATGATAGGGGTTCATTTCATGTTAGTCAACAATGTCTGGCAATTTGAGTTTTTTTTTATGCAGCCTATCCAAATGTCCTTACTTTGGTATTGTTCGTCAAATCGTTAAGCTCCTTAAAGTTCTAAGTTTCAGCTATACGAAAATTGACAAATGCTTGCACTGTCTGCACAAGTCCACTCAAATCTGTGTGGTACTTTCCTCAAAAGATCACTTCAGACATCAACCTACATGGTTCTCATATGATTTGACCAGGGCCTAAACCACCAACTCTTAAAGCAGTATTACTTTAATATTACTTCCAGTGGGAAAGAGACGTATAGCTCCGTCTCTTTCCCACTGGAAGTAATATTAAAGTAATACTGCTTTAGGAGTTGGTGGTTAGGCCCCAGTACAATTGTATGGACTTCAAAAGAGACTTTGACCTCAAAGTCAAAGTCAAAGCATTTATTTCAATTAGAACATTTACAGGCACTTTTGAATTGTCATGGTCGGTTGGTCAAAAAGATGAAGCTATTGACAAGGCACCGTCATGATGTTAACTTCTTGAAACAGTTCCCTTAGAAAATCGCGCCGGCGGAGATTGTAAATGGCTCTGATGGCTCTTTTCTGCAGAATGAAAATAGACAGTCCGTCCCTATAGTAAGATACCGTAAGACATTATACTATGAAAGTAACTAAAATAGACTAGTCTCGCGGTTTCAACATCTGTAAATTGGCGGATTTTCCTAACAGCATATGCTGCTGAACTTAGCCTTCCTGCAAGAGATGTTAAATGAGGACCCCATTGTAGCCTTGAGTCAATCGTAATCCCCAGGAAAACTGTTTCACCAACGAATTCTAGTTTCTCCCTGTTCAATACTATGTTACAATCACTACTTTTGACATTTGGTAAAGTAAATCGAATGCACTTCGTTTTTTTTTTCCATTTAATACTAAATTATTAGCAGTGAACCAATCATGTACCTGCAGTAGGGCGTTATTTACATCTTCAAGATTGTTAGCATGTCTACTTATTCTAAAAATTAAAAATGTTTCGTCAGCAAATAACACCATATTAAGTTTATTTTGTAAAATATAGGGCAAATCATTTATGTAAACTAGAAATAAAAAAGGACCCAAAATTGAGCCCTGAGGTATCCCCATTTTCGCTTTTAATCCTGTTGAATTGTTGCCGTTTATATGAACTAGTTAGCTACTAAGTTCAAGGCTGTTTTGCCTAGTCCGTAATACTCCAGTTTCAGGAGTAATGTTTCATGGCTCTCACAATCAAACGCCTTCGACAGGTCGCAGAAGATACCTACAGCATCTTACGCATCTTCCCACGCATTATAGATATGTTTTAGTAACATTATACCAGCGTCAGTTGTACAAGGTCCCCTGGTGAAACTGTATTGTTTAGCGTGTAAGATGTTATTCGCGTTAAAGTCCTCTGAGTTTATTTCGGTGTTTCTTCTCAGGGTAGTCATCTAGGAAACACCGGTCTCATCTAGTTTATAAGGAAAAATTGACGTGTAAAAGTGTTATTTACAACCTACTTACAAAATAAATATCATTTAGGTCTGTTTGTCTGACGGGGCTCTGCCAGTTGGATTCAGCTCTTCTTGTGCCATCCGAAGATCCCCATTAGTCCCCGTAGCCCCGAGATAAGAAAACGCTACTAGTAGATAGTATTTGGAATGCTATATGATGACAGTCGCGTCGTGCATCGATTTAGTTATCATTGAGATACGAGTGCGGTTAGGTTTTCGTCGCCGCTAACGATTTATTAATTAAATAAACTCAATTAAGCAATAGATCATTCACACCAACGAGCCCATTAGCGGCTTATAAAAAGTAAGCGATCGTGTCTCCGGCAATCATTAGCTGGTCAGTGATCGAGCTGGATCATGTTTAAACACGTAAGTTACTCTCACGTATCTATTACCTTAAATAACTTGTTAAATAGATTGTTCAACAAAAATACAATATAATATTTTCCTAGATAGAAAAATTAGGTATTATTCTATTTAGTCCATCCGTTACATTTTCAAAATATATTGGACACAATTTATTTGCCATTTCAAGTCGACGAAAAGCCATAAAGATACGCATCAAGGTTTGTGTTGGCTGGTGACGTCACGTTTTAGTAAAAGTGTACTATTCATGTTTGATATATTTTATATTATCTTATTTCATACCGTATAGTTATATTTTAGTAAAAAAAAATACATGTTCAATACTTTTAGAACGGACTAATTCGATTTTTTGGGGAAAATATCATACAATAATTTAATTACAATTTCTCCTTATTGTGTAGTGGATTCACTTTACTGAAAATTAATGTGTATGTCGTAGACGGGTCTTGTAGTGCTGATCCTCGGCGTGCTCCTGTGGAGCACGGTGGAAGCCAAGCCTTACCTCGGGCTGGGCTTCGGGCTCGGCCTGGGCGGCCGCGGCTACGGCGGCTACGGAGGATACGGTGGCTACGGCGATGGCGGCTACGGGGGATACGGCGGCTACGGCTACTACCCATACTATTAATAGGATTGCCAACTGACAACCACAGGACTTGCAACCATGACCTCTGATGCTATTACTGACTCGAATATAACTGAATACTTTTAAAGTGAGTTTGTTCAAATTCAGAGCCCCTGAGAAATACATTAGTATGTTTATTGTGAGGCGAGATATCAGATCGAGACTGGTCAACGTTGTGGTGTGCGATAAGCATCACCGAGTGCAGCGGCATTGCGCGGTGACGTCAGACGACCCGCACCCGCGCCCCACACCCCGCTCCCCGCACTCCGACCTATGTTATCGCAGCACTTTGTGAATGATTCAGTAGCAGTAAACCCCACGCTAGACGCTTCAACATGATGCAACACAACAATTAAGGCTTTGTTTTTACTAACACTTCCAAAACGTATAAACTCGTTCTGTGGTTCATCCGTCATTAGATACTCGTAGGTCAGCGCCGAGCTAATGGCCTTAATCAACGAGCATTAAGTGGTGTTGAACCTGCGGCGAGCCGCGACCTCCGCGCTATTAATACTCGATACCATCACAACACCATCGGATACTTACGACGAAGTGATCACTTCATGTATCATAGGTAGTATAGAGAGGTTACTACTTTTTCTCATTCAGAGAAGGCTAATAAACTACTAATTATGTAAGTAAACATAAACATTTCGAAAGTATAGATTGTCACGAAAGTAAACATACAATAGGTTTTTTTTTTTATTAGCGGTTGGTTTGCTCTTGACTCTAGTCAATGTCAGAGATGACAAAAACAAAGTCTACGATGGTACGAGCTTACCCAGAAGGAACCTATTCACTCCAATTTTGAAGAGATTAGGTTTGTAAGCATTTGGAAACACACACATGGTACTCGACTATTCAATATTTCTCAACAGTACGAGTACGCACTACTGTCGATTACGAACTTGAATTAGACAACCTACGGCACAGATAAATGCACGGTGCAAGACAAATTGCCAGCTAATAAAAAGTTATAAATGTAATTTGTTGCCATTTATACTAACGGACACAACCCCAGGTATACACGTGCGCTACTATTAATGTTTAGTTGTCCAACTCTAAAACAATGAATTAGATTAGAGTTTTTGTACCAAATATCTATAAGCTCACGCGCCCGCTATATAAGAAGAGTTAGGAGTAGATATACGGCGAGGAGGTGCTGGCCAGTGGCTACCTTACCACCCTAGCACCTCCGAGGCGGGGGGCGGGCGCTACGCTCACCCCGCGGCCCCGGGCGCTGCGCTCACCCCGCGGCCCCGGGGCAACGAACTTAACCTTGAGCGAGCGCCGCTCACCCGCAGGCCCTCGCCGCGCCGGCCAGCACGCAGCAGCACTCCCTCTGCTGACCACACAACTACCACTCCGCACAACGCTGAGCGCCCGAACACGATACGCATTCGAGATGGCGTCATGTTCGCACCGATCTCCGAACCAGTTGGGGCTCTCTATCTCCGAAGCAGTAGTGAACGATTCCGTTGCAGTTGTTGGAGCCAAGTTAGATGGATAGCTCAGTTATCGCGCTTTCCCTGATTTCTGTCCTGTTTGTAAGAAACCGAACGATCGAAACGATTTGATAATTAAGGTTGATTATGTATGTGTAAATTACACTTTAAATTATGACCTTTCGTTCAAAAATTGCGACGGTAATAAACATTATGCTCGAAGTAAGAAAAATGTCGCGGCTTGAGCAAACTGGGGAGAATCGTATCAATGCTTGGTCCGATGAAGTTGAAACACGGTATTTTAATGATTTCTATAAAACAATAAGAATAACAAATGTTTGCATTTTTCGAAAATAAACTACATACATAATAAGGGGTGAAGCAGGGGTGATAAAGTTTTTAGGGGAGGACACAGATGGAGGAAACAGATGTACCTAACAATTTTTACATAATCAACCCCTGACGGGGTGAACAGTTGTGCTGAACCTGGCACGAGACAAGTGACATTCTGTCAACGGTAGCGTGGCGAAGACGATTGTCAATACGTCAAAAATGTATGGGATTGACAGATGCTATCGAAATGTCACGTGACCAAATTCCTATATTTTGGCATTTCGACAGTCGCATTCGCTAATTAAATGGTACATTGTCTAGGGAGACCATAAAATAAGTAGAAATGGCTAAGTAATTAATGAAAATCGTTGTGCTTAATTTTTCAGAACTAACCTTTATAAGGGGGTATATTAGGGGTATACGTTGAAGTTTGTGGAGTACCTACTAAATCCGCGCGGACGAAGTCACGGGCGAAGTGCTAGTCTATAAATAAATTAGATTCATTAACTAGCTTTTGCTTGCAGCTTGCTCGCTTGAAAGATAAAAATGGTGTATCGGTGTTACTGGGTTCACGCAAACTCGTTTATTCGTTGAGGCGTTTACTAACTGGATATAAAACATATAGTACAATACGATAGAACGGGGGACTAGTCAATGACTGCTACGTCCACCTTGTTTGGCACAAAGTATGTTGCTTGGACCTTCTGTGCGTGCCGGCGCTGTGTCCTCTGCCCGGAGTGCCCACCACCGCCGCCGCCGCCGCCGCCGCCGCCGCTGCCGTCGCCCGGCAACCGACGCCTCAACTTCCGCACCTCGCCAATGATACAGTGCGGACTGTACCTAACAACTATTAATCCCATTTCTTTTATAATACTTTGATATATGTAACTACACCATTTAAGACTACGTAATTTAGCCGTGTTTTTCTAAATAATTTACACTAACACTAGCGCACCCGGCGGACATCGTCCTGTCCGGAAAAGCAGCGCCACATCAAATATGATATTTTAAATTAACATTTTGCGATTCCATAATTACTTCCAACGAATCTACGGCGGAGTCATCATTTTTGGATAAGTATCCCACTGTTTACTATGTCTCCTATCGTTAGCAGATTAACAGTTAATTCGGCTTACCTTAGCCTTGACCTTAGCAACACAATATTGGCTGAATGACGTCTACGTGTAACCCCTTTTTTTTAAGGATCGGAAATCATCAAATGACCCCTTCCGCTCTGGGTAGAGCGGGAGGGAGTGTCAGACTCTTACTGACTAAAACCCATCTATGCTCCTCCTAGTGCCGTAGTGTTCGAAAGAGTTACCGCGGCCCTCGAACGTAAAACGTTCCAGGGCCGCGGTAACTCTTTCGAAGAAAATCCGCGACCCACGTGTAAACCCATCATTTTATTTAATCAAAAATTTTAATGTATTTATTGCATGGAAAACGGAGTCTTTCATGAAAATAAAAAATACGCGTAACTATATTCTATTATTTCTAGCTAGGTAGTAAAAAGTGCCGCTCAAAATTATGTAATGTTGTCAATAATTGTTTAGCAAATCAAAGGAAAGAGAGAGAAAGAAATGTATGGGTTCTGGTCCAAGAAGCTATTGAGACTCTACTATACCCAAATCTACTGGCGTTTATGGTGCTTTTCAAATACCAAAGCTCATGGGAATCGCTAAATGAAAAAGGGTTAAAATATTACTTTTTGTGAATTTTGCATTAACACCGTTTTATTTTCTCCATTGGCCGATTTTTTGTGTCCATAATAAAAAATAACACACTTTTAACGAGCTTTAAAATTCTGTGTGTCTCATTCACCGACGCTTCTTATATCTCTTGCATTCGACGAATTTATTAGTGGCAAAACACATTTATGGCTTCTAACTTTTTTCTCCATAGGTTGATTTATTTGTGTCGGTAATGAAAATCAACACACTTACAATAAGTTTCTAAATGAGATCAGTTTTAGTATACGACGCTTCCTAACATTACCCCGGTCCATTTGTGAATTCAATCAACTGGGGATCTTCTTGTGTATGTTACACATTGCTGGGGCGAGGCCATTGAGAAACACGGCGTAGCCCTTGCTGTGTCGCTTGATGTCTCATAGGCCTTTTACAGGGTCTGGCTTGCTAGTCTGTTGGGTAAGCTTCCCGCGTTCGCCATCCCTGCTGACTGTTGCAACTGGATTTTCGACTTCTTGAGTGAGCGCAGGAGTGCAGGTGTTCCTCAGGGGTCTGTTCTTTCTGCGACTCTATTTCTGCTGCACATCAACGACCTGCTGCAACTAGGTGCAATCAGGTACGCAGATGACAGCACAGTCTTAGAAAGATACCTATCCAGTGCAAGTGCCAGCAGAGAAGAAACTACTACTCTTGGAGAAGCCATGGTAGAGCGAATGAATTTTACCTTGAATCTCGTTTCCCAGTGGGCCGACGATAATCTGGTTAAATTCAATGCTCTGAAGACACAGGCGTGTCTTTTCAGTGCCAAAAGGAGTCCATTTCAGTTACCTCCTACTTTCCGAGATGCGTCTGTACCTGTTACCGATCACCTAGAGCTTTTGGGCATGGAGCTGACGTCTAATCTCAACTTCGACTCAACCATCTAGTCAAGAGCACAGACTGCAGCCAAGAAGCTGAGAATCCTAAATAGAGTTAGGCGGTACTTCACATTTGGACAGCTTCTGAGTCTGTACAAAGCACAAGTCCGTACCTGTATGGAGTATTGCAGCCACTTATGCGAGTCGCTGGTGGTTAAGCTTCACAACTTGGCTCATCGGCGTAGTGTTGCTTGCCTGTTGGTCTTCTACAAACTGTACTTCGGAGAGTGTGCGCAGGAACTTCACGTCCTGATCCCACCATCGCCCTTTTACCACCGGAATACCAAACGTACTGCTGGGTACCATCCACGCTTGGTCCATATCCCGACTAGTCGTACTCAGCGCTTCTCCTCCACATTTATTATGCGCACAGCCAAAGTGTGGAACTCTCTACAAGCGTCTGTGTTCTCTTCCACATATAACCCGTCTGCCTTCAAAGCAAGAGTGAACAGGCATCTTCTGGGCACGCTCGCTCCTTCATAGACCTCATCTATCGCTTTCCATCAGGCGGGATCGTGGTCAAGAGCAAGACCATTCCTCAATAAAAAAAAAATAAAAAAAATTCAAACCTTGCAGGGAAACAAAAAATATCAATAAAATCGTCCCTGCCGATTAGGAGAAATTCAGTGCTCGACGACAGCGACTCCCGACGCCCGGGGCGTCTCTCTATGTTGCGGCGGCTGGGGCGTGAGAGTTGTCTCTTCCTCACGCGGCCCGCCTCCTCCTTCACTAGCATTACTGCTTCGCAGAAGGAGGTGACTGCTTCCCATACCTACTCGCTCCGGACCATGGATTGAACCAGGGCCAGACGCGAGAGGTCGCTGCCACCGATCGCCTCGACGAAGACACGGCGGTGCTCCGCCCAAGCAGGGCAGACCTCTACAGCAACGCCTCCTACCAGGTCCAATATTGTGTTTTCAAAACATCCAGGAACCTTTTGAAATATATGCATAAAATTTAATCCAAATCGGTCCAGCCGCTTTGGTGACAAACACAGGTACAGAAAAATTACATGTATTTAGATAGGTTATATGTAACGCGAGTAAACAGTACCGTTTATTTACATAGCTTGATTTGATCCAAAAGAGAAATCAGAGATGAGGAATAGTCAATTTTCATCTATTTTCTAAAATTATGGAACAAATATATTTGAGACCCTCAATTATTAAAATTAGTCCTTTCATTACATAAGTGAAGGTCCCCAAAGAGAGACTCTTTCCTGCCAGAGTTGCGGATTCTGTTCGAAATAGTTACCGCGGCCCTGGAAAGCAAAGGGCACTAGGAGGAGCACGGATGCGTTTTAGTCAGTAAGTGTCTGACACTCCCTTCCGGTCCATCCAGAGCGGGAGGATTCATTTGGTGATTTCCCATCCATAAAAAAGAGAGACTTTATTCTAAATATACGAGTATGTACTTATGTTGTATGTGTATCAAATGTTAATTGAATCGCTATCTTGTATTTGGAGTAAATTGACTTTGAGCTCAAGGCTGAGTCCATTAAAAACTTTCTCGCCACTTAGCAATTTAATCATATAGTTTTTTACTGTTAATTATTTTAATGTGATGTGTTGTGAACCTAATAATATATATACATAACGGAACATCAGAATGGGCAGCGGAGCGGTCTTTGTGATAGTCATCCATCATGGGCGTGTTATAGAAGAAACGTTGAAATAATAGCACGTTTGTGATTCATAACAGTCACTCGTTTTATTCGATTACATTTCTAAACAAAATATACGGTAAAACACAAGATGAAACTAGATTACCAGCCAATATGTTAGCACGCGTGCACTTCGTACGCTGTCTGTCAAAAGAATGCCAGCTGTCACGGTGTAGATGCAAACTTGCTACCCTATTCGGGGTTACCCGCTCATATTTTATAAATCACCATATATATTTTCGACCAATTGAAATAAATCACCATTTTAATTTTGAATTTAACAATAATTACTGTTCAACAAAATAACGCAATCAGTCTCTCATCTTAAATCTTGGATTAACTTTTAATTTAGCTGCGCGCCGTCATACATAAATAAATATACATTCAATTAAACATTTCCAAATAATTTGTACTTAATAATAATTAAATCCTTGAATTGCTACTTAGCCCTCTTCCTCTCTCCTAATTTTGCTGTGCCCGACAGGGTCCATATTGATCTTTTACCTTTGTTTGCCATCTTTTTAATACATATGGAATGCAATAAAATATTGAGTATTGAGTATATAATGTATGGACAATGTCTGAAATAAATTAATAATAGTAAATAAATAAATATGGTGGTACACTCCTGATCGTCGTTCACAATTATAAAAAATCTTGTCAGGTTGCATCAACACATGTGTCATTTAAAACAAAATCTTCTTGCGGATACATATAATCGGTCATTAGCACCGTTAAGGAAAAGATTTAAGAATACCGGTTTTTCTTCACATCGACACACACACACACACACGCAGGCTTGATGGCCGAAGTGTGAACGCCTCAGTTAGCGGTTAGCGCGTTTTCGGTAGATCTAGATATCACCAAGGACAAGCGAGCACGCACAAGGTCAATCTCCGAGAGCCCTTAGAGCAGTTAACACGCTCACTTACTTTGCTTTACGTAATATTGCCACCGATTACCACCTCGGCCCGGCTCACGAGACTCACAAATTACTTAACGTCTCACTGTTATACAATAAGTAACTTTTTCATTTCTCGTTAAATTCCATTTTTTTCTATCGTGTCAAATTTTAGAACAGCGTTCATCAAATTCTTCTGGATACAGTGAGGCACACAGTACTGTGTGCGACGCGCGCAGCTGCCAGTACTACCTGACAGTCATACGTATTACAACCACCACTAATCTTCTCTTCGTGTCCAGTATGTGGCCATTAGGACAGCGTCTTTCGTTTCTACAGCGGACAGTCGAGAGTCCGAAATCAGTTAAGAGACCTCCAGGTTGTCTATTGTAGTTCGTGTTGGGGGCAAGTGATGTGTGGAGTGGACACCCTGTGTAAGCTTCCACAGTTCACATAGAGATGTGGAGTGTGTCAGTCGCACTGGCTCTCGAGTGGATCATATGTCTCAGAAAGCTTTTGCTACTTTTTAAGCGTGCAGGTTGGAGTTGATGCTCATATTGGGGCGGCATATGTTCCGTTCCTGTTTCCCCTTCTCATTGCGGAGAATTCGTGCGAACATCTAGTGGAACTATACCTGCCAGTCGACAGAATATCGCAAAATGGCGAGGGCGAAGTTTCAAGCGTTAAGATGCCGCGAGTATTATTTAACGCTATTTTTAACGATGTTTAGCCTCAACGATGGCACATTCACTGGATGGCGCATGCCCATGCGCACTCCCCAGCAGAAAGTGACAAACAGGCCAGATGTGCAGAGAACTTGTTGTGATGCTCGCAAGTTAATGGATCAACCATAACAGTGAGGTATTCGTGTGTGGACTAGTGGGAAAGTGTACTACTACTTCGTACTCTTACTTGACAATCATCTTATGATGAATTATACGCATAAAATGTATAAATTTTTGTACGGTACAAAGCCGGTCACAAATAAATGGTTTATCGTAATTATTCTGAAAACTTACTTAATGTACTTAATACTTTCATTATTATGAAACAAAGGCAGTTTCTTGTCATAAATAAAGTTACTGAAAAATTCGTAGGCGTCGTAGCAAATCCTTTGTAGCAAAAGACGCATAGCAGTTCTGCGTAGCGGCTGTCGTGCTACGTGTGCTACGCGGGCTACGCGCGGCTACGAGCGCTACGACTATGATTATGTGCACGCTCCGTGTCGCACGTCCTGAGAACAACGCCTGCTAACAATCTGTTAGCTGAAGGTCGCGCCCTGGCCCGCTGGAGTGCCGGAGCACCCCGTCATTAAATAATTTGTATTTAAAACGAATTACCCCAGAACAGAGCGATCACCTTGTAAGATTAACACACAAACTTTTAAGACAGTGGGTAGTGTAGATACCATTGTTATGTAATAATATGTATTTTAAATGACGTGGCCGTTTAACGTTCTTGGGGATTATCGTACACTCAATATTTACATTATCGTCACCTAGCGTCTGTTTCTGAAATGAATATTTGGAGTTGATAAGTAAAGTGTGTTGTGAGTTGTAAAGTCTTCAAACGCCTAATTCAGAAATCGGAGTTGGTGGTGTGACAGCACAGCACAGCACACCACACCACTTGGTGCGCACGTTGAGCCGGTGGTTCTGCGCAGATCTCTCCGGCCGTGTCGTATTACCGGCCCTGCGGACTATGAGAGTGATGGAAGAGGCAGTGCATCTGTGTTTGCGCACACGCACATATGTCCCGCTCGTTGACTAATCTCCGTTGAGATTGGCCGCCAAATGCGAACGTAACTCGGACTTTCCGTCACGCTTTCACATCTAAGCCGCTGGACCAATTTTGATGTACAGATAGATTGGATCTTGGAAAAAAACATTGCATACTTTATATTCTGAAAATATTATATTGTACATCCCCCTGGTATAATTTCCAACTTCACGCGGGCGAAGATGCTGGCGTTTGCGCGAACGTTATTAAAAAAGAAGATAAATAAGGAAATATTACTTTATCTAGTCTACCCATTGCATTGTCTTGGTGTGAAATAACGGCGACGTTACGACGTTCCTCGGTGGAGTCGTCCGGAGTGTCGGCGGTGGGGGGGGAGCACACACCGTGACGTGCACAGCGCACTGTGACCGTGTGGGAATG
Organism: Melanchra persicariae; assembly: GCA_947386135.1. Classification (NCBI taxonomy): domain Eukaryota; kingdom Metazoa; phylum Arthropoda; class Insecta; order Lepidoptera; family Noctuidae; genus Melanchra; species Melanchra persicariae. The sequence goes on from OX376650.1 coordinate 22,675,481, forward strand.
CAAAAAAAAACCCTGATTCTGTTGGTAATAGGACCGGCTGATTCCAGGGACCGGCTGATTGTCTGTGTCACCATGTTTCGCAGAAATCAACTTATTCAGGAAACAGAATGGCAGCTGTGATAACTCACCACGTATATCGTCGTGACAATTGATTGCAAGCAAGTATTACAACATTATACGACTATCGATTGACAGGTAACCCATTACAATCAGCGCGTCATGACTCGCCATTCAAATCGAACGACGACTTGATACGCGTGAAATGTTTCTTCAAAGGCAGACCACTGTTTACCCTCCTCGTCGCGAGCGTGGCGCTTGCGCGGTCACGACCGCAGCGGTAGTGTGTGTGAGCCGGCGGCGCACAGGGGGGCGCTTACGACCTGTGGCCACCGCACGCCGCGCACTGACCAGCGGCCGGCACGCGGCAGTGAGCGCTCGCCGCCGAGCAGACCGGCCGCGCCGCCGAGCTCACCAGCGAGCACGACATGCGCCGCCATGCCGCCCGCGCCCGCGCCCACCGACGACACCAGCGCCTTCACCGTGCTCAACCATGAGCAGAGCGCGGCGGACGCGCTGCAGCCCGCCCCCGCGCCCCCTGCGCCGCGTGTGCTCGTGGTGAAGCCGCTGCAGCACGGGCCCCCCGCGCCCGCACCCGCGCCCCCGCCCCCGCCGCCGCCGCCGCCCGCTACGCACACCATCCTCGACCCCAAGTTCTCCCGCGCGCTGGACTTCAAACTCCGACGCCTTAAAGAAAAAGAAATTTTGCAAGCTAACCTCCGGCGGCCGACGCGATACCGCTCGAGGAACGGTATCCTCGCAGCTTCTAATCCAAACGTCAGCTCGAGGGAACAGGCGCTTCCCAAAATCCTGAGTCAATCGCATCCGCGCATCAACATCATAGAACCAGAGAGTGATAAAAAGATATCACCCAAAATGGACAAGTCACCATCACCGGGTCGGAAGACCCGTTCCCGGAATGCGGCGTCCAACGACGGCGACAAACCGCGCTTCGTGACCACGGTGCGCAGCGGACAGTTCCTGCTGCCGCCGCCGGAGCTGGCGCGCATCCTCGGCCTGGAGACGCTGTACCCGGCCAAGGAGAGAGATAAGATAGTGTACTCGTACGCGAGCAAGCCCAAAGCGATAGTTCCTCGGTCGAAGCGGTCGGTTCAGGACATGAAAGAGAACGTGGTGCCGAACGGAGCGGTGGTGGAGGAGCGGCGCGCGCGCGCCCCTCAGATGTTCGGCGGCGTGCGCGCGCTCGTGGCCGGCGTGGCGGGCATGGCGCGCCTGCTGCACACGCATCACGAGCCGCGCGTCGCGCGACCCGCCGCCGCCACCAATGAGTACGTCGCACCGACTCATAGATCAGCCGGACCTAGCGATGCACCAGTGCTCACCTCATCTCTATCGTCGTGTCGACGATTATACCACACCGTTGAGTCGCTGATCTCTCTTGCCGCGTCGCTCGTAAATTATTACACTTAAGAATGCACACGCCTCCCCCGGCCAGCTGCTTCGCATGTTTGTCTGCCGGCGGCGCAAGGGTGGCGCCCGCTGCCGGTGGCCGGTGGCCCACTTTCCGTGGCGCGCGCTGGCGAGGTCAACAACACTCGCTTAGCTTCCGCCACTCTATATTCGCTTATCTTATCTCGAATTCGATTTGTTTTAAGCATCCTTGACTCTTTAAATTTATTTTTTATGTTATTTTTAGGTTTCCGTACCTAAAGGGTAAAAACGGAACCGCTTTCTGTCTGTCCGTCTGTCTGTCACTAAGCTGTATCTCATGAGCCGTGATAGCTAGACAGTAGAAATTTTCACAAATGATGTACTTCTGTTACCGCTATAACAACAAATACTAAAAACAGAGTAAAATAAATATTTAAGTGGGGCTCCCATACAACAAACGTGATTTTTTGCCGTTTTTTGTATTTTACATATTCACAAAAACCACAGCTCTTTAACAATTTTACTTAAAATAAGTAAACCAGTCACGGATTTACAATTGATGTTTTCTCCAAAACTGTTACTGATATTTTTTCAAAAATCCAATGATGCTGTTGTAGATTTTTGGGTTCGATGTTGATGTTACCCACATCTTCAAACGACATAACCGATTTTCATGAATCACGGCTACTCTCTCGATTAAATTACCTTTCTAACAAAAAAATTAAATCAAAATCGGTTCATCCTTTTAGGAGCTACGATGCAGACAGACACAGTAAAATACAATTAAATCAGTAATAAATTAAAAGTAAAAAAAACTTCTTTAAAACAAGCTTCTATTTAAATAAAAAGGATAAAATTTAGTATCAACTTATACGTACATTATAATACTTGCTCTGAAATACTCTCTTGTGGAATCGGAGGTGCCGTACTACAGGTATGTGCCCGACCCAGTTCTCGATAATGACAGTATCACTTCGTACTGGGATCGGTCCATCATCACTGACAGGACTATTGTTGCAAATAAGCCTGATATAGTGGTGGTGGACCGAATCGATAGGCGTGCAATGATTGTAGATATCACCGTTCCGCATGACGAGAACCTCGTGAAAGCCGAGACAGATAAACAAATCAAGTATTTGACTTGGCTCGCGAGGTTGTCGACATGTGGGATGTGAATTCGGCAATCATTTCACCGATAGTCGTGTCAGCCAACGGCTGAATAGCCACGAGCCTCGACCAACACCTCAGGAGGCTCTCGTTTGTCAGCTGGATCAAGGGCTTGATTCAGAAAGCAGTACTTCTGGACACGGCTCGCATTGTTAGGAGGTTCCTCTCTCTGGAGCCCTGACCGCCGGTAGCTTGGACTCTGTTCCCGATACCAGTGGGCTACTATTTTTTATATTTTTAAATGTTTTTTTTAAGCTGTATTTTTTAAGAAATATTAAAAAATGTTTAAAATAAGTAAAGAAAAATGAATACGAAATCATTAAACACAAATTTAAAAAGATTGGCCTAAGTATCGAGCCTTGTGGAACTCCTTGTTTTATTAGTTTAAGTCCAGATTTGTATATATTTTCTTCATCTACATATTGCTTTCGGTTTTCTTTGTAAGTTTAAATAGACATAAAACCGTCTTTCTGTCTCTATTATGTCTCATTTAGCTAACAACAGCTTGTGATTTACTGTGTCAAAAGCAGAACTATGTTAAACAACTTGCTCGATTAAAAGTATTTACCCGAATTGTTTGTGATTAAGAATTGTATTTCGATTTAGATGACTTATTAATAATCTTTAAGTATTTTTTTAACCGACTTCTAAAAAAAGAGGAGGTTCTCAATTCGGATGTTTGTATTATTTTTTTTAACCGACTTCTAAAAATAGAGGAGTGTACATTACAACATGAAACGGAACAATGCCAGAAAAAAGTTTTTACTAAAAAAATACACTGGCTACTGGCGGTATCATCAACCTGTCTTTTTAAATATCCTTGTCAAGAGCTATATAATGTCGTGTCATAAATAAGTTCTGTCATTATGATTTGTCAGTGTTCATCAACAACCTTTCTAAAGAATACGTCATTAAACTGCTAAGAAAGCAACATTGTTGCAGGTTATTCGTGACCTAAACTGTTTTTTTAGATAACTCGTCATTTTTTTGTATTTTGAAATAGAAAGTTATCTTTTTTTTTTAAACCATATCTCAACTCTTTACATTTGGGCCCATTAGTTTCCGTCTCCTTTGCGTGTCTGTATTATTATTGTATTTGTTCTTTGAGTCCACGAGCACTCGAGTCCCTAAGCTCAAATAAATTGAATAAACCGTTACCACCCTAAAAACAAAAATTCGTTTGTTTTTAGGGTGGGTCAGATAATGTTGACAACAGACTGTACATGTCACCGGATAATTGCAAACTACAGACAGTAAAATATCTATAGATATTGTAAACTCTCGATTAATTGTCATCTGAGCTTTTCTACAATGCTACGTATGTAAATCCTGCATTCAATAATCAAAAATCAATAGTTAGTGTGAGCTAACATGTACACCACAGAAAGGAAATAAATGGACCTACCGTGGTCCGATACTGATTGAGTATTTTGTCATGTGTAATGGCGAGTCTTCCAAATTTTTCTTTGTGTGTTTCATTCATTTTACGCTAAAAATTAACATTTTCAAATAAGTGGTACGTATTCACTCGGAACCTACACGCGCGAGTCCGACTTGCAGTTAGCCGGGATTTCAGTCACTCCTGAAACCGCAGGATGGACTGTTCCATTATGAGGACTCTGAAACGTGTCTCTCTATGCATGCCGCTGTGCCTTATTGAGCGATATGCTTACATAGTGTAATACTTGTGACGTGTTGTACAGCTTGATGCTTGTTACGGCGCTAGCCTGAGTGGAGGGCTCGTCCATGTACGTACTAGTTGAGACGTGCGAGTGACGAGAGTGATGTCTGTTACAGCGGCAGCCTGGGCACGTCGCAGTATGCCAACGTGATGCACGAGAAGCGCGTGGTGCGCGGCAGCACCATCTCGTCGCACCCGCACGCCGCGGTACGTACGACACACATTCACATACAGTACACAAACACACAGTGGCACGAGTGCAAGACCGTGTCGCACACACTGACACCAGTCTAGCACTCGTGCCACTCTGTTCTACAAAAGTCAAAGAAGAGCTAAAGTTGACATCATATTTTTTTTATATTCGCCTAGTCGCGACACAAACAAACTATTGAATCAACATTTAATGCAACTAAGACAAGATACTTCCTTTTTTCTTGTATTTATTCCTTTACTGGTACTAGAGTACGTCTAGTCAGGTACGTACAGCAAATGACGCGCGTGGAGCTCTCGCACGGCGACTTGTCGTGATGCTGTGGCTCTGTGAGGAGCACAGCGAGTCCGGCATGTGAGCGGTGTCCGGTGAGCGCGAGCGTGGACCGTGCGCAGCACTGACGTCACAGCCGCGAGCTTTAATTAACCTCTGAAGGAATGTGAACATATTCCACTCATTTGACCCCCAGCAAATTACAAGGTTCGCTAACAAGAAATGACATTTGTTGTACATTACATATATTATGCTGTGAATTTAAACTATCCCAATTACAGTGTTTATTCAATGTCATTACAAGCAAATTCGCAAAATAATTTACAAATTAACGAAAATGTTTATCACATTTCGAATATCATTATAACAACAAGCTTTAGGTACATTGGTTAGGTACTAAACATGAATTTGGATTTAGCTAATTAGAATAACTATCCAAACGTTCCGCCGTTCATTATATTGGACATCAACATTCGAGAAAGTTTTCATGACAGTAATGCATGACTCAGAAAACTTAGACATCCTTGTAATTTTTTATTAGTTTAGTTTAAAATTTTAAATCCCAAACTATATAAACTAAAATTTTACAACACAAAAAAGTATTTTCTGTGTTGTTAAAATCTAGGTATCTTTAGGAAAGCACAGTCGACTGCAATTTAGAACTTTCTTCTGGCTCATTCAATAATACCATATTGACATTGACATTTTCCTTCCTTCACCTTGGTTTTGCTTGGTCAAATTAGCGTGCAGTATCCTGAACGACGGCTTTCAATGTAATGTGTTTGATCACCGGAATACATTGAGGCAGGATTGCAGTAGCAGTACTAGCAGTATGATGTCAGCTTGTGCATTGCTGGGGCCGCGCCGCTCTCCCGAGGCTCGCGTCACGATCGATGACCAGCACGTGATGACGTGAATCATTTCAAAACTCAGCTAACGAAAATGACTCACCGAGTGTCGCACAACTCGCTCACGTGTCACGTCTGAGCAGTTCACTTCTCTAGCTAGATTGTAGTTAGTATTTTGTCCAAGAAAAGTGAACATCAAGAGAACAGCTTTTATTCATGCAAATAAAACTTTCTAATAATAGAAACATTTTATTTTGTGGATTTACAATATTAAGTAATTCGATTTGTGGTTTTGCATCGGGTTTTATCGGGGAACTTTGACTTTATGACGAGCATCCCTAATATTTTTAAAAGCTTTAACTTGTAATGTATGTGTCGTAGGATAATTTGATACTTCGAATCTTCGCGGAAATCCTAGGGGTTTTGCGAAAACGCGGATAATTAGACATAGGCGAAAAATTATCAATTAGGGCACCCCGACTCGGACAGGTTAGGTTAGAAGGGGATGGCGGGGTCAAGTGAGCGAGCGTAGCGAGCGAACAGACCCCGCCATCACCTTCGTGGTTATTTTTTTTTTCGCAAAAATCCAGACTTTGTCCAGTAAGATTTGATAATTTTTCGCCTATGTCTAATTATCCGCGTTTTCGCGAAACCCCTAGGATTTCCGCGAAGATTCGAAGTATCAAATTATTCTACGACATATGTACGAGTACGAGTATGTAGTTTTTTCGGGGGGATTCTTACAACTCAACTTTGAAGCAGATATCTTTAACCTTTTTTTTGCCGATTAGTTTGGATGATAATGCATGGTTAACTGTGTGACGTTATCCTAAATCCAACATGGCAGAACACCCAAGATGGAGGACTATTTATTTTTAATGCACTCCTACAATATGGGTATAAAATGAAAGGGCTTGCTGAGAATAACTCGAAAAATAAAATGACGTGACTCTAAATCCAATATGGCGGACTTCTAAAGATGGCGGACTAAGTTTTTATGCTTTTCTACAATATGGTTACCAAATGAAAGGGCTTGCTGAGTATAACTCGAAAATTAATGCGACGTCACTCTAAATCCAATATGGCAGACTTTTAAAGATGGCGGACTAAGTATTTTATGCTTTTCCACGAGATGGGTACCAAATGAAAGGGCTTGCTGAGAATAACTCGAAAATTAATAATAATAAATCCGCAGGGCAGTTTTGTGGTGAACTGTTGGGCAGTAGCGACCCCACGAACCTGATCTCCCGGGAGAAGTCTTGTTCCTCATTCAGGCTTCACTCATCCCGGCTTGCCTTTATTGGCCGGAGTGAACACTGACGAGGAACAGAGCTCCTACCTCTTTCTTGCCTTAATTGGCCGGTCTGAGTGGAGATTCGCTAGAGCAAACGTGCTTGGGAGAAGGATGTATAATCCAGTAAGATGCTGGTAGGGATCTTGACCGTACTTCCAGGATTGTCCTGATAGCCGTGGTATATCTCTCCGCTCCTCTAGCACCTCAGGATATGTTGCCCCCTTGGCGCTACGCCACTTTGTGCTAGCGACCATTTTCAGGGGCCCATTTATTGAGTGTGCAAGTCACCCCCTGCCATTTTAAAGCCGTGTACATTGTTAGTGGTCAGGCAAGGGTTAATAGTTGTCCCATAGTAAGTATACGGTAATCAGTCCACTAAACCACCCAAACCCATAGCCTTTTATTTTTGGTTTCCATATTCTGCTATAGTCCAGCACCAACCGGAAATTCTCCTTGGGTGTACATTTATAGTGGATACAGGAATAATCGTCGGCTGGTGTCTCATTCCATTTAAAATGTGTAACGGGGCCTCAGCGAGTTGGCTTCGGCCCCTCGTACGTCTATCATAGGACCGGGACCCCATGGTCCCGAGATTGTTCAAAATCAAAATAATAATAATAATCTTTATTTCAGACCAAGTCCATAAGCAATGTAAAAGTTATAAAAAAGTTAAACAATTTGAGCGCGAATAAACGTTTTCAGGATATTAGAGTCCTGTTTATCCGCAATGACCTGTAGGATGCTGTTAGTGCTACCCCGGACTCTGCTTAATAACGCTGCGAGCAGCTTGCGCACGATGGCATAGAAGCCGTCTACCCTAGCATACCGGTGGCACTACAAAAGCGGGGTAGCCCCAACAACATCCTAATACCATTGTTATATTGGACACGCAGGGCACTGAGCGACCTCTGCGTATACCTGAACCACAGGCTGCACGTGTAGAAAGTCTGACAGTAAGCTCTAAATAGTGTGACTTTAACTTGGTCACTACAACGCGCAAACCTGCTGGCCAATATATTACTTCTGACCTCCAGTGCCCTACGCTCCCTATCAATATCAACTGGGTCGTCAAGGCCCTCAGTAACGTAATGTCCGAGGTATTTGAACTGTTGAACCCGCTTCAGTTCAGTACCATTCAGCTTTATCGCAGGCACATTGGACGGACACTTACCGGAGGCCTTGAAAACCATGTACTCACTCTTCTTGCAATTATATAATAAACCATGCTTACGGCTGTGTGTTTCACATAATTATGGCTAGCAGCGATCTCATTGCGCTTACAGTTAATGTGACGTCACATTACAATATTGTATCTTATCTTCACAAACGATTTATTAAATTTCATGATCACAGCTCAGCCTGACGCTTCGTGTGTTGTTTTTGCTGATGATACAAACGTAATAATTGGAGCGCATGATTTAAAATAATTGTCCACAAAAGTAAATAAAAGTCTAGATAGTCTTTCTGAATGGTTTACAGCTAATAATTTACTAATTAATACAAATAAAAACAAATAGAATGTTGTTTAAAACTACATCTCGTAACACCGACACCATAGATGTGACATTGAAAGGAGACAAGATAGGATTGGTAAATGATGTAAAATTCTTAGGTATTAACATTGATTCAAATCTTAACTGGAAACAGGAGCTTGCTGCTATTGATTCCTCAATATCCTCTGCATGTTATGCACTCAGAAGCCTCAGGGATGAAATAAATTTGAAGCAACTTAAAGCATGTTATCATGCTTTGGTTGAATCTAGGTTAAGGTACAGCATCATGTTTTGGGGAAATAGCTATAACTACAACTGCCAAAGAGCATTCATCCTTCAGAAGCGTGCCATTAGAACCATTGTCAAAATTTCACAGCGTGATTCATGCAAAGAATACTTTAAAAAATTAGGCATTCTTACGGTTCCAAGTTTGTATATACTAGTTCTGTTAAGCAAGTTCGCAAAATACATCAATATGAATCACAAAAAGGAAGAGAGCTGAGAGAGAGCACACGAAGGAAAGTTATTAGAAATTAATGTAATGGTGCCTAAATTTAACATAGCAAAGCATTGTTCACGTTACCAAGCAGTAGAGTTATATAATAAGTTACCAGTTGATTTAAAAACTTTAGTCTACAACACAAACTTATTTAAGACAAAACTGAAAGCCTTCCTATTAGAAAAATGTATATATTCTGTATCCGATTTGATGTTGAATGATTCCAGATAAGGTGTGTGTAAATTATTTGATATGATACACGACATTTCATTTATTTAATTTAATCTGACTTGTAATTAACATTTAATTCTCTATAATTTACAACATGTGATAATTATGTAAATGGTAATTTGGTTGACATTTAATTTATATCTATTTGACATTTAATTTTTATTTAATTTTTGGGTTTTGATCTTATTATGGTTTGGACATCTGTAAACAGTAAACTAAATTGACATTAAATTCTCAGTTGATTTACGTTAATTGGAATAGACGTCATGGTTGTTATTGTGCTTTTTATCGTTTGACATGTACTTGAAACGGTTTTTGAAATATTTTTGTATTTATTCTGATTGCTATATATTTAATTATTGCTTCTGTAATTGTGTAATGTACTTTTGTAGAATTCTAACACAATGTAAATTGTTTGAGGAATAAATAAATAAATAAAAATAATAATAAATAAACATTAATTTTCGAGTTATTCTCAGCAAGCCCAAACAAGCCAGACAAGCAAAAGCTTGTCGCGAGTTTTAATTACTAAATACTTTCTAAGTATTCGAGATTTAAGACATGTCTACACAGGTACCTACATCTCTTAAGTTTTACCTGTGTAGATAAACAAGTTAATTAAATAACTTGATCTGACTGATTTTTTTTTTTCCTAGCCTACTTTTGTGTCCCACTGCTGAGCAAAGGCCTCCCCCTTCTCCTTCCAAACCTCTCTGTCTTGGGCTATCTCTGGCCAAGCTTTCCCCGCAAACATGATGAGATCGTCACACCACCTTCGCCGCGGTCGACCTCGACGACGACGTCCTTCCTCAGGCGTCCAGTGAGTGACGATCCTCGCCCACCTCTCCGGGTGCATTCGTGCGACATGGCCAGCCCACTCCCATTTTAGCCTAGCTGTTTTTTCCCCAACATCTATAACTTTAGTTAGGGAGCGCAGGGTGGTGTTTCTAACGCGATCTGTTCGCTTAACACCTATAATACTGCGCTCCATATAGCCCGTTGACAAATCTTGAGCCTGGACTTTTGTTGTTCAGTAAGTGACCAACTTTGTGCACCGTAGGTTAGGACGGGCAGGATGCACATGTCAATGAGTTTTCTTTTTAGCGTCATTGGAAGACTTCCTTTCAAATGTTCTTTAAAGGCCCAGAAGGTCTTCCAAGCATTTTGGACTCGTCTTTCGACCTCCGTATCTTGCCTATTTTTAAAAGACACTATCTGGCCTAAGTACGTATACTCATCGACATATTGCAACACATGCCCGTCTACCTCGACCACGTTTCGTACTGTTGGTCATCACCTGGGTCTTGGATCTGTTCATTGAAAGTCCAGCCTCAAGACTTACCATGCTCAGATCTTGGAGCATTTCTTCAAGTTCTGAAGGTGATGTGGAGAACAACACAATATCATCAGCAAAGCGGAGGTTCGTTAACTGATGGCCGTTAACAGTAATGCCTCGTGACTGCCATGAATCAGGCAACTTGTTGAAAACCTCCTGCAGTGCGCTTCCAAATTTCAACGCTTGAACAACTTTGGGGACAGTGGATCGCCTTGTTTAACTCCTTTTTCTACGTTGAAATTTGGACCCGAAATGTGTAAGTTGATGTTCGCAGAGCTATTACGATAAATAATATCAATGAGGTCAATGTAGGTATGCGTCACGTTTTGGGATTCTAAAGCCTTAATCACTGATAGATGGTCTATACTGCCGAATGCCTTGGCATAGTCCACAAAGGCCAGATTGATTTTAATTTATAAAATTTTCAAACTAAATAAATACGAGTACTTACCTACTTAAATCTCGCGACAAGCTTTTATATCATGTACCTATTGTATAATGACGTTATAAGTTGATAGTAAAAGTTTATTTTATTCTTTTTAGCGCATTTGAATAAAAGCTTGTTTTTAAAGAATGTTTTTTACTTTGAATTTACTTAAGCAACGCTCAGGACTACGTGTCTGGAGACTGGCTACACTATATATATATATTTAGTTTGCTGTTCTTTAGCAATTACTCATTACTAACATTGATTGACAGGTAGTGACCAAGATTACGGCAATCAGCTAAATTGTACAATAAAATATGTATAAGTTGTTCGAATGCGCATTGCTCGTCCACGGCGCACGGCGAAGTCAGTTGTTGGAATGACATTAATAGTAAATGTTACGCGAGCAGTGTGGACGATTCGATAGTGCTCGCTGACTAGTGACTGTCCTAAACGTTTCAGTAAAGAGTGCATGCACCTAATTGCGTTCGATCGGTCTGTTTACGGCAATTCTAAACTATTTTTGCGTTAAACTCCTTTAAAGAAAATGGAACGATATTAATACGGATAATACTCGTATCTTAAATTAAACTAAGTCACTTTGTACCTGTTTTTTATTCTGTAGATTAATTAACTGAAAAGAGTACGTGTGTGTTGCAGGGAGACGGCATCGAGAGCATGGCGGCGCGAGTGGCGCGCACGCGCAGGCGCGCGCTGGCGCGGCGGGCGGCGGCGGCGCGCTTGCGGCCCGGCACGCCGCCGCCCGCGCCCGGCCGCCGCCACCACCCCATCCAGACCGAGTACTACCTCGAAGAGGTAACCTACCACCCACTATTGTTCTATTGGTATATTTTGGGCTACGTGATTCCAGCGACTCGCAGGCGACATCGCGGCCTCGACAAGTTGAAATTGAAATGCGCGTGTTGTGGTTGCAGCTGTTCGACAAGGGCGTGGAGATGGACGTGGGCGTGCAGACGGACCTGTTCGTGGACCGACCCGCCACGCCGGTGTACGTGCCCGCCAAGACCGGCGCCGACGCAGCCACGCAGATCTACCCTGGAGACGTGAGGCCGCGCCGAGTGCACAGTGTTATAGACGTCGATGTACACTCGAGGACACTCTCGGTGGTTAACTATACCGCCGTGCTTGCAGTTGTTCGACTTCGACTTGGAGGTGCAGCCCATCCTGGAGGTGCTGGTGGGCAAGACGACGGAGCAGGCGCTGGCGGAGGTGGCGCAGGAGGAGGAGCTGGCCACGCTGCGCGAGCAGCAGCGCCGCTACTGCGAGTTGCGCGACGCCGAGCTGGCGGAGCGCCAACGCCTGGCCGCGCACGACCTGCGCCTGCACCAGGAGAAGGTAGGCACCGGGGAGTGCGCGGGGCAGGGGAGGGGACATGCGGGTGCTGAACTACGCGTACGTGTTGCAGGAGCGGCGCGTGGCGGAGGCGCGCGTGGCGCAGGTGGCAGCGATGGAGGCGCGCGAGCGCGCTGCGGCCGCTGTGCTGGTGCAGGGCTACGTGGCCGAGCTGCTGCCGTCTGTGCTGGCGGGGCTGCGCGACCAGGGCTACCTCATGGAGAGGATCGAGCGCGGTCTGTACCTGTCTGTCTATCTACCCCAACACTCCACTCACATTGTGTCACCATAGTTCGTCTGAACATTCTGGAAAAATATATAGGTATATTTTTTTTTAAAACAACAAAAAAACATTGTTGGTTCCGTTTCATTCAATGAATAGTCAAAGAACTTGTATGACGATTAACAAGTTAAATTTCCTATAAAATTACTCTTTTATAAAACTAGCCACTGACAATTGCGGTCTACTATGGACGTCGTTGACGCACTTAATATCCAAAACTTGCGGAATACTTCGCAACATGGTGAACTAGTACCTGCGATGATACATCTCTACTCCACCAACGGTCAAACCAATAACTAAATACAATGGTTCAAAATGTAACGTGATAAGCCGTCAAGAAATTATCTTCAGAGACTTGAAGCTTAGTTGTACTAACCACAGGAAGGATAGTCCCACCAGGAAGAACTTGGCGTACCTAGAGGAGCGTCTTTCTCGGCTGAACAATAACTGGGAAAAGTTTATTCACAACCATCAACTATAAATTGAAGAGTCTGGAACAACAGACTTGCAATACTGCAACGAAATTTTCAACAGTACGAAGAAGTTGTATGAAGAAGTTCTACAATACATGTTGAAACGTAAATCGGAATTGCCGTCTGCATCAACTAGTAAGACGGAACAACCAGCTGCGTGGCCTAAGGCTGAGCGCAGACTTGAGACAAGACAGTCTTAAGACAGACTATTGCTTTACAAAATATATGAAGACGCGCACACTTAAAACAAAACGTCTCATAGACACAATTGTCAATACCTACAAGAACTGCATGGAGACAAGTCTGACTAACGACTGTCGGCTTCCCTTTTGTATGTATGCGGGCGCGCACATCAACGACAAAACAGTCTAGCAACTAGTGATGTAACGATCTCGATTATTTTCAAACCGACTTACTTAATCCGGTTCGAAGATTCATGCAGGTCGACTTGTAAACCAAATCGTAAAAAACAATATTAACCGGTTTAAATCGAGTTACAAACCGAAATAACAAATACAATGCGACAAATTTTGATTTTGAAAAATTTTGACTTTTGTGATTTTTGTTTCACAAAATAAATATCTTGTATCTTGTATCAAACCAATTTGTATTGTATTGCTTTTTGTTAGAATTTTATGATAAGGTAACCGGATTATTAATACAAATTTTACTCATTCGTTTCTGGTAGAGACCAAGAACGAATTGAAATCGACTTTTTCAAGTCAGACTCTTTTCATTATCGTTTACATTAATCGAATCTATCAATACATTAATACTACACCGGAACATAATGGAAAGGCCTCCCATATAATGCAATGATTGGCTTGACTGAATGGTCTCATAATTATAAATAGTACGTAAAACAATTTAAATAAACGCACTGAAAAAAAATCTAAACACAAACACTCCTGCACTGTCCTCAACCACAAGTCCCAATCCCAACTCGCTAGATTCGTAATTCGTTAAAAATCGGTGACACCCGTCGTCCCCCATACCGCCCCATACCCGCGACCCGCGCGCGACTTACACGAGTGCAGGAGGGGCAGCGATCTACAAACCGCTTGCTCAGCTCGTCCAGATCGGTTTGTAGCTCAAATCAGTTTGAACCGGGTTGTTAGATAGAGTCATAACATCACTACAGCGATGCACAGAGTGGCAGCCCCATACTTGGAAGCGGTCAAAATTATTTTTAACAAATTAATGATGCAGAATGAATAAAAACGTCTTAATTTATTTAATTGATTTTATAGAATAATTTAATTCGGTACTGGCTCCTGTAATACAGTTTAAAACTTGCTCAGGAGTCACGGAATTTCATAATATAAATTATGCCATAAACTTGATACAATAAAGAATTTATTTAAATAGTAGGTACGTGCCATTTCATTGCTGAATTTCCCCCTAAATGAATGTACTTCTATAGAAGTGGCAGATGATATTTTACTGATAGCCTTAGGCCTATCGGTGTCTAGTCCTTTACGATTATTCATTGTGTCTTGGTATGTAATGTAAGGCTCCATCATCATCATATCAGCCGAAAGACGTTCACTGCTGGACATAGGCCTCCCCCAAGTGTTGCCACAACAACCGGTCCTGTGCGTCTCGCATCCATCGGTTACCCGCGACCCTCATCAGGTCATCGGTCCACCTTGTGGGATGCCTTCCAACGCTGCGTCTTCCGGTACGCGGTCGCCACTCCAAAACTTTTCGGCCCCATCTACCATCTGTTCTGCGAGCAATGTGCCCTGCCCACTGCCACTTCAGTTTGGCTATACTTCGGGCTAAGGCTCCATCAATTTCAGTAAATTATCAAAAGTTGCGTGGGTGTTGTCTTAATTTACTATAAAGCGTATAAAATTTTCATTTTATCAGTCTTTCACTATATATGGGATGCATCCAATATTTACGTCTGCGTTGTTTTGCAAATGCACGCGTAACTAGGATGCTTAATACAACAGTCTACTGAAAAAGAATTGACACACACCAGTGTGCGCCGCGTCGCCGTAGTATACAAAACAGTTTCGTTTTAGGTGTGCGACGGGTCGTAGACAAAACAGTTTCGTTTTAGGTGTGCGACGGGTCGTAGATAAAACAGTTTCGTTTTAGGTGTGCGACGGGTCGTACACAAAACAGTTTCGTTTTAGGTGTGCGACGGGTCGTAGACAAAACAGTTTCGTTTTAGGTGTGCGACGGGTCGTAGACAAAACAGTTTCGTTTTAGGTGTGCGACGGGTCGTAGACAAAACAGTTTCGTTTTAGTCTTAAGTCAGACTTGTCTATGTGTTTCAAGTATGTCTTAAGACTGTCGTGACTACAATGTGCGTTGAGCCTAAGGCCTCAAGGTAAGGGATAATCAAAATTTACTTTCGACTATACCAAACTCCATATAGGTACCTCCTCGGGGAACAAGCGAGTCGACGGAAAAGCAACAAGATCTTTTGCGTCAACAATACTGCAACTTTAGAGCGTTCGAACGCACCGCGGAGAAGATAAACATAGCATTGGCGGTACCGAAAAATGGGAATTAGAAGATAGCTTAAGAAGCACCCCGAAAATTAAATGATGGCATATGAAAAGGCAAATTGGGAACTAGACTACATACTACAAGATGACAACTAAATTTATCAGCAGAAATACAACACAGCAGAAAACCTTTAAGATGATCTGACTACAACACAACATCTGGAACATTATGAGAAATCTACGCCAAAAATTTAAATAGAATTTTCATGAAAACTATAACCAGTAGTTGACTTTTAGAGACCTCTATCTCGAAAGTGGACACAACAATCCGACACTATCGAAGGCTCAAAAAATGCAACACTTAAAAAAACTTTTTTTTTTTTTTTATTAGTGATGGGTTTGCTTTTGACTCTAGTCAATGTCAGATATGACAGAGACAAAGTCTACGATGGAGCGAGCTTACCCAGAAGGAGCCTGTTCACTCTAACTTTGAAGAGATTAGGGCTGTAAGCTTTTGGAAACACAGACGCAGGCAGAGAGTTCCACTCCTTTGCTGTGCGCATTATAAAAGACGTTTGGAAACGCTTAGTGCGAATTGGTGGAATAGCTACAAGGTAGGGATGGTAAGATGCAGTGCGTCTGGATGTCCGATGGTAGAAGGGGGCCGGTGGGATGAGGTCGTGGGGTTCTTAGGCACACTCACCGAAGTACAATCTGTAGAAGACCGATAAGCAGGCAACCTTACGGCGATGAGCCAAGCTATGTAGCTTGGCATCCACCAGTTTTGCGTCACCTCATCGGCCTCTTAGCTCTGCGTTCCACCGAGTCAAGCGCGGCAAGCTGATACTTAGCTGAGCCATCCCAAAGGTGGCTACAATACTCCATGCAGGATCGGACTTGTGCTTTGTAAAGGGTTAAAAGCTGTCCAGGCCTGAAGTATCGCTTCACCCTATTTAGGATGCCCAGCTTTTTGGCCGCAATTTGGGCTTTGTACTGTTTACTTTTATACTCAATTGTTTTTCTTTATACTCAATTTGTGATGGTGGCGCCGAAGTTGAGACTGGATGTCAACTCCATGCCTAGGAGCTCGAGCCGATCAGTAACGGGAACAGATGCACCCCGAAAAGTAGGAGTTTGGTCAAAGCGACTCCTTTTTGCGGTAAAAAGACACACCTGTGTTTTGGTGGCGTTAAAAGTGACCAGATTGTCATCACCCCACTGGGAGACAACGCTTAAGGTCAAATTTGTCCGTTCTACCATGGCCTCTTTTAAGGAACGGACTTATCCCCGCCGGTTGTTGCGCTGGACAAGTATCTCTCTGAAACCGTACTGTCATCTGCGTACCCAACAAGACCAGGCTGAAGTAGGTCATTGATGTGCAGCAGGAAAAGAATTGCAGAGAGAACAGACCCCTGAGGAACTCCGGCATCAATAGCCATGAGGTCACAGGAGCAGCCGTCAACGACTACTCGGATCGACCGTTCACTTAGGAAGTCTGATATCCAGCTACAAAAACCAGCTGGGATGCCATAAGCAGGAAGCTTGTTGAGTAGACCTGCGTGCCAGACCCTGTCAAAAGCCTTCGAGATATCGAGCGACACAGCAAGTGCTTCGTCGTGTCTCTCGATGGCTTCGCCCCAGCAGTGCGTGACATACACAAGAAGATCACCAGTTGACCGTCCCTGGCAAAAGCCATATTGACGTTCACTGAGGAGATCATTGTCTTCAAGGTAGGTCAGCAGCTTACTGTTCAGAACCCTTTCCATAACCTTGCATAGGATGGAGGTAATGGCGATTGGACGGTAATGTGCAGGGTCAGCACGGTCTCCCTTTTTGGGCACCGGTTGCACATTCGCAAGCTTCCATGATTTCGGCACCGTTCTTTTTTCAAGAGAGATGCGGTACAGGCGTGTCAACACATGAGACAGTTCAGGTGCACATTGCCTCAACACTCTCGCTGGAATGCCGTCAGGTCCGCTGGCCTTATTCACGTCTAGACTGCACAATACTCTTCGGACCTCTTTAATGTGAACTGCGATCTCCGGCATCGAAGAGTCACAACGAGGTAAAGTTGGTGGTTGCTTGGAGCCAGCGTCCAGACGCGAATTGCTTGCAAAGAGTGTGACAAATAAATTTGCTTTCTCTCTTGCAGAGTGAGCCAGGCGACACCCACTTTGCCTCCAATGCTAAAACCTGATGGTTCATCAGGTTTTAGCATTGGAGGCAAAGTGGGTCGACAGAAATTCGATTCAACCGCTTTCGACAGGGACCAAAACTGCTTACTACCCGGAGGGTGCGATGCTAGTTTGGCCCCGATACGTCCGACATGGTCAAAACGTGCCCTACGTAAACCCCGCTTGCAGAACTTGGCAGCAGAATTAAAGGCTCTTTTCCTCGCGCGAACCCTACGTGCTTTAGCCTTTCGGTCGCGGGCCTTGATCCAGGCTTGGTAAGCAGACGCTTTACGGGCCTCTACGTGGGCGCATTCTGCATTATACCAAGGCCGGGACTTGTGACGGAGCGGGATGTCGGAGAATGGAATAAAATACTCCATCCCCTGCCGAATCACGTCCGCAATCACATCAGCACAGCACGAGGGGTCACCCGAGTAGAAGCACACTTGCCGCCAAGGATAAGACGCAAAAAAGTGCCGCATCTCATCCCAATCTGCTGACTCGTATCGCCATACTCGTCTCGTGCCCCTAGGACTCTTATCTGGAGGAGAGCAGGTCAACACGGATTTCACCAGGCAGTGGTCAGACGTTCCCAGCGGAGCTGAGACCGATACTGAATGACTGCCCGGATCGGTTGTCAGCAGAAGGTCCAAGCAATTGGGTGTATGGGCGTCAACATCCGGTACCCGCGTTGCCACATTCACCAGCTGGGTTAGATCTAGCGTTACAGCAAACTTGCGCGCCTCTAACCCGGCATGGTCAGTTTTCTGGTACGGGAACAACCACTCTTTATGGTGGGCGTTAAAGTCCCCCAGAAAAATGAGCTTCGCTGTTGGGTACCGTTGCTGGGCTACGTCCGTCGACTCCACGAGGGAATTAAACAGCGCTGTTGTCTCCTGGTCACCGCTGTGCGATCGGTATACGCCCATATAGAGAAGTTTCTCCACGCCAGTGTCCACAAGTAGCCATATGGCAGAGAAACCCGATTTCTCAAAGCAACGGAGACGACGACAACAAATGTCATCGCGGACGTACACACAGACCCCAGCCTGCTTCCTGAACTTGTGTTCCAGAGAGTAGCCCGGGTAGTTGAGGTACGCCACGTCCGACGGAGTTGTTATCTCTTCGTCTCCGTTAGGAAAAACAGGTGCGGCTTCTCGGTCTCGAGATGATGATGGACCGGATCGAGATTTGAGTGCAACCCCCTGATGTTGGTGAGGTGCAGTTTGAGTGGGAGGAAGTGCAGCCGTTGTTTAACCTTATTCCTTTTTGCTTTGGTCATTGTAGTTTTTGAGTGTTAGGGGAAAAAGTCGAACTGTCGAGGCGCTGCTCAGTGAACCAAGTGGAACACTAGAGCTAAACCAACCTATGGGGAACTCATTTGGAGACTGCGGGGACGCCCGAACCCCCCCAGATATGGCCACCGGGTCCTCCCATCCAGTCGCCAGCTGGCACGGTGGAGCATACCGGGATTTTTCGCTAGTTGGCGGGGCAGCCTTTCACACGTGGCTGGCGTGCTACTTGGGCCCCCTACTAACTGCGGTCGGCCAACGGCTGGCACCGTGCTTCGAATCCCGCTACCCTCCAAAATGAGTTACCCGGAAAGCCCAGCCCAGCGACCAAGACCGGTTCTGAGCAGAGCAACTGACAATCTCCTTCTCCCCCAATGGCACTGGCACTCCCGCACTCCGACGAAACACAGCAAGCTGCTTGGCGCCGGACTTCGGCGGGATGGTGGTTGCGAGCCAGGCGGCTCCTTGCGGAGCCTACCACCGCTTTAAGTGGGATCGTTCTGCCGTACCACAGGCAAGCCTGTGGTGCCGTTGCCCGGGGTGGACCGCGAGGAGGTAGATCCCAAACCACCCAAAACTTTTTCACAAAAAAAAGAAACCGACTTCCAAAAAACACTACAAAGTTCAAAATAACTTTAATTTCGGTAGTCGGTGTTCTTGGTTGCTTTTTCATTATTTGACACCTGTTTTTTGTGATTTTTTTTTTTGCACTTTTTAGTGGTACCTACCGCTCACCTAACAACACCATTGGAAAGTCACAGGAAAGCAAAAATATGCAATTTCGTATACATGGATGATTTTTCCACATATTTTTCCAGCTATTTGGATTTAAAAACTAAACTAAGTACTGAACCGATTTTGATAAAATTTCAATGGTAGGTATCATTTGGGAAGTATACCCTTTCCAAAAAAAATGAATTTTTCAAATTGGTTGGCAAGCGACGGAGTTATGCGCAAACAAAAATACAAACATCCGAATTGAGAACCTCTTTTTTTAGAAGTCGGTTAAAACAAAACTGAAGGGTGAGGCGGAGAAACTGGTCCAGCATCTTTGCATCAATGCTGAGAACTATGCATCTTGCTGGGAGATGCTGACCCACCGCTACGATAACCAACGGCTGTTATTCACATCATATATGAACACGCTTCTGAATCAACCTAGTATTTAGCAAGCATACGGAAGCTTCACGACGTCATGATGGAGTGCTTGAACGGGCTCAAAAACATCGGGCTGGGCACCACCAATTGGGATCCGATCGTGGTTCACCTATTGGTTCAAAAACTAGATAGCGTTATGTATAACGAATATATAAAGGAGATCAAACATCCCAGAGAATGGCCCGACCTGGAAGAGTTCGCCGAGTTTTTAGAATCAAAATTCATTTCACTGGAAGTTCTCCAGGGAAGTCAAAAATTATCTCTCATCAAAAACAAACCATGGAAATAGAAAAAGCAGCAGGGAACAGAAAACCGAAATAACAACTACAAGAATAAAACACACCCGTCTCATCGTACTTTAAAAAGTCACAAAACTCACCAAAAGGGTCAGTCACACAAAAAATGCCCAATATGCAAAACCAATCACGTTTTGATGAATTACAAACAATCCTCGGCTATGAACACAAACAAACGGAATGACGCAGTTCGCAACTTGCATATTTGTAAAAACTGCTAATTCAGCTGCAGAGAAAAACAATGCCAATCGCGAAAGAGGTGTAAACTGTTTCTTAAGACGCACCACACACACGATAACAGCGACTTAAAGTGAGCGCTGTTGTACCGGGTGTTGGAACCCTTAGGGGCAACTGCAAAGGGGCAATGAACTTACAAATCAACTGGAAAGGCTAAAGTAGTGTTCAACGCGTCGTACAAGACAAAAGAAGACCACAGTCCGGAACAACTATCTGTTGGCCATACAAATATTTGTTCCGTGCGGTAATCGAACCCGCGACACGCAGCGCTGCAGTCAATCGCTCAACTACTGCACCAACCGTGTCGTCAAGATTCATCTGGCTGAACGAAAAACAACAACATCTGCAAATTATTATCTGGAGGTATCCCCTATCGAACTTCTACAAGATTGGCAATTGGGCACAGTAACTTAGGGAACAAAAAGTGCACCATCTCTACATAAACTCATAGAAGATGAAAAATATACCTATCCGGAAGCTGGAAACTTCCTGAAAAGCTACTTCTACATGGATGATTTGGTTTACGGGCTGGATACTGTCGGCGCATCGAAAAAACTGGTCACAAAGCTAATTGAGTTGCTGAAAAAAATAGGATTTAACTTAAGAAAATGGGAAACGAACGGTGGATTACTTATCTTGGGAGACTTGCGAGATGTTCAAAAGAGCCGCAATACGAACATCAACTTTAGCCCAGAACAAACAACAAACTCGAAAATGTTGAGCATGAGGTGAATCACGACAAATATAGCTTCACGTACCAATGGGATCTGCCGGTTAAGAAAAAACTGACAAAACGCATACTACTGAGCGAAGAAATAAATAGTAGGAGAGCCCATGATGCTAAATGTGGATTTCCTCGAGCGTCGCGGAAACCTATTAGATTTGGTAGATTATATATATGTGTACGAACTTTATTTCAGACCAATAAAAAGATACAGATCCATATTTTCTGATTAGTAAGTACTTAAGAACTATATTAGTAAAACACAAAAGAAAGAAAAATATGTACAAACCAAAAGGCACTCAGACTGACACGTGAAGTGCAACCCAGTGTTTAACAAACGGACCATCTGGCCTGACCGCTATTACTTTTAGAATGCTGTTGGAGCTTGCTCGTATCATCGTATGCGGTGCAACAATGAAGCCGTCTTCTTTCTCTTGATGGCTTGAAAATCATCAATCCGAGCTTCCAAGAACATGCCCGATGCACTGCAGTATCTCGGAAACCCCAACAACATCCTAAGAACATTATTATATTGTACACGTAGAGCATTAAGTGCCCGCAGTGTACAGCTGACCCACAGGGTGCACGAGTAAAACGATAGGCAGTATGCACGAAACATAGTACACTTCACCTCACTCGCGCACCTTTTAAACCTGCGAGCCAGGACCTTCCCCTGGACCGCCAACGCCCTACGTTCCCTTTCAACGTCTACGTCATCAGCGAGGTCCTCCGTGACCCAGTGGCCCAGGTACTTAACCTGCTTCACTCTGTTAAGTGGTACACAATTAGTTCAACAGATGGGACAGTGTCGACTTTCATGTTCCGTGGTTCAAATATTAGCAACTCACTTTTCTTCGCATTATTTCTGAGCCCATGGGCCACGGCGTACTCCTTACATCTCCTAATGAGTTTCCGAAGACCATCCTAGTATTAATTAATAATAGGGAAAATATCTTGAAATATTGTAAACTCTCGATAAATTGTCAACTGAACATTTGGAGTACTTTTACGCCTCAAAATTTGATAGTCTATCTCTCGAAGTCATTCCGAGAAATAGTGGAATAGCGAAACGTTAAGTATAACAATTTTAAGATTCTGATCTCGACGACGGAACTGCGCTGCGTGGGGCTATTTCTTCTGTCTGGCGGCTGCAGGGTTTAAAGGAACCTAACATGAATGGCCTATCCTATCCGTGTCGGGGTGCCCCAAGCTCCCTTTGCCCTATGTTCTGCTACTAAGCTAGGCAAAAAATCCGATAAATTGTAGAACCGTACACTGGTTGGTCGCCAACATGTCCTCAGTTTATGTCAGTTCACGTTTTATTCAAAATTTTAATGTGTAAAAAAGTATTCGACATGTTCAGTTCACAAATTTATCGAGAGTTTACAATCTCTCAAGATATTTATTACTTATCTTATTTAGTTTAATAATACGGTGACCTACATAATGTGTAACAGAATAAACGCAATACCTGAAAAGGGGTCATTGTACTAATAATTAAGAAAAACTTTTACTATGGGATCGCCAACCCGCCCGCCAAGCGTGGCGATTATGGAAACCCCACCTGGGGGCGGCCCATGTCCAGCAGTGGACGACTTTCGGCTGATATGTTGTTGTTGTTTACTATGGGACCAACGCCTCCGTATCAAAACGTCCTATTCTCAAAACGTCCTATTAGCAAAACGTCCTATTCACAAATCGTCCTATTCTCAAAGTACAGTGAAGCTAAAAAATGAGTACTATCGGTTTTTAACAGGGCTCATTATTTTATTTATTTTTAAACTAGCTTCTACCAGCGGCTTCGTCCGCGTGAAATTCGGAAATAGGACGGTTTTTTTATTTGTATTGTAACTACACCTACCCTACACCTACCTACACTTACCCTACACCTACTCTACACCTACTCTACACCTACCCTACACCTACCCTACACCTACCCTACACCTACCCTACACCTACCCTACACCTACCCTAAACCTACCCTACACCTACCCTACACCTACCCTAACCAGCCCAAAAAATACTATGACATGTTTCTGGTCTCCTGGTACGTGATGTTTTTGGTCTCCTGGTACTTGTGAATCTGTAGTACTAAGGCAGCAGCGGCTCTGAATTTCCACTTCCTCCTCAGTCTTCATTAATCCATGCCACTTACCGGGATAAAAAGTAGCATATGTCTCATTCCAGGATATGAACTACATGTGTGCCAAATTTCATCCAAATCCCTTCAGCCGTTTTTGCCTGATTGTTACACAAACATACAAACATACAAACATTCACATTTATAATATTAGTAGGATTATCATTAAAAAAAGAGTACCTCTAGTGTGGACGCAGCCTGTGTCGGCAACCTTGTACAATTTCATGTTCGGTTCCGTTTTGTTCCGTGGAGGAAGCAGAAGTTCGGAAACCGGCTGAAATCTAGAGCGGTAAAGACTCACAAACTACCAGGAGACCTAAATCATGAAGAAGTATTTCCTGAGCTGTAAACATGAGCGGTAAAAATTCACAATCTACCAGGAGACCAGAATCTTGAACAAGTATTTCCGGGGCTGTAATCAGCATGAGTAGTAAAGGCTCACAAACCACCAGGAGATCTGAATAGCGAACAAGAATTTCTGGGAGGAGCAAAACAAAAAAAAAAAGTCTGAACCCAATTCTGCGGAAATGTACGCAGGCGCGAAGAAGTACTGAAGCTAGTATTGAATACCGTCCCTGTTTTATGAATTGATCGCGAAAAAAAACTGTCGGTATTTACTTGTAAACTAACTACATTTAAAAATCTTATATTTTTATGTGTATTTGACTGTACTTTTCCCATTCTTCTGTTTTTAGGACGTTCTGCTAATAGGACGATTTGCTAAAAGGACGTTTTGAGAATAGGACGTTTGATGCGGAGGGGGACCAACGTCGAAATAGCTGAAATAAAAGTTTTGACTTTGTCTTTTATTAACTTTTAAGGGATTCAGTCTCTGCTATGTGACAAGTAAAACACATCTCCTGCTCAGTCGTGTCATGTACCTAGTGTTACGGGTGATGTTTTTCACGATTCCTCGCCATTTTTCCCTATTAGCGGTCATCTTGGCACATGACTCATGGACGCAATGGGCGCACTTGATTTGTCGATCCATCGCATGGGATCTACCGCGCGGCTTGGTGCCTTCGACTCTGCCATATCTTTCATAAAACATTCTACACGGCTACAAATATTATATACACGGGTATAGGTACTTACTTATTATAAAGTTATTAAGTACGTAATAGAATAGCATATCCCATCACTTCCCGTGGGTGTCACCAGAGAATGGGCAGCAGCATTCTCTGTAGGTACGTACATTGCTACAGCTACACTACGATCGTCAACCCGCCTGCCAAGCGTGGCGGTTATGGCAACCCCTCCCCCCCCCATCTGAGGGAAGCCCATGTCCAGCAGTGGACGTTATTTAATTTTACAATACCATGTCCAACCGAAGTTTTTAGAGTCCAAATGGACGAAAAAAACGGCAAATTCATATGCGAAAGATGTTCGTGAGGACATGCCTACTGCAGTAAACACACACACAGACGACTAGGCTAGACAGGACAGTTGGCAGCATGTATAGGGGAACATGCAATATATTAATTTTACTTTCATTTTGACGAATTGCATATAAAATTAAAGCGTTTTAACTTAAAAAAATTAAACGCCTATCAGTCACTCCTGTCTGTCACTGGTCATGAACTGTCAGGTCGTCTTTTCGTTCGCTGATTTTTGTTCTTAAATTATAAGTCCCGTTTCACGTTATTTTATTGCTAAAAATCAATATTTACTGAAATGAAAACGTTAAAGTGCCCCTTCTTTTATTTAATACTTTTATATTATTTTAATGTCATCAATTCTGTATTTGCATTGCATATTCCCTGTACATAATTATAATAATACAATATATTATACTTAATATAATATCCGAATAGCTGAAGTTCAAATCAGCGACGTTATTATGCTAATATTGTACCATCTGTATATGTTTCAACTGTTTAAAGACGCTGAGTAGCGAAGTTATGGACCTTGAACAAAAGAAGAAAACATCGGTGACCTACTAAGTACCTATCTTGTTATGCAATGACTGTAAATATTTGCAGGTATCGACGAAGAGTTCATGCCGTGGCTTGTAGATGAGGTGTCGAAGGAAATCGAGTCTATCATCACAAGTCGAGACGTCATTATAGGTAAGCATAAGGTCTTGTCCACGTGACGTGATAATTTACGTTACCGTGTCGTAAAAATGCACGTCACGATGCCGCAACGTTTCACTGTGTCGTGACTTGTATATTTTTCATTCACGAACTTGTGAAATAGCAGTCTCTTTCTTGATATGGACCGCACAGACGTAATCAGTTCCTGCTATTGTTAACAAGTGATATCAATAAATCAAAATCAATAATTTCTGAAATCTTTTTGCACAACTAATCGTTAAGACAGTGAAACATCATCTGAGTGAGCGCGTCGTAGCCACGTCACAGATTACTGAATAGTTACTACGCGTACCGTTTCCGACGAAGTCCAACGCGTCGTTCCGCGGCGACGTTGCCATACCGTACATTAGCACGTCACGGCAACGCGCCGCGCCGCGACACCGCACCGTTTCACGTTAACGACGTCGCGTCGTTAGGTGATGATGTGGACAAGCCCTAATATAGTATTGAAACGCTAGCCGATCAATCATATAAAACAGTGCTAACTTGCGCGTGTTTACTAACATAGGCTTCAGTTTCTAGACATACATAATTATACTAACACAAACTGTATTATTATAATATATATGTTAGTGAATAAGGTAAGCTGTGGGCCAAAGTAGCCTGAAATAACCATGTTATTATTACAGTTATAATATAAAAGTTAAGTTACACCGAAGCGTTTTCATTTGTTACAAATTATTCAAACCCTAGCTCGGTTTTTACCCTCGGGGCACAAGGGTAAGTGTCCAGGGCCATGCTTCATTGAAGGGGCCCCATTTTACATGAAATTGCAAAAAAAAAAATCTTGGAAAAAAAATAAAGAAAATTATATATGTACATGAACGGTACAAAGAAACAAAGAAAGTTTAATTTTTTTCTGCATTATTCAACGAATCAACTTCCAAAAAGAAAATCTAATAAATTCGAGCCTGGCTGCAAAATATTCAGAACTCGCTTCGCTCGCATGGATCTATAGCTTTCAATATATCCCTGCTTTGACAGCAAATAGCAAACCGAGGAATAAAGATTTTCGAGCTAAATAGCAATAATTTCCTGTTTGTTGGAATGGCAAAAATAAAATCTAACCTATCCGTGCCTGGCTGCTAAATACTCCGAACTCGCTTTGCTCGCTCTTTGATCCATAGTTTTCAATAATCTTTAATTCAAATTTTTCGAGTTCGCTGCGCTCGCTCTCTCATACATTACAATTTTGGGAAATCACCCATAACCACAGCGAAGTTTGTTTTTCTTTTTTAACCGACTTCAAAAAAGGAGGTGTATGTATGTCGGGGAACCCCCGATTACTAGAAGACGCGTCACCACTAAAAGTGAAAAATTAAAAACTTTTTACTAAAAAAAAACAACCGACTTCCAAATACGAAGTACCTACTTATAAAATTAATCGGTTGTATTTTTTTGTAAAAAAGTTTATTGTTAATTGTTATTATTTAAATACGACACTGGGTGCCGTTCGAGGGCAGCTTTCCAAAACTCCCTCTCCTCCCCATCCTGGGGACCGTCTTAACCCATGGGTCTGCGTATGCAACAGCTGTGTTGAACTGTTCTGCTGTTGACGCGATGCCAGTCGAGTGGTGTCGACACGCGAGCGGTCAGCGGCTAATGCTAACTAACAAGATCTTGTTTGAAACTCGCAGAAATCGTGCGCGACGTGGTGGAGGCGCGGGCGGAGCTGTACCGCGCAGCGGGCGAACGCGACGCTGAACGGGGAGAGCCCGACGAGTCCGTCACACCCGCCTCGCTCGCCTCCGAGGAACACGAGGAGGAGCGTGAGTCCAGACACACACACTAGCACGTAGTACACATGCGACGAGGTGGAGGCGCGCGCGGAGCTGTACCGCACGGCAGGCAAGCGCGACGCCGAGCGGGGCGAGCCCGACGAGTCCGTCACACCCGCCTCGCTCGCCTCCGAGGAACACGAGGAGGAGCGTGAGTCCAGACACACACACACCAGCACGTAGTACACACGCGACGAGGTGGAGGCGCGCGCGGAGCTGTACCGCACGGCGGGCGAGCGCGACGCCGAGCGGGGCGAGCCCGACGAGTCCGTCACACCCGCCTCGCTCGCCTCCGAGGAACACGAGGAGGAGCGTGAGTCCAGACACGCGCGCGCGGAGCTGTACCGCACGGCGGGCGAGCGCGACGCCGAGCGGGGCGAGCCCGACGAGTCCGTCACACCCGCCTCGCTCGCCTCCGAGGAACACGAGGAGGAGCGTGAGTCCAGACACACACACACCAGCACGTAGTACACACGCGACGAGGTGGAGGCGCGCGCGGAGCTGTACCGCACGGCGGGCGAGCGCGACGCCGAGCGGGGCGAGCCCGACGAGTCCGTCACGCCCGCCTCGCTCGCCTCCGAGGAACACGAGGAGGAGCGTGAGTCCAGACACACACACACCAGCACGTAGTACACACGCGATGTGGTAGGACAGTTCCCTTAGGTACTCGTGCCGGCGGATATTGTATATGGCTCTGATGGATCTTTCCTGCGGCGAATTTTCCTAATAGAACATGCTACTGAATTTAGCTATCCTGTAAGAGATGTTTATTGAAGATCCCATTGTAGCCTCGAGTCTAGATTAATCCCCAGGAAACCCCAGAAAACTAAAACAGCATCATTAAAATTCACGTATAACGATTCCTGAATCGAACCCGATGATATTGAAAAAAAACACTCCCTGTATTATTTACACCATCCGAAAGTGACGCTAATAAGGATGAAATTCTGGGAAGTAATAACACAAGGCACATTTCACCAAAAGCTCATCGCCAAGAATCCAATGATTTATTTATTTAGTAGGTACATGGAGGACTAACAGCTAAAAAAACAAACAAAAAAAAGAAACCATAGTCACCAGAAAGCCAACTACAAACCCTCACGTATATAGTACTTAAACTAATTTATGGTGTGAGCACAAAAACATACTGTTTTGATAACAATGAAGCAATATATAAGAAATACTTGGTTTTCAATAAATATGACTGAAATAATAGAGAGAATGTTCCTTGCATAGAGCATTGAAATTCCTGCTTGCGCGCACAATCGTAACTGTTCGAAGTTGTATGAGAGAGGTACACGTACGGGTGGATTTATACAAAACGTTTTACTTGGCACATGCAAATAAATTATGAAGAATGCAGTCTTAGTTTTCATTAAAATCGGGCTCGAAACTCCTTTCAGAGTTTTTGCCAATCCTCATAATTTCCGATTTGGTCATCCACCTACACTTTAAAAATTCACTGTACCTACATGTACTAAAAATAAGAAAGGACCTAAAATTTATTGAGCCCTGGGGCCCTATTTTTACGTTTAATCCCGAATAATTGGCACCGATTATTTATGAATGCTGTTTTACCCAGTCCGTAATGCTCATATTTCAGGAGTAATGTTTGTTTGTGGTTTACGCAATCATTATGTAGGTAAACCAGAAAACGTTCTCTCGCGCGTTCCATGACTCCATAACGCGACGAGTAAACGCAAGTGAGCGCACGCGTCGCACGTCGCACTTGTGCCATGTCACCATGTGCAACCTGTCCGCGCGCGCGCCGCAGCCGGCACTTCTCCCCCGCCCCCGGCCCCGCTCCCCCGCCCCCGGCCCACGCGCCACATTCGCGCCACCGAGCACGTGCTCTCCATCCGACACGGTGTCCCGCCGCTATTATACCACTATGCCATTCCTATTACCCTATCTGCCACGCGATTTACTACCTTATCGACAACTCTTCAAAGCTTACTCTCCCGTTACACTCTCACAGTTTGCGGTTGAATGTAGACTTATTCGCGTAAATAATAAAGGTCATGGTAAGGGACGTAGGGGATGGATGTGTCGGAGAGCGGTGAAGTGTAGGGGATGTAAATAATGCGTCTGGCGTCGCGGTCGCGAACAATTAAGATTGATACGGTGTGATGACATTATAATATCGTTTTGACGCGGGGCGCGTTTGTATGAGTTAGTTAAGAGCATTAGTTATTTTATTTGCTACAAGTGAGGCCACACGTGCGCGCGTCACTTGCATTAACAGACCGGCCGCGGCGTGCTCGTTTCGCGCTATCTACTTGTCGTACTTGTACCTAATAATCTTACTTGACACTTGACAGGACCATAATATGTTTATTATACAACAATTTTGTTTCAATCACAAACCGTCATTCTCTTTGAAGAGATGTGACGAGAATGTTGCTTTGGGCTCGCTTCACCGGACATTGGCTGAGTTGGTATTTAATCTACTCATAAATATATTTATCTTTTAGCCCAAATTAAGTAGGAACAAAGTCAAGAAGTACACTACTAGGTATCTTCCTAATGCAGTGTTATACATTAGGCATGATTTTTATTTATTTATTTAGTACATGGAGGACTTACAGCTAATAAAAACAAACAAAATAAGGAAACCATAGTCACCAGAAAGCCAATTACAAATCCTCACGTATAGACTTAGAATAATTGATGAGTGTATCAAAACATTTTTTTGAGTTTAAAGTCCAGATATGTTTTTCGACGAAAAACTTCCGACGAAATTACTTTTCAAACAGTCTGATGCAGTTGGTGACATCAAACCTGTAAAGTAGTCGTGACAGGAGTCGTTCTATATCAATGTAATTTGGCATTGATATTATCATCATCATCATCATCATATCAGCCGAAAGACGTCCACTGCTGGACATAGGCCTCCCCCAAGTGTCGTCACAGCCACCGGTCCTGTGCGTCTCGCATCCATCGGTTACCCGCGACCCTCACCAGGTCATCGGTCCACCTTGTGGGAGGCCTTCCAACGCTGCGTCTTCCGGTACGCGGTCGCCACTCCAAAACTTTTCGGCCCCATCGACCATCTGTTCTGCGAGCAATGTGCCCTGCCCACTGCCAATTCAATTTGGCGATCCTTCGGGCTATGTCGGTAACCTTGGTTCTCTTGCGGATATCATCATTCCTGATTCGATCACGCAAGGAAACTCCGAGCATTGCCCTCTCCATTGCCCTTTGGGTGACTTTAAGCCTTCTGATGAGGCCCATTGTGAGCGACCACGTTTCGAGTCCATAGGTCATCACTGGCAACACGCACTGGTCATAGACTTTCGTCTTGAGACACTGTGGTATGTGAGACGAGAAGATACCGCGCAACTTTCCGAACGCCGCCCATCCGAGTCGGATTCGACGGTTGACTTCCTTCTCGAAGTTAGCCCTACCTACCTGGATCGTTTGTCCCAGGTAGACGTACTCATCAACAACTTCGAGTGCAGAGCCTCCAATCTTGATAGGAGTGGGTGCTACATGGGTATTTACCATGACCTTGGTTTTGTCCATGTTCATTTTAAGACCCACTCCTTCGGAAGCTCTACTGAGGTCATCGAGCATTGTACTGAGGTCCTCCGTGGTCTCAGCCATGACGACTATATCGTCGGCAAATCGAAGATGAGTGATGTACTCGCCATTGACATTAATGCCTAGCCTTTTCCAGTCCAAAACCTTGAAGACGTCCTCCATTGCGGCCGTGAACAGTTTCGGAGAAATTACGTCTCCCTGCCTCACACCCCGCTGCAGGAGGATAGGTTCTGATGTCTGATCCTGAAGTCGGACTGACATGCTGGCGTTTTCATACAAACACTTCAGCACCTCGATGTACCGATAGTCGATCTGGCACCGTTGAAGAGACTGCAGCACAGCCCAAGTCTCGATCGAATCGAAGGCTTTCTCGTAGTCCACAAACGCTAAACAGAGGGGCAGATTATACTCTTCGGTCTTCTGTATAACCTGCCGCAGCGTGTGTATGTGGTCTACGGTGCTGAAGCCTTTTCGGAATCCGGCTTGTTCGGGAGGCTGGAAGTCGTCAAACCTGCGTGCGAGACGGTTTGTGATGACTCTGGAAAACAGCTTGTAGACATGGCTCAGAAGTGAGATGGGCCTGTAATTCTTAAGCAGGGCATTGTCGCCCTTTTTAAAGAAGAGTACCACCACACCTCTGCTCCAAGCTTGTGGCGTTTTCCCCTCGAGTATGACGGAATCGAACAGTTTCTGAAGGGCCTTAAGGACTGGTTTTCCACCCGCCTTCAGGAGTTCGGCCGTGGCATTGATATATAAAAACCATTTAATCGCGATTCGATTTCAGTGTTGGCTCCATAGTAAAAGTTGTTCATAATGATGAGTACAATGACCCCTTAAGAGGTATTGCGTTTATTCTGTTACACGTTGTATACTTCGTACACTTTTAATGTGTCTGACAAGATGTAAGAACCATTGAAACTGTCTGATTACTGAAAAAGATCTTTTGATACTTCCTCAAGTAATATAATTATATAAAATTCAGGTTTATGAATTATGACTGGTCGCAAAATGATATGTATAATGATTGGATATAATAATTACACACCTGATAGAGTTCGTATAGAATCACTAACAAAATTTGGTAGGTGATCCCCTTCAAACCATATAAAATGGTACCTAAGTATAATAATTAATAACAATTTAAGGGCGTCTGACATGGGGTTACCACTGTAACAAGTGTCTGTCAATGGACGAGGTTGTTTATAATATTGTTCCAAATAAAATTCTACGTGTAACAGAATAAACGCAATACCTCTTAAGAGGCCATTGTACTCATCATTATGAACAACCTTCACTATGGGACCAACACTGACATCGCAAAAAAAAAATCGACTGCCTCGTACACTTCATGTGCGCATAACTTGACAAAATGTACTGAACAGCTCATATTTTTTTCTCGATTTCGGGGTTGTTTACATAGTAAAACTTTGTAGGTATATTAATAGTAGATTATGCACCCAGGGGATAAAGCAGTGTCTTGTGTCACGGGCGTCATATTGAATCTCGAACGCAATGAAGGATTCGGGAGTTAACTCCCGAGCGTAGCGAGGGGGTTTAGAGTTTAACTCACGAGCGAAGCGAGGGAGTTAATACAAGAATCCTGAATGCAGCGAGGGATTCAAGCTAGCCCAAGGCAAAGACACCTTTATCCCCGAGGAGGATACTCTACTTTTCACACCTCCTGTGAGAAAATAAGAAGCCATAACACGAAAAACAAAATATTTTAAATTTACAAACACTAAGTAGAGATATGTATTTAGAACTATACTGTATATCTACTTAAAAAAAGTTAGTTTTAATACCATACGGATTTGCAATATCCGCGCCTTTTTTGCGTTCCACTCGGTATACCTACCACATAGCGGCCACGACCAACTCGAT
The DNA here is from genome assembly GCA_947386135.1 of Melanchra persicariae. Taxonomy (NCBI): domain Eukaryota; kingdom Metazoa; phylum Arthropoda; class Insecta; order Lepidoptera; family Noctuidae; genus Melanchra; species Melanchra persicariae. The sequence continues at coordinate 22,708,280 of OX376650.1, forward strand.
TTTCGTTTTTTTTTTTACTTCTCTGTGGGTAAGTAAATATGTGCAGGCCTAATGTTAGCAACCTAATACAATTTATGTGTACACAAAGCTTTATACAGAGCTTTATATCAGCTGGTAGAATGGGTTCGGACGCTTGGCTGTATGCAATTTGAATTTAGAACGTCATAGGAGATGCTCGAGAAAATAGTTTTTAAATTAACAAATCGACTATAAATGGGTTTTAAGTGTTATTCTTATCCTCTAATACAATAATCCGTACATAACCAATTATTCTTATAATATTGTCTTCAATCCTTATGATTTTGTAGAAATTCGAGAATATCATCCCTAAGTAGTAAGAGTATCGAGAATATCTTTCCTCTTTCTGGAACAGAAAGAGAGAGACAGAGACAGAAGGCGTTGTAAGTACCTAATATACCGCCAATTGAGCAGACAGATGAGGTTCCAAATTTAAATCACATTATTGACCAGCGGGTTATAATGAAATCCAGTACAATATTATTGCCCGGCAGTGCCACCGGCCAAAAATGACTCACTTTAGGTTAGGTTGACATGACATATAATTTGACGTTTTCGATCAGGTGGTGTGAAAAACAGCTTTATACTTTAACGAATTTGAGGAGCAATTTTATACACCGTTGCTACCTGTTACCTTTCTAAGCAGCCGCGATCCAAACTTCAGAGTCGGGGATCGTTCACAATGTGTTAGTGTTAGGAACATACCTACAGACAAACTATAATAACAATAATAATGTTTATTTAAACTAAACTCAGACATATCTACACTAATCTACACTATCTTCACTATAATAATAATATTATAAAGAGGAAAGATTTGTTTGTTGGTTTGAAATGAATAGGCTCCGAAACTACTGGACCGATTTGAAAAATTCTTTCACCAGTAGAATCCTACATTATCGATGATGGACATAGGCTATAGAATATTTTCAAAAAAGTTAGGGATCCGTATGAAAACTTCGATAATGTAACCCAAGGTGTGAGAAAAAATCCTTATATCGCGTACGCTGCGGAATCTATTGACAATAGAGCAAAGTGATGTACTACAGTTTTATAAATAAATAAATAAATAAATTAAACTTTATTTCAGACAAGGTCCATAATTATAGAGGTCATCAATACCTACAAAACAGTCTGCGATACCATATGTCTAACTATTATGGATAAGTCACCATGACCACTTTTAGTTCATATTCCCGTCTGTCGGGCTGTTAAAATAATGAATAGCATCTCTCAACGGTTGGATATTTTTTCCTGCTCATTGGCGGAATTCCAGAGAGTGACAGTTAGTGTGTTGTCCTCTATATAACTTATGTTGGCGTGCGGAGCCGTTACTTAGGACTGGTCAATCATGGATGTCGCATTGTATGACTACTTTTATTATCTTGGGTTCTGCCTGTAAAAATAATTGTATGTGTAAATAAATAAAAATAAATAAATATTATTCAAGTAATCCCATGGTGAAATAAAAAATGGTGATTTTAGTATAATGATATTAATCCTTATCCATTTAAATGGTTTGATAATTAAGGTTGATTATGTCCGTGTAAATTACACTTTAAATTGTTCAAATCGGACCTTTCATTCAAAAGTTACGACGGTAGGTAATAAACATGCTCGAAGTAAGAAAAATGTCGCGGCTTGAGCGAAATGGGGAGAATCGTATCAATGCTTGGTCCGATGAAGTTGAAACACCACGGCATTTAAATGTTTTCGATAAAACAATAAGAATAAGTAACAAATGTTTGGATTTTTCGAAAATAAACTACATACATAATAGTGAAGCAGGGGTGATTTTAGGGGAGGACATAATTGCTTGCTTCAATTTACGTCGGAATGCTATGAACAAACTAAAAGCGGGATAATTGAAACAGATGTACCTAACAATTTTTGCATAATCAAACCCTGACGGGTTGAACGGGGTAAACGGTTGCGCTGAACCTGGGCTCGAGACAAGTGAGATTCTGTCAACAGTGGCGTGGTGTACGCGATTGTCAATACGTCAAAAATGTATAGGATTGACAGATGCTATCTAAATGTCACGTGACCAAATTCCTACATATTTGGCATTTCAACAGTCGCATTTGCTAATTAAATGGTACATTGTCGAGGGCCTCCTGAGACGCCTGAGACCATAAAATAAGTAGAAATGGCTAAGTACTTAATGACAATCATTGTGCTTAATTTTCCAAAACTAACCTTTTATAGGGGGCGTTGAAGGTTGTGGAGTACCTACTAAATCCGCGCGAACGAAGTCGCGCGCGAAGTGCTAGTTACAAAATATTTTAACAGGCTAAATTTAAGTCAGTTTAAGTGGTGTAGTCATCAACTTTCAGCTTTTATAAAATAACGCAGCTCTTTTTTTTGGATGAGAAATCATCAAATAACCGATGCGCACGTGCCCGCGTGCCCACGTGCTGCCTCCGCTGCTGTCCGCCGGGTACCGATGTTGGCGAGATGCTACTTAAGATACGAGCACGATAATGTTGTTTAATGCAAGATTGCAATCGCCGGTCGGGCCGGGTCGGGCCGGATCGGGCCGGGTCGGGCCGGGTGGACGGATATACCGCCGCCGCCGCGCAAACCGCACGTGTGGAGATCGAGTGCGCGATAACGGAGCGGACTCTGATGCTAATAGAATCAGTCGCGATAACGATAATACGGCCAGCCCTCGCTCGCTCGTCGGCGTGTTTCTAGCGTATTGATATCAGCGGTCAAACTTATAATCGATAGTTTATTAAGACCCGACCAACAAGAGGGGTCTCTTTTTGGTCGGGTGTTAATAAACTATCGATGCGTTACCAGAATTTAGAAGCGTACACGTAGCATCGTGCTACCGATTAGTACTGGAAGTGTTTGCGCCCTTTTTTAGAGCCGTGATGATAGCACATGACGCGTCCATACCTATATGTATAATATTATGTAATTGTAAGTCTTGTATAGGAAATTTAACGCTGGATAATACTTATTACTACAATTTTTCAAAAAAAGTGCTCCTTCACGTCAAAAAAAAATTATAAAAAAAAATGTATGGGAGAAAATCTATTTTATTTTTTTCTTCCGTTCAGTATCAAAGTATAGCAAGCAAACCTTATATTCTGGTAAGTACTTATTGTTCTTAATACGACGACATATAAATTGCTTGCGTATCCCTGCGGCCTTGGCGCCTACGATGCTTTAAAGTTTAAAATTTCAATTGGGATTTTTTAAAATTATTATCGAGTTTTTCAAGTCAGCTGAATTCAAAATATCATTTTTTAATTAAATAAGAATTAAAACATACGCATTCAAGCACTGAACGGAGAAAAAAAATAAAATAGATTTTCTCCCATACATTTTTATTTTCAATATTTTTTTTGACGTGAAGGAGCAGTTTTTTAGAAAAGTTGTAGTAATAAGTATTAATCAGCGTTAAATTTCCTATACGAAACAATTTTTTGTTAAGTTAAATATGGATTTTCGATCCTATGTCCACCTTTTTGAAAATCCGGACCACTGTGCGGCGCGACTGAAGTGTGCTCTCCGCTCACCGCCTCGTACAACGAACAACTCGAGCCACACGTGTCCGCGTCCCGGTGTCCGCGCTGCCCGGACTGGCACGCCGCGACTGCACTCTAAGTTGAACCCTCGGCCTTCCCGCATACGGCTCGTTGTGTAATGCACTCGGTCGGTGTTTATGCAGCTGCGCTTCCTCCTGTTTCAACGTTGCGGATATTGTTTACATCGCCTCCATACAATGCAATAATAACGTAAAGAGTTTAAATGTAAAAATCTAGAGCACTCAATGAAAGAACGATAAGTGTAGGCGCTAGTATGTTATGAGAATGTAAACAGGGGTCTTACTCTCTAAGCCCAGTCCCGAACCCGACCTAAGAACACTGTCAAATCGTGTTGTCATTCATTCGTAGTTCTGGTTCGGGACTAATCGTAAGTCCGTAGGTGATACGGAGTAGAAAACGCCCGACACTAAAGCCGAAACTACGGACTTCGGGCTTAGAGAGTAGACCCCCAGTTGTATGATGTATCCGCTCGTAGCGCGCACGGCGCAGCGTAGCAGCGTAGCACGTAGGCGCGGAGCCGTAGCCGCAGCCGCAGCATATTGTAGCGCTACGAGCGCATCTACGAAAGCGTAACTTGAAGTGTTGTCCTGAACAATAAGATACTTTTCTTCATTGATTTTTTGGTTATCGGTTCCAACGTTCTACATTACATATTTAGATTGATTCGAGTTTCAACTTTAGTACTGTAATTAATACACTCCAGTTTTAATCGTGCTGGTTTTAAAATGAAAAATAATTCATTTGAATCTATAAAAATACCAAAGTAACAATAATAACTAGTCAGGACAGCAGCAGCATGTTGTCCCCTTTCAACATTGAATGGCTCAGGCGCGCCCCGCGGAGCTTTCGTTAATCTGTGTATCGTTTAGATAAACAGTCCACCATACAATGTACATTAATTGAGCGCGATGCACTTGCAACTCATTGTGACCAGATTATACACTCCACCTAATACTACAATAATAGGTATAAGTATTGTAGTGCCGAGTGCGTAGCTCCTCCTGGGACACGTGCGTCGCACTCGCGCAGGCGCAGTCGCCCGCCACCATTATTCTAACTACACTCACTCCTCGGATTATGAAAAAAACATTATTGGAGCAGTACCTATCTCCTCGAATGATATATGTATCATTCGAGGAGATAGGTACTGCTCCAATAATGTTTTCTTATGGATGGGACATCATCGAATGACTTGTTCCGCTCTGGGTGGCGAGAAAATAATGACTTGTTCCGCTCTGGGTGGCGAGAAAATAATGACTTGTTCCGCTCTGGGTGGCGAGGAAATAATGACTTGTTCCGCTCTGGGTGGCGAGGAAATAATGACTTGTTCCGCTCTGGGTGGCGAGGAAATAATGACTTGTTCCGCTCTGGGTGGCGAGGAAATAATGACTTGTTCCGCTCTGGGTGGCGAGGAAATAATGACTTGTTCCGCTCTGGGTGGCGAGGAAATAATGACTTGTTCCGCTCTGGGTGGAGAGGAAATAATGCTACACTACTGTCAAGAGCTTCGGGGACTCGTCGTCTACTGATTGTTCATTGACCTTTTTTTTTGTTTCAGCTGACCAATAACGCAAGGCAAAGAGAGGCGTGAGTGCCGCCGCGCGTGTCGTGTGAGGAGTGACGTGCCGTGCCGTACCAGTGTGTGGACACTTTGATACAACTCTAGTGAATCATGAACTAATGAGTTATGTTACAAATTATATTTATACTAAAGCGCCTTACGAGTAAACAAACCGAGCTGACCTGCTTGTCGAACGTGGAGCCGCCCGCCCAGGCTAATGTGACCTGCTGGGCTTAAAGATATCCACAATTAGATACTTACATTAATTAATTTTATTTATTGAAGTAAGTTGTACATAAATCATCAGGTGTATTTATAATATATCATTTGCTACACTGCAATGAAATCGCAATTGTTAATGGAGCTCGCGCGCTCCGTAGATCGCGGGCGGTGGCGCGCGTGCGCACTGTTCCGAGCAGAAGCGGACAAAGTCAAAGCCAGCACGGCGGCGCCACCTGCAGCCACCAGCACCCGTGCTCGAGTACGTCATCCTGGCAGATGAGCGAGAGCGTTCAATAATGGAAACTGTTTGTATTCTACGGCCGCACAGACATTCTGAAACAATCTTGTAAGAATTCTGTAACATACTCAGATAGATATGAAATGTTTCTTGCTGTCGAGAATTGTTCGCCAAGTGCGCCGTAGTCTCAAAACGGATTAAATCCGCGCAGCGCCGCGCCGCCGCTCATCTGCACTTCGACACTAATAATATATGACTTGGTGGCTGAGGAATACCCACAGTTACTCACCTGGGCTATCATCTTACGGCCGCTTTCTATAATATATCTCAATCCCAATCTTGATCCCGATCCTTGTCTGTAACCAATCAAAGGTGAGGATTGTGTGGTGAAGGACACAAACTCGGCCGTTGATTGGTTACAGACAAGGATCGGGATCAAGATTGGGATTGAGATATATTATAGAAAGCGGCCGTTAGTAGGTATTTGACTTGTTGAAAATTATTGTTTTTAACAATGTAAGTCGTCCATTGTTTTGTACATTGTTACGTATTTCTAGGGCACTTTGTTTTGTTTAATCTCTGTATTAGATATCTAATATTTACTGGAGGTATTATGTTACTACTTATTTAGACGTTTTAGAGTAAAACTTACCTAACTATTACTGGTTATTTCATTTTCTGACCCCTTTCTCGCTACGTTCTACACACGACGTGATGTTTTCTCTTGTTCTAGGCGTAGCTAGGTACTCGTATCGCGTTATACTCATAATTAGTAGGTCACAATGATGATTAAAATAAAATAAAAAACGATTTTAATAAAATACAATTCTAACATGTATTTACTTCTTTAGATAAATCTATCTACATATATAATAAAAATGAAATGCTGTTTTTCAGTAAGCGCAGGTCTACGAGAGACCCACCTTTGCATAAATGGTTGAGCGGGCCATTGCTACGTATCACTTGAGAACAGGTGGGCTGATTTAGCATTCCGGTGCAATAAGTCATTACCTATTATAGGAAAATTACGGATTGCAGTTGTGAATGGATTTTAATTCATTGTGTTTTTTAGGTTTATAATAAAATAAAATGTTTACCTAACGAAAATTATCGCAATTTTGAAAATCCGTAAATTTAAAAAATAAAAAGCTTGAGAGATATCAACAAAAAATGCACTTACTTACAGGATTTTTTTCGGGACTAAAATAACTTAAAATTCTTGCGTGCATAACTTTTTTCAACTTCCTAGAACTTCTGGAAATTCCCTAAATTAATTACTTATTCATTACTTATGGACAAATCCTAGCCTGCATGTCCAGCTTTTTAGTACCTACTTCAGGAAATAAAAAGCTGTTATAGGTAGTCTGAATAAGGTCCTGATTTGTATGGTCCACAAAAACCCAACATTTTGCCAAGAAATGCAATTACTGAACGGAAAAGCTGTGACCAATAAATAAGTAATAAGGTCATAATAATCATCATCATATCAGCCGAAAGACGTCCACTGCTGGGCATAGGCCTCCCCCAAGTGTCGCCACAACAACCGGTCCTGTGCGTGTCGCATCCATCGGCTACCCGCGACCCGCACCAGGCCATCGGTCCACCTAGTGAGAGCTGCGTCTTCCGGTACGCGGTCGCCACTCCAAAACTTTTCGGCCCCATCGACCATCTGTTCTGCGAGCAATGTGCCCTGCCCACTGCCACTTCAGTTTGGCGATCCTGCTAGTTTGGTCATAAGAATACCGAAAATTATTTCGAGTTGTTAAATTCCGTTTGCTTGAGTGTGACACGCAAGTGCCCTTTCGCGGAAGAATCCTGTTATCCGTCAATCATTGCGACGTTACAAGATGTCCACCTGGGCTCTTACGGTGGTCGTTACTGGAGAGGACGTTGTGCTTATGTCTCCGTAGTCGAAACTCGACGCCTCGCCTTGTTAGTTGTGTCGACCTGCCCATACGATTACACCATAAAATTTAGTAATGTGGTAGGTAGATAGGCACATGAACTTTCATTAGTCTTGACGGTCATGTAGGTATGCCATCCCACCCGGATCTCTACAGCTGTGGTACTCGCATACCTAAACGCAGTAACAATAGTTTAATCACAGAGCGATTAGCGGAGGGCGTTCCGGAGATTTGCGGAGGCAGGGAGTGGAGCAACCCTCCGCCCTGCGGCGTCCGGGGCGTGCCGTATATATCGAGGAGTACCCTCGCGGCGGCGACAGTCGCGTGCAACCTGCGCCCGCGCACCCCACTCGTGGCCGCGCTGGTGTCTGTGAGGAGTAGGACGTGCAGCGTCAGGTGACATGTCGCGCGTGCTGTGCAGGCGCGGCGTGGCGCGCGGCGCGCTCTCGCGCGGCTTCAGCGCCGACGACCTGCTCATCGCTCTGAAAGGAAACGACTCTGAAAACGTAAGTTCCTCTCACCTGCTATGAAACACAGCATCGCGCCTTTCCCTGTGGTTAGTACCCACCGCTGCGCTTGATGTCGCCGACAAGTCCCCTGCATTAGGCTACCGCCGCCAATGACCGTTATCATGCTTATTTTATGGGACATTAAAACATGTTAGTAGACTTTTCACGTGATAAGACGCCAGCCCTCTGGCCTGGCATCTTCTTAGGCCATTAAGCATTGCTAATGAACGTCACGTGGCAATGCTGCCAGTGCGCTGGGCACATTTCCCATTGATAGCGATGTAGTGGTTGAAGCCAATTATTAATTAAAGAAAATATATCGGAAACCTGTGTCTCCAGTTTGCCCCTACCACATTGTGTTTACAAAAAATTGAGGTTCTGAAAATAAATTATAAATAAAAAAACTGCATGTCCAGAAAATATTATTAAGTAATAAACGGAAGACGGTGTTTTTGGTTGTCTTCATTTGTGACACCGACTTCCGAAATTATAGGTAGTTATTTTATACTTTGTAGTGTTTTTTGTTTCGAAGTCGGTTGTTTTTTTTTTGTATATAAGTTTTTTATTTTTCACTTTTTAGAACGCAAAAAGAATCATCAAGATTGGTTCATAACATAGTATTGACTCACTGACCTGAGGTATTTGTTGTGCAGCACTTGATGCTTGATATTACTGAGGGCCTAGCACGAATTTTTTTACGTATTACTAACGTAACAGTATCGTTAATGTGAGTGAATTGTTCTATTAGGCTATGAGACTCGTTTTGCACATAATATTTATTTAAATTCATATTTTTGGATGATACAAATTGTGTACTTATGTCACAAAAAATTACACCAAAATGCTATGGGGTTGTAGTTTTTAACCGACTACAAAAAGGAGGAGGTTCTTAATTCGTCAGAACCTTCTTTTTGTTTATGTTTGTATGTTCCCCGAGTACTCGAAGATGGCTGGATCGACTGTTTTTTTTTGTTTGAAAGGGTATACGGGCGGCCTTAGGCCTTATCAACTGAACTCGGTTACTAGGCAACCGGTAACTATATCGAGACTTCCCACCCTGCACGCATCACGTAAAAACTACAAAACCAAGATAAGTTTTAGACATAAGTTTGAGCATTATTTTAACAACCTTCTTCGAGATAAATCGCACGTTCCCAAATGAATGGAAAAAAGCATTCATTGTTCCAATTCACAAAAAGGGTTCACGATCATTAATTGGAAATTATAGGGGTATTTCAATACTAAACACAACAACGCCATCTATCCATATATCCACAAGGGAATCTCTTGCAAGCAACATGGTTTCTTAAGAAAACGCTCAACTGTCTCGAATTTGGCTAGCTTTTCCAATTTTGTTCTTGAGAATACTGATAACGGTGGGCAGGTTGACGTGATCTACACGGATTTTGAAAAAGCTTTTGATCGTGTGGATCACGTTATCTTGCTCAGTAGGTAAGTTATACAGACTGGGAATCCGCGGGGATCTTTTACGATGGGTTCAGTCATATTTATTTAAAAGATCACAGGCTGTAGTTCTAGGAGGATACCGTTCCAACTTTATCGAAATCCCTAGCGGAGTTCCGCAGGGATCCCATTTGGGGCCTTTATTTTACAATGCATATTTATTTGATATCACTGATTCCTTTGTGAACTCCAAACACTTAATGTACGCCGATGACAAAAAAATATTCTGTAAGATAAGATCATCCGATGATTGTGAGGCCCTTCAAGAGGACCTTAATCATTTGAATCATTATTATAAAAAAAATTAAATCACAGTAAACGTCGCTAAGTGTCAATGTATTAGTTACACACGTAAAAGAAACCCTATTGATTACACATATTATTTTAATGGAACTGCCATAAATAGAGTCGAAATAGTTCGGGACTTGGGGGTTATGTTCGACAGTAAATTATCGTTCTCTGATCACATATATCTTATTAGCACTAAAGCTTATAAGAACCTAGGATTTGTTCTTAGGTCATGTAAATTATTTAAAAATATTGGGGCTCTTAAATCGGTATATTTTGCATACGTGCGCAGTGTTTTAGAACATGCGTGCCCTATTTGGTCCCCTCAATACATAATTTATAAGAACCAAATAGAACAGATTCAAAAAAAATTCGTAAATCATCTCAACTATTGTCTCCGAAAACCTCCGATGTAGTACGAAGATAGCTGTCGAACATATGGTCTGCTAACACTCGACGAAAGGCGTAAAGTAATGGACATGTGTTTGCTTTACGATATTCTCAATGGACGCCTGGATTGCTCGGAGTTGGTTGCACTGGTAACTTTTAATACTCCCCTACGGCGCACTCGCCATACGTCACTGTTGCACGTGCCTAGGCATTCTACTAACTATGCCAGAAATTGTGTAATGACACGCATTGCTCGAATTTACAGCGCAGACTTCTCTCAAGTTGATATATTTAACTGTAATAAAGCATTATTCAAGAAACAAATAATAGAAACTATAAACGAAGGCAAATGACAACCAATCTTTCAATATCTTTCTTGTTTGTATCACTTTTTCAAAATTTAATTATTAACTTCACTTTAGGTAATATCGGTATTGTCATTTAATTATATCCTATTAGTCCGTTCGTATATTGAATCCTAGTTACACAGGGAAACCTATTATTCGCCATATTAAAATTGTAATACGAATAATCTGTAATACATTTTAAGTATCGCTGTTGGTTACCTAAATAAGAAAATAAATCGAAATTGCTGTACTGGCCAAATACATGCGAGCAGCGGCCGGCAAAAGTTGTATGGAAATCCCAAGGAACTTTTATACCACCTGGAATGCGCACAGGCTGTCGATACGCGGTCCGAGAGGGAAAGCGCTTCGAGAGCCCTGTGTCCCTTTCCAGTGTTGCCAGGAGGATTATTCCCGAATTTAGTAGGAATGGTAGGAAAAAATAATATTGGCGTCTTGTTTTGTTTTTTTTTAGGTATGACCACTAGCAAGTTAACACACTTGGGATATCAACTGCTTAACAGGACTAACCTGTGGTGGCCTCAAATGAATTTAAGGCCCCCAGCCAAGGCAACAAAACTAGCTACAAGCTAAAACTACTGACCGCTCGCTCGCTCGCTCGATTTCTCTTTGACCAAGTGATTGTCTGTAATAGAACTTAACTTCATAAGCATAAGGTTTATTTTTATATTGGTGTCAAATTGACAATGCACATTCCAGGTTGTATAAAAGTTCCTTGGGAAATCCACATCTGTCGTGTTTTAGCGGCCAAATAAATTACATAGTAAACTCATATCTGTCGTGTAATTTAAAAATAGAACTACTCCGAAACATGGCAACCAAGGAGGTCATTTATCAAAGTTTTTATATAAATTTAGAGCTGGCTTGCAAATAGAAAGCTTTTTATTGAAAAAAAAAAACCAATGGAGGTATCCGCAGCCTGCATCAGCCTAGATTGCGCCCGACCAGCAGGCCTAGACAAAAACGTTTTCTGCAGCGTTAACGTCAAACGCTCACGACAAAATATATGGGAATGACATAAGGTGATGACGTTTCCTTTCCACACCTAATGTCATTCCCATACATTTTGTCTTCTGCGTCTGACGTTAACGCTACAGAAAAGTTTTTTGTCTAGGCCCACAGCTGACGCGAGTCCGCCACGCCAGTCGCTTCTAGGCTGATGGAGGCTGCACTGTATACGATATCACCGGTATTAAACTCGAAGGCCTTACAAATTAAATTATAATATGACGTGTTTTTTACATGAGCGGCTAGCTCAGTCGGTACAGAGCATAAGACTCTTAATGTCAAGGTCGTGGGTTCGTGCCCCACGTTGGGCGCCAGTGTAGCCTCCACCCTTTCGATTCCCACCTAATAACTGGCGATTGAATAAACGGGTGTGCAACTTTAAAAGTGTTTAATGTTTAAAGCCAAACCAGTTAAGCCGGAGGCACAGAAAAATTTGTAGGTCGTGGGTTACGGATGTCTGTTGTCACTCCTGCAGGGATAGGTACTCTCCTGTAGTTGCAAGCGATATTCCGCTGCTGGCCGGAGATGGAAGTTGGCCGACGAAGTTCAGAGCTGTGCTGTACGGTGACGTCTCAGGTAGATAATACGGCTCAGCTGTCCGACTTGCTCAGCACACCAGTGGCGAAGCGTCGTAGAGGTCTTCGGTCCGCTGGAAGCCAGACGCGAAGCTGCTGGCGTTAAAGGCTTGAAGGGTAACATAAAAACCCTAAATCGGGATTACACTTTAAACTTGATTGGCACTTTTTAGCTTATAGTGGTTTAAGAACAAGATTAAAATTTTTAATAACGGTCCCGGTCGTGTCTGCTAGGGCGCTCGACAGGACAATGCGATACGTGCACTCTCACATCAGCCTAGAAGCGACTGGCGTGGCGGACTCGTTTCAGCTGGTCGGACGCAATCACGTTCACATCCTTTGTTCTGGGTACGTATCAAAATCCCGAAAGTTCATAATACCTATGATTGAAATACCGACGTCCAAAACACCGAAATTCAAAATACCGAAAGTTTAAAACGCCGATAGTCGTTATACCGAAACACAAAATACCGATGTTCAAATGCCCGAAAGGACGAAATCCCGAATGGACGAAATACCGATTGATGAAATCCCTAAGAGCGGCGACGTAAGTAAGTTCCCGCGATTACTCATAGATGGCACTACAACACAGTTATGACGGTGGGCATTCTGCTTAACATGCTTTAATGCCAAAATTTAGCGAGTTCGGGATTTGGGGCACCCCGACTCAGACAGGTTAGGTTAGAAGGGGATGGCGGGGTCAAGTGAGCGAGCGAACAGACTCCGCCATCCCCTTCGTGGTTATTTTTTTTAAACCACCCAGAAATAGGAGCCCCGCATGGCGGGGCTCCGTCGGTCGACTACACTCTGCCAACGCATTGAGAAGTAGCGTTTGGTCACAGTTCTAACCTAACTACAATCTCCCGCAGAAATGTTTTCACCATTGTCTAATTATCTAGTCGCAGGCAGGTTTGACTTGCTCACCAAGGCGAAGGAGGCGGTGAACCTTGGTGAGCTAGGCATCGTAGGGGGCCTCCGGCTCAGGGTCACCATGACTGGGGCCCGGATGCTGGAGATCCCCGGGGCAGCCAGCGGCCCAACCGCGGACGCTCTAGCCGAAAGGCTTAGGGCGTCCCTAAGCGCGGACGATGCCCGAGTGTCCAGGCCCACCAAGCGCATTGACATGCGCATCTTGGGCCTGGACGACTCCGTCACGGAGGCGGAGGTGGTGGCCGCCGTCGTTAGGACGGGGGGGTGCTCAGCATAGGACGTGAAGGCGGGCACCCTACGTCTTGACAACACGGGCATGCGCACCATTGTGGTAAGCTGCCCCGTGTCGGCGGCCAAGACCATATCGGAGGGCCGAAGGTATTTGGTGGGTTGGGTTTCCGCGCAGGTCAAACTGCTGGAACCCCGACCTCTGAGGTGCTTCCGGTGCCAGGTGGGCCACCATGTGGGAGCTCAATGCACCTCGGAGGTGGACCGCAGCGGTCTATGTTTCCGCTGCGGTCAGCCCGGTCACAGGGCCGGCTCCTGCGACGCCGCGCCGCACTGCGTAGTCTGTGCGGCAGCTGGCAAGCCGGCCGACCACTGGGCTGGGGGTAGGGCCTGCGCCCCACCCGCCAAAGCCGGAAACAGGAGGAAGCCCTCCGCCACCGCCGTCTCTGCCGCGACCGCCGCCACTGCCGTCGCTTCTTCTGCCGCCATTGCCGGTTCCACTGCGGCTGCTACTACTGCAGCAGCCGCAGTAGAGCCCCTACAAAGGGCTCCGGAGGGGGCTGAAATGGAGTGCCAGTAATGGCCCCATCTCACCCCCTCCTGTTGAACGTCAGCCGCTGCGCCGCCCAGGAACTGATGCTCCTGAGCATGGCGCAGTGACTGATGCCTGTGGACGGCGAGCAATGGGTAGCTCGCCGTCCGATCAGAACAGGCCCGGGTTGACGGCGCGCTGTGTTCTACGCGCGCCAAACCAGCAGTCGTCAGCATGGGTCGGGGCCCGTTAGGGCCAGAGCCTACCAGGGTTGCGGATTTGTTCGAAAGAGTAACCGCGGCCCTGGAACGTAAAAGGCACTAAGAGGAGCATGGGTGGGTTTTAGTCAGTAGAAGTCTGACACTCCCTGCCGCTCCACCCAGAGCGGGAGGGGTCATTTGATGATTTCCCATCCAAAAAAAAAAAAAAAAGGCAGCAGATTTTAGGCTTTGGGTTGTAGTTTCGGGATTTTAAACTTCGGGATATGGATCTTCGGGATTTTAAACTTCGGGATTTTAAGCTTTCGGGCAAATGAACTTTCGGGATTTTAAACTTTCGACCAAACAAGCATTCGGCATTTCAATTTTCGGGATTTCGTCCATCGGTATTTTGAAATTCGGTCTTTTAAAATTCGGGATTTTGATACGTAGGTACCCTTTGTTTAACCCGCCCCCGCACCGCACGTACCCGGCGCATTCCGAGTCGTACACAATCAAAGAACAAACCATAAACAAATATGATTATTTAAGTAACATTCCGTTACAGCACCCTCTGGACTGGTAAAAACGACCGGTCCTTTAAACCTTCATCAGCTTTAGGCCGGCCACACATCTACCGTTTCTTTTCTACCTAGAACAGAATTAAAACCGGGGTATCGTCACACACACACACCGGTCACCGGGCCACAATCTGTGACCGGGCTTTCTTGATTTGCGCTCAGTCGTAATCTAGCGCTTGCCGAGAGACGTGGTTACTAGTACCAATACCTTTTTAACCGATTTCAAAATAAGGAATAGGTTCTCAATTCGTCTATTTTTTTTTGTATTTTTTTTCAGCGATATTTTCGCCAACTGTCAATCGATTTTCATGATTCTTTTAAGCTTGGAATCTCGCTTCTCTTCGCTTGGCTCGTCTTAGCGGGCGCGACGACGAAGACGAAGACGAGCCAAGCGAAGCGCAAGGGCACTACCTACCTTTTCTCGAAGTTTTTCGTCATAATCATAATAATAATAATAATCAAGAGCAGCTGCCCGACGCGCACATCATCCACCTCCGGGCTCATCGCTCAGCTCCGCCTCGCCACTGCCGGAACCCAGCTCCACCGTGAGTGCTGTGACACCGGCCGTGGCAGTTGCGTCGAGCTCGAGCGACGAGTATTTCTCTCCGCCGACGTCGCCAACACCTGTACGTCGGCAGGGGAGAGGCCGGCCACCGAGGGGCTTGGGACCTAGGGGCCAACCGGCCCCGAGCCGGGTCCCCGCTACCGGTGGTTGTGTGCAGCGCATGAGATGGACTCAGTCTATGAACGAGAACGTCATGCGCGCATATTACGGGTCTACAGAGGGGGGAACTAACCTCACTGCGTACCGCGTCAGGATGCTGTCTCTGTTTCAGGACCTGGAACCGGCTGTGAACGTCTCGGCCCAACGATTGTCGGATCAGGTCAGGTGCGAGTCATCCAACGTAGTCACAAGTTGGACGATGCCGCACTTGATAGGCTGCGCTCAGAGGTACTAAACAACCTTATCATCTCGACCCCGACACAGGCCGTGGTACCGGCGCCAGCCAGTGGCGCAGTCATACCGCGGCCCAATAATAATAGTGATGAGGTAGATGATAGGGTTGTCACGGTAAGTAGCCAGTGCAACGATCGACTGAGGAGCGCGCTGGAGGATGCGCTTCGCGAGTATAGATCAACTCCTACCGACCTTAGGCCCCGATTACCACGGTTACCTATGCACAAAAAGAATAGGGCGCTGGTGTGTGCCTTAGACTCGCTGCTGCAGAATATCTTCGAAAGCAGCGAGAACCTCGTTGATACGCACTCAATCCTGTACTGCGGGGCTGTTGCGGCATGTCGTATAGCAAACGTCAAGTTTCCAAATTGTGACGAGGCTACACGACCAAAATCTGCTGTACCAGCCTGGCAGTGCAGGATCGAGCGGCGTATCGATGAGGCTAGGGCACTCATCGGCAAACTATACTGCTTCAGGGAGGGCAATACAAGACCACGTGTGATGCGCTTTGTGAGGCGGGCATTTTCGGGGACTGGAATCAGCCCTCGAGAATAAAAAAGTCCCGTGTCACAGAGCGTATCGACTTCCTGAAGCAGAAAGTTTGTACATGGGCAAACCGTATTCGGCGGTATAAGCGGCGGGTTGATCGATACTCGCAGAATCGTATGTTCCAGAGCGATGAAAGGTGGGTATACAGAGCTTGGGAGCGACCTGAACAAAGTGTGACGGACGTGTGCCGACCGGATGATATCGCCACGAGTACATTCTGGCGAAACATCTGGTCGGTGCCCGTCTGTCATGCCGAGGGTGACTGGATGCGCGATGTCGAGCGCGTGTGTGAAGCTATACCACCAATGGAAGCTATTTCCATCACAACATTAGATGTAGCCACAGCAGTCCATCCATTACCGAACTGGAAATCTCCAGGCCCGGACAGACTGCACAACTTCTGGCTTAAGTGGTATAGCAGCTCACACGCGCTCCTGGCATCTCAATTCCAGTCATCCTTGTAGTCTGGGTCGCTACCACAGTTTCTAACAAATGGCATTACCCACCTGCTCCATAAGACAGGTAGTCCCGCGAAACCCAAGAATTATAGACCGATTACTTGTTTGTCGACGGTCCATAAACTTCTTACATCCATTCTGAGTGAAAATTAATGATCACATTGACACTAATTCAATTATGTCCGCCTCTCAGAATGGGTGTAGGAAGGGGTCCCGCGGCACTAAGGAGCTACTCCTCATAGACATGGCCATAAGCCAACAGGTTCGTCGATCCCGCAAGGATCTGTCGATATGTTGGATAGATTACAAGAAGGCTCTGTGCCACATACATGGCTCATGAAGGTGCTGGAGCTGTACAAAATAGATGCAACTCTACGCACCTTTCTTGAGTCATGTATGAGGCATTGGAAAACGGTCCTTCGCTATCCAGGATGTCGACCGATTCAAGGGAACGATGAGCCTGTATGGATTAAACGGGGAATATTTCAGGGCGACAGTTTGAGTCCACTTTGGTTCTGCTTAGCTCTGAATCCTCTTAGCACACTGCTGGGGGATTCAGGTCTAGGCTATCGGTTGAGAAGAGGTGGTCAAACCATATCTCACCTTCTTTACATGGATGACTTGAAACTCTTTGCCCCCAACAATTTGCGACTGATGGAGCTACTGAAGGTAACTGAAACTTTCAGTAGCGCCATCAGGATGGAATTTGGTGTGGACAAATGTGCAGTCATGCATGTAAAGAAAGGGGAGATTATGGAATCTGAGGGAATTCAACTCTCGGATTCCATACAGGTTAGATCCCTCAGCTCGACCGAAACCTATAAGTATTTGGGTATGTCGGAAGCGTTGGGCATTAACGGTACTGACATGAAACAATCGCTGAAGGAGCGCTTCTTTGGCCGCCTAAAAAAGGTTTTGAACAGCCTTTTGTCGGGCGGAAATAAGGTGCTTCAACGGTTGGGTCATGCCGGTATTAATGTACTCTTTCGGCATACTCAAATGGACTCAAACTGAACTCGACGCCCTGGATAGGAGGGTCCGTACACTGCTGACTGCAAACCGGATGCATAACCCACGATCGTCGGTGATGAGACTGTACATCCTACGGAAGTGTGGAGGTCGAGGCTTTTTAAATGCTAAGACTCTCCACAACCGCGAGATGTGCAGTCTCAGAGAATATTTTCTCAAAGTCGATGTGGGTATGCACCGAGATGTGGTCGCAGTGGACAAGGGACTCACCCCGTTGTCCATGGCTAAAGAGAACTGGCGCAAACCTGTGATACTTACTACAGATGACCGCAAGGAGGTATGGAAAGGCAAGGAGCTTCACAGGCGCTTCTATCGGGCTCTCTATGGGTCCGATGTAGATTTCTCAGCGTCCGTGGCCTGGCTACGTTTCGGTGATCTCTTCGGAGAAACTGAAGGTTTTGTTTGTGCAATTATGGACGAAGTTATCTTGACGAACAACTACCGGAGGCATATTATGAAGGACGGGACGGTTGACGTGTGTCGGGCATGTCACCGTCCGGATGAGTCCATCAGACATATTATCTCTGGTTGTTCTCGTCTGGCTAACGGCGAGTACTTGCACCGGCATAACCAAGTGGCTAGGATTATTTACCAGCAACTTGCTTTGAAATACAAACTTGTGGATTCTGAGGTACCGTATTAAAAGTATGTGGTGGGACTATCATAGCTAACAAGCCCGATATAGTGGTGATAGACCGATTAGCGCGCCGCACAATGATAATCGATGTTACCATTCCACATGACGAGAACCTCGTGAAAGCTGAGAAAGAGAAACAAATCAAGTATCTTGACTTAGCACACGAGGTTGTCGACATGTGGATTGTGGACTCGGCTGTCATTGTGCCGATAGTCGTTACGGCCAATGGCTTGATAGCCAAAAGCTTCGACGACCACCTGTCGAAGCTGGCGTTACGCAGTTGGGTAAAGGGCCTGATACAGAAGGCAGTACTCCTCGATACGGCTCGTATTGTGAGGAGGTTCCTTTCTCTGGAGCCCTAACCACCGGTAGCTTTGACCCAGCTCCCGACACCGGCGGACTACTATTTTTCTATTTTTTTTCTATTTTTGTTATTGAAATATTTAAAAATATAAAAAGTATGTAAAAAAGATGAATAAAGAGAATAATAATCATAATCATTTATTCATTTGCAAACATGGAACCCTCATAGAGTTGGTTTCCGATGTACCAGATAGTTCATATTCTCAGGATATGATGTCAATAATAGACTAATTAAACATACAAAGTCTCAATAGAATAGCTTTAATACTTTAGATTTTATTGATATCTAAAATACACCGATTTCGTCACTGACACACTCACTGACACACAGATGATCATCAAAATGTTTGGCTACTTCCTGAAGTGCTAGAAAGCTGAAATTTGGTATGTAATCTATGTTTAGTATACAACCAACAAAAAAAATCATAAACTTATAACTTTCGCCCCCCATACTCTAAAATGGGGGGATGGAAGTTTGTATGAGACTTCAAAATGTTAGGGTACTTCCTGAAGTGCTAGAAAGCCGAAATTTGGTATGTAAAAAAAGTTCAGTAAACAAAAAAACACTACCGTGCCCCCAGATAAACTTATAACTTTCGCCCCCCATCCCCTAAAATGGGGGGGGGTGAAAGATTGAATGACACTCACTAATTTTGTGAATTAGGACACGAAAGTTTACACGGGACTGTAGACAGTAACTAAAAAACCTATTAATAAGTACTAACAAGAACCTCCGCCTTAATCAAGAGTCTCATGGTAGGTCTCAGTTATTTACGCCCTTTGACGACTAGGTGAGCAAATCGACTGTAAGTACTTAATTAATACGATAAGCCATAATACTAAAGTTAGGTATATAATTAAAATAATTTTATTAATAATACCTATTTAATTTAAAAACAACAAAACCGACTATCACCGCGACCGAAACGAACGCTTAGAAAAAAAACTGAAATCCCACCAAAAACATTTCATGTAAAATGTTGCCAAGACGACCACATAAGGTTTGCCCTGTGAAAAAGATATCTGATCTCATGTAGAGCCAAGCTTCTGAATCTACACGGCCTAACTCTACCGACACTAACTTCACAAATTCTATATATCAGTAAAAATGTATGGCTTGGCTGTTACGTTACATACTTCAGAAACTAAATATTCGCATCACCTCCACGACGGTAGCCCCCCCCCCCCCCAAATGGTAAGCACAATAAGAAAATGGCCCCTAGTGCCCGGCAGCGCGTCTACCCTTGACTCCGATAGCGATCAAGGTTATGACGATGCAAGGGGTGGTAAGAATCCCCGGAGTGGATACGACTACCGTAAAAAACACCGACGACTGGACCTGGCAACATTAAACACGAGAACACTCCGGACCGACGAGAAGATCGCCAAACTTGAGGAGGAATTGAGCAGGTTGCGATGGAGTGTTGTGGGATTGTCTGAAGTCCGAAGAGGGGGAGGACACGACAATTCTCAAATCCGGCATCCTGTTCTATTTCCGGGAGGGTGACCAGAAGTCCCAGGGTGGTGTCGGGGTTTTCGTCCACAGCTCCCTCGTGTCCAATGTGGTGAGGATCGAGAGTGTGTCGGCCAGGGTACCTTAGGGCGTACCTTATACTCAGAATATCGTTAAGATATTCTTTGAAGGTCGTACATGTTTACGCCCCAACCTCAACACACCCCGACGACGAAATAGAGACCAGACAGTATGGAATATATTCAGAGCCATGCATAGTCATAAAACTCATTTCACCGTGGTCATGGGGGACTTTAACTTTAACGCGAAACTGGTTAAACGTGACGGTGATGAGCTGCGAGTGGGGCAATTTGGATATGGACGTCGGAACCACCGGTGACACCTACTGGCCAGTTTTATGGAGAAGGAAGGCCTCTATATGATGAACTCCTTCTTCAGAAAGCGTGAGCACAGGAAGTGGACCTGGCAGAGCCCCGACGGTGCAACTAATAATGAGATTGACTTCATCATGTCGACGAAGAAGCAGATATTCAATGATGTCTCTGTGATCAACGCGGTGAAAACCGGAAGTGATCACCGCATGGTAAGAGGCACATTGAATCTAAATATCAAGCTGGAAAGGTCTCCACTGATGAAGTTACAGCACAGATCCAGATCCAAAACTCCGAAAGCTTTCAGCTCGAACTTCAAAATCGTTTCGAGTGCCTAGGGAGTTCCGTAGACGAATTCAACGATGGGTTCGTGGAAACTGTTCATACGGTCGAGTCTAAGTTCTTCAAGACTCGCCGTACAGATAAGACCAAGAGGCTCTCTGATCCTACTCTCAAGCTCATGAAGGAGAGGCGGGAGATGATTCTGCAGTCTTCAGACGATGCGTGCAAATACCGGCAGCTCAATAGACGGATCTCCAAGTCCATGAAAAGCGACCTCCGCTAATACTGAAAAGATTAAAGACGCGATAGAGCGGAATAAGGGCTCCAAGGTCTTTGCAAGAGATATTTGTCTATTGGGCAGAGCCAGCTCACAAAACTGAAGACCGACGATGGCAGAACCATATCCGCCAAATCGGGGCTTCTGAGGGAGATCGAGACATTCTATGGACAGTTATATACGTCAATGACCAAACCCGCAGCAAATCTGGCGAACGACCCAAGAGCTAGATTGACCCGGCATTATACCGAAGACATCCCGGACGTCATCCTGTATGAGATTAGGATGGCTCTGAAGCAGCTTAAAAACAGCAAGGCGTCGGGTGAGGACGGAATTACGGCCGAACTCCTGAAGGCGGGTGGAAAACCGGCCCTTCAGAAACTGTTCGATTCCGTCATACTCGAGGGGAAAACGCCACAAGCGTGGAGGAGGTCTCCAACGGTGCCAGATCGACTATCGGTACATCGAGGTGCTGAAGTGTTTGTATGAAAACGCCACCATGTCAGTCCGACTTCAGGATCAGACATCAGAACCTATCCTCCTGCAGCGGGGTGAGGCAGGGAGACGTAATTTCTCCGAAACTGTTCACGGCCGCAATGCAGGATGTCTTCAAGGTTTTGGACTGGAGAAGGCTAGGCATTAATGTCAATGGCGAGTACATCACTCATCTTCGATTTGCCGACGATATAGTCGTCATGGCTGAGACTACGGAGGACCTCAGTACAATGCTCGATGACCTCAGTAGAGCTTCCGAAAGAGTGGGTCTTAAAATTAACATGGACAAAACCAAGGTCATGGTAAATACCCATGTAGCACCCACTCCTATCAAGATTGGAGGCTCTACACTCGAAGTTGTTGACGAGTAGGTACGTCTACCTGGGACAAACGATCCAGTTAGGTAGGGCTAACTTCGAGAAAGAGGTCAACCGTCGAATCCGACTCGGCTGGGCGGCGTTCGGGAAGTTGCGCGGTATCTTCTCGTCTCACATACCACAGTGTCTCAAGACGAAAGTCTATGACCAGTGCGTGTTACCAGTGATGACTTATGGACTTGAAACGTGGTCGCTCACAATGGGCCTCATCAGAAGGCTTAAAGTCACCCAAAGGGCAATGGAGAGGGCAATGCTCGGAGTTTCCTTGCGTGATCGAATCAGGAATGACGATATCCGCAAGAGAACCAAGATTACCGACATAGCACGAAGGATCGCCAAATTGAATTGGCAGTGGGCAGGGCACATTGCTCGCAGAACAGATGCTCGATGGGGCCGAAAAGTTTTGGAGTGGCGACCGCGAACCGGAAGACGCAGCGTTGGAAGGCCTCCCACAAGGTGGACCGATGACCTGGTGAGGGTCGCGGGTAACCGATGGATGCGAGACGCACAGGACCGGTTGTTGTGGCGACACTTGGGGGAGGCCTATGTCCAGCAGTGGACGTCTTTCGGCTGATATGATGATGATGATAAAGAGTCCGACCTAAAGTCATAACCCCGCTCCCGCTTGCCCACTCGCTGCCCGCTAGTGCATTCGGCAATCCGAATGCACCGGAATTGCGATACAAGACCCAGAAGTTACTCTAGAGACTTGCGCTGATCTCTACAAAATCACTCGTGGATTTTTTAGAAAAATTGCGGTACGACTTTGATTCTTTAGAAGCCCGCGCAAAAGAAAAGCTACCAGATGTGGAATACAAAGACACCCGTCAAAGACGAAGAAAGAAAATGCCCAATGATGGTTCAGCTCCTGAAGTAAGTTTCAGCCCAAGAGAACAATTCAAAATAACGTGTCATTATAGCATCATTGATAAAATTAAATGATGCGAAAAAGAGGAGAGATATACAAAGAAACAGCAGACAAATTCTCATTCTTGAATAAAATACCCGATGCCATTGTCCGATGCCGATAAAATTATGTGTCCTGATCAAACTGCAGAATACAGTCAGCACAGAACAAATCTAGTAAACACATATCCAGAAGACCTTAACACCGAATTAATAACAGAAATTCAACTGTTTCATTCATATGTCATAAGTAAAATAAGTTCCAGACCCAGTGATTCGGCTCGCACAAATTTACATCAAACTCACGCACAATTGTATAAAAATAATACATGATGATAAAATTGAATCAGTTTTCCCTAATGTGGAAACAGCCCTGCGTATATTTATATCGCTTATGATTACAAATTACTCAGCTCAACGTTCTTTTTCAAAATTAAAAATATAAAAAAATTAAAAAAGGACAAAGATGATACAAGAAAGGCTCGATAATTTATCGATACTATACATAGAGTCAGATATGTTAAAAACGTTAGACGTTAATACTATCTTGCGTGAATTCAATGCCTGGAAATGCCGCAAGGCGCATTTCAATAAATAAATAAATTATGCTTTTTTTATTGTTGTCGCACCTACTCCACTTCTAAGGTACGTTACATCTCATCATCTTATTTTACAAAAAACTAATGTTTTTAGGCGGTAAAGGTTTAAATACCGATTCTAGTTGACATACGGATAGGGGCGTGGAATTGCTTAGGGCATCAAGTAGTGGTCATGTAATGTTGAGGGCAATGATGATCTTTTTCACAATTTCCCGCCATTTTTTCCTGTTAGCGGTCATCTTGGCATACTCATGCAATGGGCCGCCCACAGCAGACTTGATTTGGTCGGTCCATCGCATGGGTGATCTACGGCGCGGCCTGGTACCACTGATGGAATCACTGTTCCGCCTAGAAACGTGTCCGAAGAAATTGAAGATGCGAGTTTGTACTTGGGCTGATAGGCGCTGTTTGATGCCCAATTCTTCGAGTATGGATGCATTTGTGCGGAACTCCGTCCATGATACTCCAAGCATCCTTCTCCAACACCACATTTCTAGAGCGTCTATCTTCTTCCGTATAGGAAGACGTAGTCGTAGTCTTTAACGTAGTCTTTCCGCGGCGTATAGGAATATGGGGAATACGAGTGCTCGGACGAGCCGGGTCTTAGTAGCCTAGTGAGCTTTCTATTCCTCCATATTTTCCTCATCTTATCCATTGCGGTCCTAGTTATAGCAATACGTCTCTTAACTTCATTAAATTGTTACGATATAAGTTTATAACTTATACCAATCCCTCACACGTACATATCGACGGACTACACCTGACATACAACACTACACAGTGCCATCACATAGACACTTACATCATACTCTCTTAGACACACACATACACACACATACAGGCGCTCTGACTAACTTTTTGTTTATGTTTTCGTTTTTACTCCTACCCTCAAATTTTTTATTAGGTACTAAGTTTTAAGTTTTAAGTCTTGAATTTCCTTATTTATAACCTCAGACTGTAATAATATCATATTTTTTTGATAAAAACTATATGTTTTTCCGTGGGCTTCCTGGTGATTTGTAATACAGGCATTTTATGCCTAACTCAGACACCAGCTCCTCACATTGCTAAATAGACAAATTATAAAATGTTAACCTAGAATAAGCTCGTCTTTGTGAGGAGAAATAAATAATTTCATTATTATTTCCTTTATTCACTTTTACACATATATTTTACATTTTTAAATATTTATATAAAAACAATAAAAAAAACATTTAAAAATATAAAAAATAGTAGTCCGTCGGTGTCGGGAGCTGGGTCCAAGCTACCGGTGGTTAGGGCTCCAGAGAAAGGAACCTCCTCACAATACGAGCCGTATCGAGGAGAACTGCCTTCTGTATCAGGCCCTTTACCCAACTGCATAACGCCAGCTTCGACAGGTGGTCGTCGAAGCTTTTGGCTATCAAGCCATTGGCCGTAACGACTATCGGCACAATGACAGCCGAGTCCACATTCCACATGTCGACAACCTCGTGTGCTAAGTCAAGATACTTGATTTGTTTCTCTTTCTCAGCTTTCACAAGGTTCTCGTCATGTGGAATGGTAACATCGATTATCATTGTGCGGCGCGCTAATCGGTCTATCACCACTATATCGGGCTTGTTAGCTATGATAGTCCTATCAGTGATGATAGACCGATCCCAATACAACGTGACATGGTCATTTTCGAGAACTGGGTCGGGCACATACTTTTAATACGGTACCTCAGAATCCACAAGTTTGTATTTCAAAGCAAGTTGCTGGTGAATAATCCTAGCCACTTGGTTATGCCTGTGCAAGTACTCGCCGTTAGCCAGACGAGAACAACCAGAGATAATATGTCTGATGGACTCACCCGGACGGTGACATGCCCGACACACGTCAACCGTCCCGTCCTTCATAATATGCCTCCGGTAGTTGTTCTTCAAGATAACTTCGTCCATAATTGCACAAACAAAACCTTCAGTTTCTCCGAAGAGATCACCGAAACGTAGCCAGGCCACGGACGCCGGGAAATCTACGTCGGACCCATAAAGAGCCCGATAGAAGCGCCCGTGAAGCTCCTTGCCTTTCCATACCTCCTTGCGGTCATCTGTAGTAAGTATTACAGGTTTGCGCCAGTTCTCTTTAGCCATGGACAACGGGGTGAGTCCCTTGTCCACTGCGACCACATCTCGGTGCATACCCACATCGGCTTTGAGAAAATATTCTCTGAGACTGCACATCTCGCGGTTGTGAAGAGTCTTAGCATTTAAAATGCCTCGACCTCCACACTTCCGCGGGATGTACAGTCTCATCACCGACGATCGTGGGTGATGCATCCGATTTGCAGTCAGCAGTGTACGGACCCTTCTATCCAGGGCGTCGAGTTCGGTTTGAGTCCATTTGAGTATGCCGAAAGAGTACATTAATACCGGCATGACCCAACCGTTGAAGGCACGCACCTTATTTCCGCCCGACAAAAGGCTGTTTAAAACCTTTTTCAGGCGGCCAAAGAAGCGCTCCTTCAGCGTTTGCTTCATGTCAGTACCGTTAATGCCCAACGCTTCCGACATACCCAAATACTTGTAGGTTTCGGTTGAGCTAAGGGATCTAACCTGTATGGAATCCGAGAGTTGAATTCCCTCAGATTCCATAATCTCCCCTTTCTTTACATGCATGACTGCACATTTGTCCACACCAAATTCCATCCTGATGGCACTACTGAAGTTTTCAGTTACCTTCAGTAGCTCCATCAGTCGCAAATTGTTGGGGGCAAAGAGTTTCAGATCATCCATGTAAAGGAGGTGAGATATGGTTTGACCACCTCTTCTCAACCGATAGCCTAGGCCTGAATCCTCCAGCAGTGTGCTAAGAGGATTCAGAGCTAAGCAAAACCAAAGTGGACTCAAACTGTCGCCCTGGAATATTCCCCGTTTAATCCATACAGGCTCATCATTCCCTTGAATCGGTCGACATCCTGGATAGCGAAGGACCGTTTTCCATTGCCTCATACATGACTCAAGAAAGGTGCGTAGAGTTGCATCTATTTTGTACAACTCCAGCACCTTCATGAGCCATGTATGTGGCACAGAGTCATAGGCCTTCTTGTAATCTATCCAACATGTCGACAGATCCTTGCGGGATCGACGAACCTGTTGGCTTATGGCCATGTCTATGAGGAGTAGCTCCTTAGTGCCGCGGGACCCCTTCCTACATCCATTCTGAGAGGCGTACATAATTGAATTAGACTCAATGTGATCATTAATTTTTACTCTCAGAATGGATGTAAGAAGTTTATAGACCGTCGACAAACAAGTAATCGGTCTATAATTCTTGGGTTTCGCGGGACTACCTGTCTTATGGAGCAGGTGGGTAACGCCAGTTGTTAGAAACTGTGGTAGCGACCAGACTCCAAGGATGACTGGAATTGAGATGCCAGGAGCGCGTGTGAGCTGCTTTACCACTTAAGCCAGAAGTTGTGCAGTCCGTCCGGGCCTGGAGATTTCCAGTTCGGTAATGGACGGACTGACCCCTAAATAATAAAACGACCCAGCCTGATTGTCCCTTGCTGTCCCAAACTGACGCCGCTAAGCCGAGGTCGTATTCCACAGGGAATCCCCTTAGTGAGCGGTCAGTAGTGTTTTTAGCTTGTAGCTAGTTTTGTTGCCTTGGCTGGGGGCTTTAAATTCATTTGAAGCCACCACAGGTTAGTCCGGTTAAGCAGTTAATATCCCACGTGTGTTAACTTGCTAGTGGTCATACCTAAAAAAAATGTGGCTGTGGCTACATCTATTGGTGTAATGGCAATAGCTTCCATTTGTGGTATAGTTTCACACAAGGCACACACCAGCGCCCTATTCTTTTTGTGCATAGGCAACCGTGGAATTCGAGGCCTAAGTTCGGTCGGAGTGGATCTGTACTCGCGAAGCGCATCCTCCAGCGCGCTCCTCAGTCGGTCGTTGCACTGGCTACTTACCGTGACAACCCTATCATCTACCTCATCACAAACATTATTGGGCCGCGGTGTAGGTAATTGTTATTATTATCTCCTTTATTCATTTTTATAACACATAAATTATATTTTTAAATATTTCTACAAAAAATTATAAAAAAAAACATTTAAAAATATAAAAAATAGTAGCCCACCGGTATCGGGAACAGAGTCCAAGCTACCGGTGGTCAGGGCTCCTGAGAGAGGAACCTCCTAACGATACGCGCCGTGTCCAAGAGTACTGCTTTCTGGATCAAGCCTTTGATCCAGCTGCCCAACGAGAGCCTCTTGAGATGTTGATCGAGGCTCTTGGCAATTACGCCATTGGCCGTGACGATTATCGGCACAATGACTGCTGTGTTCACATCCCACATGTCGACAACCTCGCGAGCCAAGTCAAGATACTTTGTTTGTTTATCTTTCTCAGACTTCACGAGGTTCTCGTCATGAGGGACTGCTATATCAACAATCATTGCGCGACGCTCTAGTCGGTCTATCACCACTATATCAGGCTTATTAGCCACAATAGTCCTGTCAGTGATGATAGACCGATCCCAATACAATGTGCAATTGCCATTTTCGAGAACTGGGTCGGGCACATACCTATAGTACGGTACTTCCGATTCCACAAGATTGTATTGAAGAGCAAGTTGCTGGTGGATAATCCTGGCTACAAGGTTGTGCCTGTGCAAATAGTCTCCGTTAGCCAGACTAGAACAACCGGAAATAATGTGGCGGATGGATTCCCCGGGCCGGTGACATGCCCGACATATGTCAACCGTACCGTCCTTCACAATGTATTTCCGGTAGTTGTTCGTCATCATAACTTCGTCCATAATCGCACAAACAAAACCTTCGGTTTCCCCGAAGAGGTCACCAAAACGCAGCCAGGCTACGGACGCTAAAAAGTCTACATCGGGTCCATGTAGGACCCTATAAAAACGTCCGTGAAGCTCCTTGCTCTGCCATACCTCCCTGCGGTCATTAGTCTCTAATACCACAGGTTTGCGCCAGTTCTCGTTAGCCAAGGAGAGCGCGGTAAGGCCTTTGTCCACCGCTACCACATCCTGATGCATACCCACGTCGGCTTCTCGGAAATACTCCCTAAGGCTGCATACCTCGCGGTTGTGCAGGGTCTTAGCATTTAAGAAGCCACGACCCCCGCACTTCCGCGGGATATACAGCCTCATCACCGATGACCGTGGGTGATGCATCCGATTTGCGGTAAGCAGTGAGCGTACCCTCCTATCCAGGGCGTCAAGTTCCGTCTGAGTCCATTTGAGTATGCCAAAAGAGTACATCAATACCGGCATGACCCAACCGTTAAAGGCGCGCACCTTGTTTCCGCCTGATAAAAGACTGTTAAGTACTTTATTCAGGCGGCCAAAGAAGCGCTCCTTCAACGATTGTTTCATGTCAGCAGTATTGATGCCTAACGCTTCCGACATACCCAAATACTTGTAAGTTTCGGTTGAGGAGAGGGACCTAAGGTGTATGGAATCCGAGAGTTGGGTTCCCACGGATTCCATAATCTCCCCTCGCTTTACATGCATGACCGCACACTTGTCCATACCAAATTCCATCCTGATGGCGCTACTGAAGGTTTCTGTTACCTTCAGTAGCTTCATCAGTTGCAAGTTGTTAGGAGCAAAGAGTTTCAAGTCATCCATGTAAAGGAGGTGGGATATGACCTGACCGCCTCTTCTCAACCGGTAGCCTTGGCCCGAACCCTCCAGCAGTGTACTGAGAGGGTTGAGGGCCAGGCAAAACCACAGTGGACTCAGACTGTCACCCTGAAATATACCACGCTCAATCCTAATCGGGTCGCTGTTCGCCTGGATCTGTCGACATCCATTATTATTATTTTCTTTATTTAAGTCACATACATATAAAATACATTTTTAAATATTAAAATACAAAGATATAAAATTATTTAAAAATGTAAAAAATAGTAGCCCACCGGTATCGGGAACAGGGTCCAAGCTACCGGCGGTCAGGGCTCCAGAGAGAGGAACCTCCTAACGATGCGAGCCGTGTCCAGAAGTACTGCTCTCTGAATCAAGCCCTTGATCCAGCTGCCTAACGAGAGCCTCCTAAGATGTTGGTCGAGGCTCGTGGCTATTAAGCCGTTGGCTGACACGACTATCGGTACAATGATTGCCGAATTCACATCCCACATGTCGACAACCTCGCGAGCCAAGTCAAGATATTTGATTTGTTTATCTTTCTCGGCTTTCACGAGGTTCTCGTCATGCGGAACGGTGATATCTACAATCATTGCACGCCTCTCGATTCGGTCCACCACCACTATATCAGGCTTATTTGCAATAATAGTCCTGTCAGTGATGATGGACCGATCCCAGTACAATGTGATGCTGCCATTATCGAGAACTGGGTCGGGCACATACCTGTAGTACGGAACCTCCGATTCCACAAGAGAGTATTTCAGAGCAAGTTGCTGATGGATAATCCTGGCTACAAGGTTGTGTCTATGCAAGTATTCTCCATTAGCAAGACGAGAACAACCAGAGATAATGTGGCGAATTGATTCTCCCGGACGGTGACATGCCCGACATATGTCAACCGTGCCGTCCTTCACAATAAATCTCCGGTAGTTTTTCGTCATGATAACTTCGTCCATAATTGCACAGACAAAACCTTCGGTTTCCCCAAAGAGGTCACCAAACCGTAGCCAGGCTACGGACGCTAATTGATCCACGTCGGGCCCGTGTAGGGCCCGGAAAAAGCGTCCGTGAAGTTCCTTACTCTGCCATACCGCCCTGCGATCGTTGGTGTCAAGCACTGCAGGTTTGCGCCAGTTCTCATTTGCCAAGGAGAGCGGGGTGAGTCCCTTGTCCACCGCCACTACATCTCGATGCATACCCACGTCGACAGCAAGGAAATATTCCCTGAGACTGCATATCTCGCGATTGTGGATAGTCTTAGCACTTAAAAAGCCTCGACCTCCACATTTTCGCGGGATATACAGTCTCATTACCGACGACCGTGGGTGATGCATTCGATGTGCAGTTAGCAGTGTACGAACCCGCCTATCCAGGGCGTCAAGTTCCGTTTGAGTCCATTTGAGTACGCCGAAAGAGTACATCAATACCGGCATGACCCATCCGTTGAAAGCGCGCACCTTGTTTCCGCCCGACAGAAGGCTGTTGAAAACCTTCTTCAGGCGGCCAAAGAAGCGCTCCTTCAACGAATGCTTCATGTCAGTAACACTGATGCCTAACGCTTCCGACATACCCAAATACTTGTAAGTTTCGGTTGGAGAGAGGGATCTCAGGTTTATGGAATCCGAGAGTTGACATCCCACGGATTCCATAATCTCTCCACGCTTTACATGCATGACCGCACATTTGTCCACACCAAACTCCATCCTGATGGCACTACTGAAAGTTTCAGTTACCTTCAGTAGCTCCATCAGTTGCAGATTATTGGGGGCAAAGAGTTTCAGATCATCCATGTAAAGGAGGTGAGATATAACCTGACCTCCTCTCTTCAACCGATAGCCTAGTCCTGAATTCTCCAGCAATGTGCTGAGAGGATTCAAGGCTAGGCAAAACCAAAGCGGACTCAAACTATCGCCCTGAAAAATACCCCGCTCGATCCTTACCGGTTCGCTATTCCTCTGGATATTTCGACATCCTGGATAGCGAAGGACTGTCCTCCATTGCCCCATACATGACGTCAGGAAGGTGCGTAGCGTTGCATCAATTTTATACAATTCTAGCACCCTCATGAGCCATGTATGAGGCACCGAGTCATAGGCCTTCTTATAGTCTGTCCAACATGTGTCTGTTTATTATTATTATTATTAAAAAACTTCATCGATGCATCCGCCATTATTTGAGATCAAAGAGCCAAGGTATACATAGGAGTGGACCATTTCACAATTCACGACGTTAGTGCGGTCCACAATCATCATTTTCGTCTTACTGCGATTGATCTTTAATCCAAACTCAAGGCTGACACGTTCCATCTCTCGAAGCAACTCCTCCATTTTATGAGAACTAGTGACAAAAAGAGTGGTGTCATCCGCGTAGCGTAAGTTTGCAATTATGTAGCCACCAAACACAACACCGCCTGTCCAGTTCTCAAGAGTAATGCGCATTATGAGCTCCGTGTATACCTACGTTGAAAAGGAGTGGTGATATAATGCATCTTTCGCGGACGCTCGCACTGGGATGAAAATTGCTCGATAGCACGTCGTCTGTTCGGACTGAAGCTGTTCCGCTTTCATATATACGCCTCAGGAGGTGTACCAGGTGTTTAGGTGTAGGGTGAGGTATCCAACAGTGAACCATGAAAAAGTTGCACATTCATAGCTCAACTGTTTCTAAACATAATGAAGATTTTTTTTTACTAAACAGCTTCTCATTTATCAGACTTTCATTCTGCATATTACTATTAGAACCAAACGTAACAGGGTACGATATATTTAAGTTTTTTTAAAAGATGGGAAATGGCTCACTGAGTAAACCGCGTGGGACACTCTGAACCGGGGGCTAGGTCAACAGTGAACCAATATGTACACAGAGAACCATACTATTTAGTTTATAACAGATTATGACTATTCTGCTAGAAACATTTATATAAAAAAACACAAAAAAGAAAAGTTCAAAAAGTAAGCATCTAAAAATAAAAAATGGAAGTTCACAGAACTTTTATGTTGTTAATAAATGCAATTTGGTAAGCTAATAGACAAGTAGGTATATTTGGTAGTAAGCTAATAGACAAGTAGGTATATTTGGTAGTAAGCTAATACACAAGTAGGTATATTTGGTAGTAAGCTAATAGACAAGTAGGTATATTTGGTAGTAAGCCCAGAAAATTTAGAGAACAATATATCCTATGCTTTTATTTCTTTGTTCTGATTAGGTGTAAAACAGCATTTTTCTACATACCTATCTCCTTACAGTTGGGTAGGGTAATCCGCATTCTTTGCAGGTTTACGACTGGAAAGTCCATGTTTTACAAGCGTGATAGTCGCAACATGTATTTTTTCGTATGACCTCCAATTTTCCTTTACGCTGTTTTAATTCACCCCATGCCGCCGGAACATTAACATTATAATGCAATTGAATGTTCCAACTCAATATAAATTATCTGTAAAATTCAAAACCTAGTCACATAAAGTAGCAGTATACATAGAGGTGATACACAGTGAACCGGTTCACTGTTCAAACTACGTTTGTGGTTCATTGTGTACCTACTACACCCACCATTCAAAATGTAAGGTTCTGTTAAAAACAAACGAAAACAGTTACCGTAGTAACTTCAGTTTTATACGATACCCCAATAATCACTTTAATAGATAAGTATAATAAACGTCACACAGAAAAACTATACATAACAGAAGTAATAAGAAAAGATAGTAATTACTGTTTCACTGGTTCACTGTTGGACACTTCACCCTACCCATTTGTAGTAAAGTATTCCACAGAACTGGCCATTTTACAGAGTCGAATGCCTTGGAGAAGTCAACAAAGCAAATGTAGGTCGGCTTGTTGAACTCTCGGGCTTTTTCGATGACCTGGCGAACTATGAGGATCTGCTCTCGAGTGCCCTTACCCTTAATTAACAAACCCAGCTAGCTTATTCTGGCGCTATCTCCTGAATTATTTTACTAAACACTTATTAGCCATATTTTCGTAATTGAGCTATGTAGTGCGCTTTTTTTTTTTTTTTTTTAGAGGATGGGAAATCATCAAATGACCCCTCCCGCTCTGGGTGGAGCGGCAGGGAGTGTCAGACTTTTACTGACTAAAACCCACCCTTTAGTCCTCCTAGTGCCTTTCCTTCCAGGGCCGCGGTAACTCTTTCGAACAAATCCGCAACCCTGGTAGGCTCTGGCCCTAATGGGCTCCGACCCTTGCTGACGTCTGCTGGTTTGGCGCGCGTAGAACACAGCGCGCCGTCAACCCGGGCCTGTTCTGATCGGACGGCGAGCTACCCATTGCTCGCCGTCCACAGGCATCAGTCGCTGCGCCATGCTCAGGAGCATCAGTTCCTGGGCAGCGCAGCGGCTGACGTTCAACAGGAGGGGGTGAAATGGGGCCATTACTGGCACTCCATTTCAGCCCCCTCCGGAGCCCTTTGTAGGGGCTCCACTGCGGCTGCTGCAGAAGCAGCAGCCGCAGTGGAACCGGCAATGGCGGTAGAAGAAGCGGCGGCAGCGGCGGCGGTCGCGGCAGAGACGGCGGTGGCGGAGGGCTTCCTCCTGTTTCCGGCTTTGGTGGGTGGGGCGCAGGCCCTTCCCCCAGCCCAGTGGTCGGCCGGCTTGCCAGCTGCCGCACAGACTACGCAGTGCGGCGCGGCGACGCAAGAGCCGGCCCTGTGACCGGGCTGACCGCAGCGGAAACAAAGACCGCTGCGGTCCACCTCCGAGGTGCATTGTGCTCCCACATGGTGGCCCACTTGACACCGGAAGCACCTCAGAGGTCGGGGTTCCAGCAGTTTGACCTGCGCGGAAACCCAACCCACCAAAAACCTTCGGCCCTCCGTGATGGTTTTGGCCGCCGACACGGGGCAGCTCACCACAATGGTGCGCGTGCCCGTGTTGTCAGGACGTAGGGTGCCCGCCTTCACCTCCTCTGCTGAGCACCCCCCCGTCCTAACGACGGCGGCCACCACCTCCGCCTCCGTGACGGAGTCGTCCAGGCCCAAGATGCGCATGTCGATGCGCTTGGTGGGCCTGGACACTCGGGCATCGTCCGCGCTTAGGGACGCCCTAAGCCTTTCGGCTAGAGCGTCCGCGGTTGGGCCGCTGGCTGCCCCGGGGATCTCCAGCATCCGGGCCCCAGTCATGGTGACCCGGAGCCGAAGGCCCCCCACGATGCCTAGCTCACCAAGGTTTATCGTCTCCTTCGCCTTGGTGAGCACGTCTGCGTACGTCACGCCCCTCTTCGCCGCGTCCGGCTGCAGCGTCAGAACTACAGCCGCGGTTTTCGGGGGGCGCAGCGCAGCCGCGACGCTTCGCGCCTTCTGCCGCCGCTTCCTCTCCCGCCTCTTGGCCGCCCTGGCTGCCTTTCCCGCCTTCTTCTTCTCCCCGGCAACTTGCCATTCGGCTTGAGCCGGGGGAGGAGCTGAAGGCGAGGAAGCCGGGGGGAGCTGCTGCTCAGACGGCGCAGGAGCCTTCGCCGTCCGCGCAGCAACCCCACCCTTCCTCTTCCTTCCCGGGGCCGGGTCCGGTTTTCCCGGCACCGGCTTCGCGGGTGCCGGCCCGGACCCTTTGTCCTGGCCGGACGACCCCGGTGTGGCAGCCGCGGCGGCCGCGTACGACGCCGCCTTCCGGCCTGAAGCCTTCCCACTCGCCGCTAACGGGGGGCGCAGGACGATGCCCTCCAGGACGGAAAACCGCGCCTGGAAGGCAGCCATCTCCTGCCGCACCAGGTCCAGCACCTGGCCCTCCTGCGGCACGGGCTGGCTGTTCTCCCTGCGTCCCCCTTCAGGCGCCCCCTGTGGGTCGGCTCCTTGGAGCCTGGCCAGGTCTGCTCGGAGCCCCGCATTCTCCCTCTGGAGGCGCTCCGTGGCGGCAGCCAAGCGGGCGACCTCCGCCCGCAGCTTGGACATCTCGTCCCGCGGAGGCCCCCCTGGGTTACCCTCCGCTGCCGCCAGAATGGAGGCCATCGCCTCGCTTATGGCCTTGTTCTTGGAGGACAACTTCCTCTTCAAGGCCACATCGCGAAGCGCGGCCTCTACAACTTCCGCAAACCCGGCCCTCCGAACACGCTCCTGTCCGGAGTCATCCGGCTCACCGCCGGAGGACTCCGAACCAGGAGCCCTGCGACCGCCCTCTACGGGGGGTCGTCCGTCAGCGACGAGCCCCCCGGCTCGCTGACCAGCCACCTTGGAGGCGGGCAATCTCCCCTTGCCTCCCTCTCGGCCCTTGCCCCGCCTGCTGGTGGGGATCTTGCGAGCCGAGGCAACCTCCTCGCTGCCGGACGACCCCCGGTCTTCCTCTGTTCTGGGCCGCTTGCGGAAGGACCTGGAGTCCTCCGCAGCAGCCCCCGCCCCCTCGGGTCCAGAGCTCGCCGAGCTAACAGTCACCAGGTCGTCGGAGTCCAACTCGGACTCCGACTCTGCACCCGGGTGACGCTCAGGCGAGCCCCTCCTCCAATATAG
This sequence comes from Melanchra persicariae, assembly GCA_947386135.1. NCBI lineage: Eukaryota > Metazoa > Arthropoda > Insecta > Lepidoptera > Noctuidae > Melanchra > Melanchra persicariae. The sequence goes on from OX376650.1 coordinate 22,743,713, forward strand.
AGCGCCTCTTTCCGCGCTCCGCCCGACCGACACTCTGTCGGGCGATCCAAAACTACTGCCGATCGGGTCCTCCTCGGATAGTTCGGATCGGGGGCCTCCTCGGCCCTTGTTGCCAATGGCAAGTGGTGGACAATAGACAACGTTGCCCCCCCCAGAATACGTGGGGCATGACGCAAGCGTGGCGGATTCTCGTACTGCTGTGCAGTCCGTACCGCCCTGGGGTAATACTATTCCGTTGGTCTTGTCCATAATTGTCCTTTTTGAGGGTGCGGTCCCTTTCTCCCCATCTCTCTCAATGCTTGCTCGCTGCCCTCACAGTCACGTCTGATGATCAGACGCGTACCAGAGAGCAGCGAGCAAGCCAATGAGACGCATACCGTCCGAGGACCCGAACACTGCTCAAGTCTCCGAACGGTGTGCCCCTCTTGTGTCTCTCTTGGTCTGGTCTCTCACTTGGGACCTTCCGGCATGAGTGGCTCTACCGGCAAAGCCCCCAAGATCACTGAGACACGCAAGCCCCACCACGACGGCAACGTGGAGACACGGTTGGTGGGGTATGTAGTGCGCTTTGAGACTACATAATATTATGTTGGACAAACGTATAATATAAAATATTTTAGCACATTACAATGGTTGTACTTATTCGTCCTGAAAGATCTCTGACGCGAAGTCTATTTTCGTAAAACGCGATCAGGGGATTGCCTTCTTTTTATTAAAAAAGTGTCGATAAAAATTATATTTTCACAGAGTAGTGTAAGTAAATTAAGACTTAATCTTTCTAAAACCGTAATATTCTGTGAAATAATCTGCTGACATCATTACGATTTTGATCTCGAAAAATTAAAAAACTATGAAGTTTTCGTCGCGAATCAAATACACGCTCTTAATGCTTTTCAACTGCAGCAGCAGCTTCTTGTTATACGTAGGGTGGCTGTAAGTGACTACAATTAGAAGAAGGTTGAAGGAACGTGGACTGGCACCTCACAAGCCAGCAAATGGGCCAAAATTAACTGCAGACCATCGAAGAGCACACCTTAACTTTGCACGTGAGCACCTAAATTTTATTTTATTTTATTTTATGCTGATCGGGAAACTTACAGCTAATATAAACAATGTTCCCAAAGAATACTGACTTGAATGCCATTTTAAATTTACGCATTTAAACACTTCAAAACAGTCGAAAACAAAAAAGACACAACAAAAGAAAAAGGTACACGACAATACACTTCTATGACAAAAATTACGAAACAAAATACAAACTGCAAAAAATAAAAATAAAAGTAAAATAAAAAATTAAAAACTACGTTCAGTCACAAACTACTCACTTATCCGTAAAAAAAAAACTTTTTACTAACAAGGTCTAAAGCCGCGAAACACTGGTGTTGAAGATATCCAAATCATGTTCACTACGAAGTTTATTAAAACTTCTGCTCGCACGGATCAGAAACGAATTCTGCCTGTACGCGGACTTGGAGTGAGGGACATGCAACAAGCTGGGTTTACGAAATGTTTTGCAGTGTGTGACCAATCCTAAACTCAACAGCTCAGGGCAATCCACAGTACCATTTGCGATTTTAAATAAGTATGTCATATCAGCAATGCGTCTGCGCTCATACAGTGGTAAGATGTGAAATCTCTTGCATCGCGCTACGTAATTGGGAGTAGGTATATTTCCTAGTTATATTGGGAGTATAGTTTTATACTGCAGGAAACGTAGGAACCGCTTTTGGATTCCCTCAATTCTGTCTACATAAATATTATAAGTAGGGTTCCACACTTGTGAAGCGTACTCCAGGTGGCTGCGGACAAAAGCACAATAAAGGATTTTATATGTTTTAAGGTTTTTAAAATCAGCTGATAACCTTAGTATGAATCCAAGTGCTTTAGAAGCTTTATTGACAATGGTTTCAATGTGAGCATCGAAAAGCAACTTAGAATCAAATGTGACACCTAGGTCCTTAATAACACTTATCCTGTTTATATTAGTATCATGTAACTTATACTGAAATATGATTGCGTGTGCTTTGCGTGTGTAGGTATTAACAAAACACTTGGGAGACATTAAGTTCAAGTTTATTAAGGAAACAATAATTTTGAAGTTTATCAAGATCCCGCTGTAAACTAAAACAGTCGGAAAGTTCTGGTTTAGGGCATACAATTTTCATATCATCAGCGTAAAGAATTATTTTGGAACTGGTAAAGCACGAGCCAATGTCATTTATAAAAATAATAAATAATAAGGGACCCAAAAGGGATCCCTGTGATATTCCCGAGGGTATTTTAACAGTTACAGAACTGTATCCATTCAGCACAACTGTCTGACAGCGATTCTCAACATAAGACTTGAACCATCTGAATCACCTCTAATACCCACCGCAAGCAGCTTACGCAGCAAGACACCGTGGTCTATACGGTCAAATGCCTTGCTGTAATCAGTATAGACAACATCAACTTGAGAGGGTTCAGACATGGTGGAGGACAAGTAGTCGGAACAGATAAGCAAGTTCGACACAATCTATTGTGTCATGGCTTCCTAAAGAACAGGTCTACCTGTTCTTTAGGAAGCCATGTTGATAGTCGTTAAGAGATTCTTTAATGGCACTATGAACTGAAGCGTAAACTATTTTTTCTAAAACCTTGGTTTTAGAAAAAATTGGTCATACCTCCAGTGGAACAAAGTCCTCTTTTCTGATGAGTGTAAAATTATGCTGTATGGTAACGACGGAAGGAAAAAGGTCTACAGAAGAGATGGAGAACGCTTTGCACAATGCTGCATTGAAGAAAAGGTCAGCTATGGTGGCGGTTCGTGGACGGTTTGAGGAGGAATCAGCGCCGACGGTAAGACAGCTTGTCTTTGTGTCTGGGCCGTCTGCCTGCACTGAAGTCACCGGTACATCGAACAGTGTCTTGAGCCTCACGTGATGCCCTATGCACATTTTATTGGCAACGGTTTCATATTCATGCACGACAATTCTAGGGCTCACACCGCGAGCGTCTTAGCCCAAACATGAATCCCATTGAACTTCTATGGGATGAATTAATAAAGAGACGAATTCGTGCAAGAGATCCTGACCCAGAAACACTTAGCCAGCTGCAAAATGAAATCTAAGAGGAATGGAATGGAATGCCACATTTGATCATGACTCTCATCCGATCAATGCAGAACCGTATGGAAGCAGTAATAAGAGCTCGGGGACATAAGTTATTAATTAAATATTTCTTATCTTTTTTTTATTTACGTGTGTTGACTTATTAAACAAAGTCAAAATCAAAACGTTTATTTCAATTAGGTCATTAAACGGCACTTTTGAACGTCATCATTTATATTTAAAACTACCTGTCCCCCGCGGCTTCGCTCCCGTCAACTGGCTACCTACCTACCTACCCTACACCTACCCTACACCTACCCTACATCTACCCTACACCTACCCTACACCTACCCTACACCTACCCTGCACCTACCCTAAGGATTCTTAAATTTTCTAATTTTCAGGGCAATTTTTTTAATTTTTTTTTTTCATAAGAACCTTCTCCTGGCAATAACAAACAACAAAAAAAGAATTAGTGAAATCGGTCCAGCCATTCACGCGTGATGCCGTGACCAAGGAAAACGGGTTTCATTTTAATATATATAGATAATATAAAGTGACTCTACTGTCCGTTCGCAAGGGTAGATTCGTAGGGAGGAGACCGGACAAGAAACTCCATACTCCCAACAAAATACGAAACCTATGAAAATTTAATTTAGAATATTAAAATTAGGATTTGAAAACCTTTTAAAAATGTTGACATATTATATTCCTAAATATACACATTTTGCTGATAATCCAATCCTTACAAAACAAACTTGCAAGGTGTTTCGATTTTTCTGATGAGAAGTGTATTACCTACACCAAACCAATGCAGTGGAACAGGTAGTGTTCTAATAGATGTGGGATACGGTGGGTCGGTTGATACGATAATTTTCTGCCCACGGTTGAATATTCGCTGTGTTATGGTAATTGAAACATCAGCTAGGTACGTTTCAGCTGATGTGTAAGTTAAAGCTACAACTCAACCTTATCCAACAAAGTGACAGTATGAAGGTACCTAACACATGCTAACTAGGTGTTATGTCGATTCAGGTGTACGTCGAGCTGGACAGTAGCGGCCGCATGGTCTCTGCCGGCGCCGGCGCCGCAGACGGAGGCGCCGCGCGGCTCTGCGTGGCGGCCCGCCTGGCGCCGCACGCGCTGTGCGCCGGCGCCGCGCTCGGCCTGCGCGCCGGCGGCCCGCTGCTGCGCGCCGCCGCCGACCTGCCGCCGCACGCCGAGCTGCTGCTGTGGTTCGCGGACGACGCGCTGGCGGCGCTGGACATGCCCTTCCTCACGCCGCGCAACATCCGCGCGCGCCGCCACTACGTGTGCCACGCCTGCGCCGCGCCCTTCGACGACCCCAACCCGCTCAAGGTGCACCTGTTCCTGTCCTGCGCGCCCTTCCAGCCCGAGCGCTTCTGGCGCGAGGTGGCGGCGCGCCTGCGGGCGGCCCCGGGCCCCGCGCCCCCGGGCCCCGCGCCGCCGGGCCCCGGGCCCCTGGCGCCCGCGCAGCTGGAGGCGCTGGCCACGGAGTGGGGCCGCGCGCGCGGCGGCCATGTGTGCGTGTACTGCGGCAAGCTGTACTCGCGGCGCTACGGGCTCAAGATCCACCTGCGCACGCACACGGGCTACCGACCACTGCACTGTAGACACTGCTTGCGCGCGTTCGGCGACCCCAGCAACCTCAACAAGCACGAGCGGCTGCACGCGGCCCGAGCCGGCGCGGGCCCCGGTGCGGGCCCCGGTGCGGGCCCCGGTGCGGGCCCCGGTGCGGGCCCCGGTGCGGGCCCCGGCGCGGGCCCCGCGCGCTACGCTTGCCCGCTGTGCGGCCGCGCACTGGCTCGGCGGCGCGACCTGGAGCGTCACGTGCGCACGCACACAGACACACGCACACACACACAGACGGCGGAGCAATGAAAGGCGTACTTAGTTTTATGTAATTTATTAAAGTAATGCGACTACTGTCCGGCCACCTTGGCGGCGATGCGCTTGTCTCGCTCCTCGGCGATGGTGAGACGCACTCCCTTTCCGCGCGGGAGCGAGATGTACGCCTTCGTGCCCTTGCCGATGATGAACACGTTGTTTAATCTGTGACAAAATTATTGTTTCTTGATTAATTAAGTGGAATTAAAAAACTGATATTCCAATCAATTTCCGGAAATGAGAATTGCAAACAAAACAAAATATATGAAAAATTGTTTCGACTCTAGAAGCGAATCAGTGTTCAGGTTTCCAATAGTCTGTTCCATTTATTGCAATAACCTGAAGATTTTCGCAAAGATTTCATTTTTCTAAATTGATTTTTGGACAACTTTTATTTATAGGACTTTCTTAGTGGAGCAAGAAGTGGCTGTGATTAGTCAATACATACCTAGTAGCAAAAGTGTGCCCTGTGGTGTCCTTGATGTGCACAATGTCAAAGGATCCAGGATGTCTCTCGCGGGACACGATGGTGCCCACTCTCCCCAAGTTCCTACCTCCCGTAATCATGCAAAGGTTACCTGTAAATTAAAGCATATTTCATCCATCAATAAAACACTGAACTTGATTGGACATTTGACTAACTGAATTTTAGTTGACAACACTGTTAATACAAATAGTACAGTCACCTTCAGATATATAGTATCAGACAAGGTGATCTAATACTTGACAATATGATTGGTGATTTAATACTGAACAATTTAAAATGTCAATAAGTTTAATCATAATTATGCAGCATTAGTATTATATCACTTAAATTAATATTGGTTACTTGGTAATAAACTGTCTTGTTGAATATATAAGAGTTTTAATTAACAGTAGTTGAGATAACATTGGTTTTATGAAATATTTAAAGCTGGAGAGAGATATGATTTTGAATATTATGAAAACCACAAGAACTTCCCTGTTACAGATCAGAACTTCAATGGTACAATTTGCAATCTATATATTTTGTAATTAGCCGTTGCAAATCCTCTGTGTACCAAAAATTTCAAGTGAATCTTACTCATCATGTCTATAGAACCTTTTCTGAGTTATATGAGGGTCGGCTACCAGTCAAACCAGATTCAAATACCAATATTTTAAAAACAAATATTTGAATGTACGTTACTCAATCTCACCAGATCTGGGTGAAATTTGGCACAGAGACAGATTATAGTGTGCACCTTGGCAACTTTTATCACAAGAGTAAGTTCCCGTCGGATAACTTCCAACATTACCAAAGTGAGTATAGTAAATTCAGTGAAGATTAGCCGAGACAAGCAAACAGACAGATATTAATGCCATGAATGGGCTCAAGTAAACACCCTGTTCAAAATATAAGCAGCACATTATGACTGACTACTAGTGTGAAAACTTACCTGATTCAAACTTAATGAAATCCATGATCTTGGACGAAGCAATGTCAAGCTGTACTGAGTCATTGACCTTGATAAGTGGGTCGGGGTAGCGGATGGTGCGGCCGTCATGCGTCACTAGGAACGGCACATTCTTGGGCCCCGTAGACACACGCTTCACCTTGCACAGCTTGTACTGCAAACGACACACACACTGCACTGACTGCACTCGCTACATAAGTATGTGGACTTTCAAATACAAGTCACATCACTACTGCAGTATGATAATCGACTAGCTTTATCAAACTATCTCCTGTTTTATGAATCCAACAAACTAAGACATGTGTAAGGGTCTAACTCAAATAAATAAATTCAATTTTCAATACAATTAAGGACCAGCTAACCTTGGCTTCTTCAGGCGTGATGCGGTGAACTGTGAAACGTCCTTTCACATCATAGATGAGGCGGAACAGCTCATTTGTCTTCTCAATAGAAACAACATCTGCAACAAATACAACACTGTCAATCTCATAATATTAAAGGCTCACAGCAGCCAGTCAGAGAATCATCTATGGAGTGGCTTATCTAGCAGAATGGAAGTATACTCAGCTGAGCACAGCGCTTTCTTTTTCTTTTCTATTTGTATGTCTGATAAACATAAACAATACCCAATTAATCAACCTCCATCTACACACCTACAACATAACTACAGTTGTTAAATTAGAGGCTTGCTTGAGTCAAAATCAAAGCATTTAATTCAAATAAACCATTTACAGTACTTTTGAATTGTCGGTCAGTCAGTCAAAAACATGAAGCTATTTGCACGTTCCAAAGCGTAGATCTCTATGGAGAAGAACATGCAAGAAACTCCATGGACACTCTTTTAAACCATTTTATGTTTTACAAAAATTCTGGTTACAATATCCTTGATGCTTTCTATATGTGAGAATAATGCAAACAAAGAAAAAACATTTCTCAATCCTACTAATATCATAAAGGTGAAAGTTTGTATGTTTGTGTAACAATCAGGCAAAAACGGCTGAAGGGATTTGGATGAAATTTGGCACACATATAGTTCACTAGCTTCTACCAGCTGCGGCTTCGCCAGCATGAATTTCGGAAATAGCAAGGTTTCCTGATTTGTATTGTAAATTTTTTACAATACAATACACCCACCCTACACCTTACACCTACCCTACGCCTACCCTACACCTACCCTACACCTACCTTACACCTACCCTAAACCTACTTTACACCTACCCTACACCTACCCTAACTACATAATTATACCAGCCAAAAATTACTATGACATGTTTCTGGTCTCCTGGTACTTGATGTTTCTGGTCTCCTGGTACTTGAAAATCTGAAGTACTAAGGCAGCAGCAGCTCTGAGTTTCCACTTCCTCCTCAGTCTCCATTAATCCATGCCACTTAACGGGATAAAAAGTAGCCTATTTTTTATTCCAGAATATGAACTACATGTGTGCCAAATTTCATCCAAATCCCTTCAGCCGTTTTTGCCTGATTGTTACACAAACATACAAACTTTCACCTTTATAATATTAGTAGGATAACCTGGAATTAAAAATAGGCTACTGTTTATCCCGGTAAGTGGTGTGGATTAATGAAGACTGAGGAGGAAGTGGAAACTCAGAGCTGCTGATGCCTTAGTACTTCAGATTCACAAGTACCAGGAGAACAGAAACATCAAGTACCAGGAGACCAGAAACATGTCATAGTATTTTTGAGCTGGTTGGGGTAAGTGTAGGGTAGGTGAAGGGTAAGTATAGGGTAGGGTAGGTGAAGGGTAAGTATAGGGTAGGGTAGGTGTAGGGTAGGTGTACAAATCAAGAAACCTCCCTATTTCCGGTTAACACACGGGCGAAGCTGCTGGTAGAAGCTAGTATAGGTAATATATAAGCGTGACAGCTGAGATGACCAGTCTCCACCGATGGCGATTCGGCTGAACCATTTTGAAGAGAACCCAATGATTCAACACACGCGCCACCATCAGTGTGACATTCGAGTGAGCATGACACACCCTCAACTGCCCCTGCTCATTCATGTCAAACAAGGAAACCATCTATTTAACATAATAGGCTCCATGGTCCTCACATTTACAGCATTTGAAAATAAAATTAAAAAAATGCTTCTACTTTATATAAAACTATGAATATAAATTTGCAAGGACATAAAAAAATTAGTTTATTCAAAACATAACATAGGTAAGCAAGAGTGACACTCACCCATGAAGCCGGCGGGGTAGGTGGGGTCAGTCCTCACTTTGCCGTCTACCTTGATGAGGCGCTGCTTCACGATCTTCAGCACCTCGTTGCCGGTGAGCGCGTACTTCAGCCGGTTGCGCAAAAAGATGACGAGCGGTAGGCACTCGCGCAGCTTGTGCGGCCCGGTGGACGGCCTCGGCGCGTACACGCCGCCCAGCTTGTCCAACATCCATGCTTTGGGAGCGGCTAAGCGCTTCAAATGCTTTTTAGGTCCGCGGGCCTAGACATCACATTAAATTAATAATTGCAATTTGCATCGCTAGCATGTAAACTTAACCTGTGCGATGCCAGACCAAATTTCGAATAGAAATTTCGAAGTTTCTCATAGAGATAAATTGAACTGATGATCACATGTCTAATTCACGATTACTTAAAGACTATCAACAAATAATTTTATCGTAAGTAACAGAAATTCACTTCTAAATAACGGCATCATCTAAACAAAATATATACTCTCTATCCGAAAAATATTGAATGACCAAGAATAATTAAACACTATGCCTCTGATAAACGATTTTAAATTAGCTGAAGTATATGGCATTTTCACGATTTATCCAGATTTTTAACAAATTTACACCACAAACTCACCATGTTGAACACAAAATTTCACAAGAAAGAAACGTCAAAATCTCAGTCTGTCAAACACAATATTAAAAAAAACCCACTTTTATTAAACATGAAACAAGGTTGTTTGACCCAAATTTCTGCCGATGACGCGACGGTGCCACGCGTGGGTCGGGAAAGTTGATGGGCTTGCAGATTCTGAATTTTTCAAATTCTTTCTTTCAAATTCAAATTCTTCAGAACAAATAAAAATCATTTATTTTATGCTAGAATGGTTCAAGGATTTTTTTTTAACTATTTGAATATAGCAAATTGGCTGTAGAAATTCAACTTGAAAATTATATAAGTAAGGAGTTAAGGACACCTTCAGCCAGTCTAGTAGTTTCGGAGCCTATTCATTTCAAACAAACAAACAGTAAAAAAACAAAGTGTAGAAGTGTAGATAACACAAGATATTTTATATAATTTGGAATTTTCACATGTCGGGGCGGTAGCTGTAGGACACGAAGAGAACTTTTTTCAATAATTTTAATCCAGGTGCGATTGCGTTAAATTTTGAAAGTGTCAGTTGTCTGTCAGTAGGGGTCCGCTAAAAATAATTCACATTTTGAAAGGTTGAGACTGCGATCAAGGTCAATGGAACGAAATTCATTTCTTAAGAAACTTAGGTCATCTAAAACAGATTCTACTTCGCCTCCCAAGGTTTCGTCGGTATTAGCTTTCCAACAAACTTGAAAATATTGGTGTAATCACTAGCTTCCGTCCGCGGCTTCACTCGCATGAAAAGCGTTTTTATTATCATTTTATAGCTTTCGTGGGCGTTTTGAATTCCAGTATACATATTGTTAACCCTTTGAACTCGTATCTTTTTAAAATAAGCTTCTCTACCTGCGACTTCGTCTGAGTGAACTTTAGAACTTGCTCCAGAGAGAAATAATCAAATCACATCAATATGTGTAATCCTACTAATATTATAAATGGGAAAGTTAAAATTATGTTTGTATGTTTGTGTGTTTGTATGTTTGTATCAGGCATCATAAAATCAGGCAAAAATGGCTGAAGGGATTTGGATGTACACACATGTGCACACATGTAGTTCATATCCTGCAATAAGACAGGCTACTTTTTATCCCGGTTTGGTTTGGTTTGTGTTTTTCGGCGACTTGGGGCTCGACTCATCTGGCAATATTAAGATTTAAACGAGTGAAGTTTAGTGGCTGTATTGATTCCTAGGTGGATATTGTGGTGTTAAATTGGTGTAGTTTTGTCTCAAGAGTCTACGCAACTGGCCAATATATGAAATCATTGAAACAGGGGGTCGAGTCTGCTATTGCAATCGTGTCTCAATGACCGGTCAATGATCGTTTTTTGACGTATAACGTCAAACTTATGACACATTTCCCATACAAGAACTGTCAAAGTTGTCAAATATTCGATCACTGACCGGTCATTGAGACACGATTGCAATAGCAGACTCGAGCCCCAGACGCGATCTCGGTAAAGTGGAGCTGTGAACTTCACAGCTCCACTTTACCGAGATCGCGTCTGTTAGACGTGTGCGTAGACTCTTGAGACAAAACTACACCAATTTAACACCTACCCTAACCAGCCCAAAAAATACTATAACATGTTTCTGGTCTCCTGGTACTTGTGAATCTGTAGTACTAAGGCAGCAGCGGTTCTGAATTTCCACTTCCTCCTGATGTGAAGTTTATTGTGGTATGACTACCACAGCGAAGCTTGCCGAGAAGGCTGACTTGATATAATTGCTGCCAAATACTCCAGCAAACATTATCAAACACCCGCATTCTAATGCAAAACAAAAAAATTTTGTCAAAAAATAAAAGGACAAAGGGTCAAAAGGCCTTCTTTCGGGGTAAATTAAAAAAAAAACTAAAGTTGAGAGAGGTTAAAATTGTTAAAAATTGAGGTTATATTTCAGGTTATGTTGTGACTTGTGTTTTATTAGAATAAGAGTAAGATAAAATAAAATGTACTTAAAGTAGAAGTGCGTTTAAATTAAATGGAATCTTCTTCTGAAAATAGTTTCGCTTGGACTGATACTTCAAGTGATAGTACCAATAGCACCACAATGTGAGTATTAGATCTACTTGGACTAATGGGCTGCATTTCATGATGGTCTTATTTGTTTTGGCGTACTACTCGTATCCAACGTCTTACGTAGTGTATTTTTCAGTAGGTAGGTACTCCTATGGAAAATATAGATCTTCTAAGGTACTTAATTGTCTGCTGCTTGAAGCAGTCTCCATTAAAGGCAGACTAAGGTAAAGTTTGAAGTCTGGCAACTTCTTTCCCAACAACTCTAAACATAGATAAACTACCCAAAAATCATAACTGTATTCCATTCAATTCCATTGTCACACCACTGTATTTACTATCCATATAGTTAACACAGACTACATGTTGGAATCTATGGCCTGTACCATGGCAATTTTATTAGCAAACTTCACTATCTCTGGCCAAGCCTTAGTAAAGAAGCCTGTTAAAAGAGATTTTTACTTAACACATTAACAGCCTAGTCTAGTATACTCCTTGTGATGAGGTCCTTCCAAGTTCGCGTACCTTATGTGGTACAGAAGCTATGTATAAGTATCCGCTCCAGCCCTGACATGTGAAAATTCCCAAATAAAAAATAAATCTTATGTTATTGGTAAATAAACATTAAATTCGCGATTAATTCGGCGCACACTGGTTTGTTGCCGGTGCTTGAGCCGGTATAATTATATGGGATCTAGTCCTATGGACTTGTGAAATTAGTTAGCTCAAGTAGGTTTCCTAATTCCTCACATAGGGCTCATAAAAATTATTCATTTTTCCCACCTGTTGATTAACTCATACTGCAGGAATGCATTTAAAAAAAAATAAAAATTATAAATATTTTTCAGGGAGGCTGATAATGTCAATGATCATATATCTAATAATGATGATGAAAAAATTACAAAGGGCAAGAGATCAAGAAGAAAACATAGTGATGAGTCAGTTAGTATAGAACCAGTTGTGGTTATTAAGGAAGAAAAAACATATCTTGAAAGCAAAAGTAACTGTAGTGTAAAGAAAAAGCATATTAAAGTTGAACCAGACAGTGAAAATGATTATATACGCAAAAAGAAAATTAAAATCCTTGAAACTAATGGAGGTCAAAATGTTTCACAAGATTCTTTAGCTTATGATGAGACTTACCTGGACATGAAAGTTAAACAGGAAGAATCATCAACAACATATTCAACAAAACATAAAAAGAAAAAAAAACGAGATCGAACTTTAAGCATAGATTTGTCAACAACTCCACCGAAAAGTCATGAAAACAATTCAAGCAGTGAAATATATGATGATAATGTTATTCTCAAAGATGAAACTGAATACGACATAGGAATAAGGAAAAATAAGAAAAAGAAGAAGTCCAAAAAGAAATATGATAGTGACAATCAGATTCTAGATATTGAAGAAAAAATTGATGTAGACGAAACAGTTGTAAACAATAATAGCAAAGGCAAACATACAGACAGCTTTGTAACAGAAAATACTAAGTTACCAGAAGAAAGTGAAGAAAGTGGTTGTGATGAAATATCTGCAATAAAATGTGATGATAGTCATACTAGCCATACTCTTACATTCATCAACAAGACTATTGAAGAAGAACACACTCAAATAAATTGCTGTGACAATTTAAATATAACTAGTAAACCAGCTAGCATTGTACCAGGCCAAGAATCCAGTAAGAAGTCACTAGCAACAAAGCATCGAAAACAGCGAATATCAGATAGGATTCGTTTTGAGGATGACGATGATGATACAAACACAGAGTCTAGTCATGTAGAACATGAGAGTCATTCTCAAAATAATACAAAGCCATTCAAATTGAAACAATTCCTCAAAAATAATCCCAACTTGAAGCTGCTTCCCCAAACATATAGCAACAATGTAGCTGTCACCCAAGATGACGAAATATGGATTCTAAAGTGTCCAAAAGAGATTAATATTAAAGATTTTGATAAAACAACCTTAAATATCCATGGAAAACGTAAGATAAAAGTTGGTGGGCAAAGTTATGAAGGTAGTGCTGATGAAGAACAAGCAGACACTATATCGCTGCTAACAATAGACCAAAACAATTATAAAATCAGGAATATACAACTTAGTGGGATAATCAATTTGCGTAAGAGAATCCCTAAAGCACATTTCCGTGATGACAATATTATGGTAAACAATCAGACTAATTTTATACCACTACCTGAGACCAAATGCCGCCATCCTCTGTTTGGCTCTAATTATAAGAAGGCCTTAAAAATACCTGCAGCTATAGCAGACCGTTTAAATGTGCAGGACACTAAAGAAACTGCAAAGAGAAAGAAGAAAAAAAATAAAAAAGAAGCAAATTCATCAGAGCAAGTGGATTTACAAGTACAAAGTGACATTACTTTGAAGACAGAGCCAGAACACTCTGAAGGCAGAGAAAAGAAAAAAAAGAAACGCAAACGGATAGATGATGAGGGCCCCGCACCCAAGAAAGTGAAACAAATCAAACATGATCCAGAATCTGCAGAAGCATGGGAGTCAGAGAAAGCCATAGAAGAAAATCTTTTTAACTTTTGATAAATCTGTATATAATATTACATTTTGTTTCAATGTATCATCCATCACTCTTTTTATCCTTGTAAAAAAACAGAAGTCATTATGGTCCTAGAGATATAACCTGTAAGTCATACCTTTAAAACAGTGGTTCCCAACCTGTGGTCCTAGGACCAAAATGGTCTGCAAGGGTCAAAATATGGTCCACGAAAGGTTTAAAATTTCAATCTTCTCACCTGAAAAAATTATGATGGAACAATCCTACTTCCTACTAATATTATAAAGGTGAATGTTTGTATGTTTGTGTAACAATCAGGCAAAAACGGCTGAAGGGATTTGAATGAAATTTGGCACACATGTAGTTCATAACCTGGAATAAAAAATAGGCAACTTTTTATCCCGGTAAGTGGCGTGGATTAATGAAGACTGAGGAGGAAGTGGAAACTCAGAGCCGCTGCTGCCTTAGTGCTTCAGATTCACAAGTACCAGGAGACCAGAAACATCAAGTACCAGGAGACCAGAAACATCAAGTACCAGGAGACCAGAAACATCAAGTACCAGGAGACCAGAAACATCAAGTACCAGGAGACCAGAAACATCAAGTACCAGGAGACCAGAAACATCAAGTACCAGGAGACCAGAAACATCAAGTACCAGGAGACCAGAAACATCAAGTACCAGGAGACCAGAAACATCAAGTACCAGGAGACCAGAAACACGTCATAGTATTTTTGGGCTGGTAAAATTATGTAGGTAGGGTAGGTGTTAGGTAGGTGTAGGGTAAGTGTTAGGTAGGAGTAGGGTAGGTGTAAGATAGGTGTAAGGTAGGTGTAAGGTAGTTGTAAGGTAGGTGTAAGGTAGGTTTAGGGTAGGTGTAGGGTAGGTGTTGGATAGGTGTAAGGTAGGTGTAGGGTGGGTGTTTCCTGAGTAAAAAATGTACAATACAAATCAGGAAACCTTGCTATTTCCGATATTAACGCGGGCGAAGCCGCAGCTGGTAGAAGCTAGTCCTACTAATATTATAAAGGTGAAAGTTTGGATGTTTGTGTAACAATCAGGCAAAAACGGCTGAAGAGATTTGGATGAAATTTGGCACACATGTAGTTCATATCCTGGAATAAAAAATAGGCTACTTTTTATCCTGGTAAGTGGCCTGGATTAATGGAGACTGAGGAGGAAGTGGAAACTCAGAGCCGCTGCTGCCTTAGTACTTCAGATTCACAAGTACCAGGAGACCAGAAACATCAAGTACCAGGAGACTAGAAACATGTCATAATATTTTTGGGCAGGTATAATAATGTAGGTAGGGTAGGTGTAGGGTAGGTGTGTGTGCACCCTGTTAGACGATATGACTTTCCGCCTCGCTGTCCCTTCGCTTAGGCGCATCGTGTTGTTCCCCTCATCGCTGCCACTGCGGCGAAGCTGTCAACAGTCTCGGACACCACGGCCTATCATGCAGGCGAAGTGCTGGTCGCATAGCGCGGCACGCTAACATCAACGACATTATCCGACGCGCTCTTGTTGCCGTCGGCGTTCCAGCCGTACTAGAACCCAGTGGCCAGGCACGCGACGATGGCAAGCGACCGGACGGTATGTCTTTATTTCCATGGAAGATGGGTAGGCCTTTAGTGTGGGACGCTACTTGTGTCGATACTCTTGCGCCATCCCATCTTCCTAGCTCGTCGTGCTGTGCTGGTGCTGCCGCTGCGGCTGCTGAGAACCTCAAACGGCGGAAATACAATAACCTAGTTGGCAATTATATTTTCGAGCCGTTTGGGGTTGAAACTCTTGGACCGTGGGGTCCGAGTGCTCATGCGTTATTTAAAGAACTTTGTAAACGCTTAGTTGACACTTCGCTTGACCCAAGGGCTGGCTTTTACTTCGGACAGAGGATAAGCATTGCCATACAACGTGGCAATGCCGCCAGTCTTTTGGGCTCACTTCCAGTCGACAGCGATACGGATGAATTTTTTGACGCCTTTTAGTTAGGAGTTTTCCTTTTGTATTTTATTTTAAGTGTACATAGTTAAATTAGTATTATACTAGCTTCTACCAGCTGCGGCTTCGCCCGCGTGAATATCGGAAATAGCAAGGTTTCCTGATTTGTATTATACATTTTTTACTCAGGAAACACCCGCCCTACACCTACCCTACACCTACCCTACACCTACTTTACACCTACCCTACACCTACCTCACACCTACCCTACACCTACCTTACACCTACCTTATACCTACACTGCATTTTTTACTCAGGAAACACCCGCCCTACACCTACCCTACACCTACCGTACACCTACCCTACACCTACCTTACACCTACCCTACACCTACCCTACACCTACCTTACACCTACCCTACACCTACCCTACACCTGCCCTACACCTACCCTACACCTACCCTACCCTACACCTACCCTACCCTACACCTACCCTACCCTACATCTACCTTACACCTACCTTACACCTACCCTACACCTACTTTACACCTACCCTACCTACATAATTATACCAGCCCAAAAATACCATGACATGTTTCTGGTCTCCTGGTACTTGATGTTTCTGGTCTCCTGGTACTTGTGAATCTGAAGTACTAAGGCAGCAGCGGCTCTGAGTTTCCACTTCCTCCTCAGTCTTCATTAATCCATGCCACTTACCGGGATAAAAAGTAGCCTATTTTTTATTCCAGGATATGAACTACATGTGTGCCAAATTTCATCCAAATCCCTTCAGCCGTTTTTGCCTGATTGTTACACAAACATACAAATATACAAACTTTCACCTTTATAATATGGCTAAAACGGCTAGAACGGCTGAAGGCTAAAACGGCTGAAGGGATTTGAATGAAATTTGGCACACATGTAGTCCATAACCTGGAATAAAAAATAGGCTACTTTTTATCCTGGTAAGTAGCATGGATTGATGGAGACTAAGGAGGAAGTGGAAATTCAGAGCCGCTGCTGCCTTAGTACTTCAGATTCACAAGTACCAGGAGACCAGAAACATCAAGTACCAGGAGACCAGAAACATCAAGTACCAGGAGACCAGAAACATGTCTTAGTATTTTTTGGGCTGGTTAGGGTAAGTGTAGGGTAGGTGTAGGATAGGTGTAGGGTAGGTGGGTAAGTGTAGGATAGGTGTTGGGTAGGTGTAAGGTAGGTATAGGGTAGGTGTAGGGTAGGGGTAGGGTAGGTGTAAGGTAGGTGTAGCGTTGGTGTTTTCTGAGTAAAAAAATTACAATACAAATCAGGAAACCTTGCTATTTCCGATATTCACGCGGGCGAAGCCGCATCTGGTAAAAGCTAGTCCTACTAATATTATAAAGGTGAAAGTTTGTATATTTGTATGTTTGTGTAACAATCAGGCAAAAACGGCTGAAGGGATTTGGACGAAATTTGGCACACATGTAGTTCATATCCTGGAATAAAAAATAGGCTACAGATTTACAAGTACCAGGAGACCAGAAGCATGTCATAGTATTTTTGGGCTGGTATAATTATAGTAGGTAGGGTAGGTCTAAGGAAGGTGTAGGGTGGGTGTTTCCTGAGTAAAAATTTACAATACAAATCAGGAAACCTTGCTATCTCCGATATTCACGCGGGCGAAGCCGCAGCTGGTAGAAGCTATAGTTTATTCTATTTTAATACTACCTACAAGGTTATTATATTTCCGCCGCTTGAGGTTCTCCGCAGCCGCAGCGGCAGCGCCAGCGCAGCACGAAGAGCTAGGAAGATGGGATGGCGCAAGAGTATCGACACAAGTAGCGTCCCACACTAATGGCCTACCCATCTTCCATGGAAATAATGACATGCCGTCCAGTCTCTTGCCATCGTCGCGTGCCAGGCCATTGGGTTCTAATACAGCCGGAACGCCGACGGTGACAAGAGCTCGTCGGATGATGTCGTTAATATTCGCGTGCCGCGCTATGCGACCAGCGCTACGGCTGCATGACAGGCCGTGGTGTCCGAGACTGTTGACAGCTTCGCTACAGTGGCAGCGATGAGGAGAACAACATGGAGCGCCAAGGGCCAAGACGCAGGGAAGCAGCGAGGCGGAAAGTAGTATCATCGAACAAGGTGCCTATGTGAAGCCAGAGTCTCGACTCCCATTGACCCACAGCCAACAGACGAGCACGCTCAGCAGCAGTAGGTACCAGATGTGGCCAAAAAGTTATTCTGAACCTCTCTGCAGAGTGGCTCATCCCAACGTCTCTGGGATGATGGGTAGTCGGGTGGATTTAGATTCGAGCAAGCGAGTCTCCAGGCATCCATAGCTTAGTTATATTTTCGAGCCGTTTGGGGTTGAAACTCTCGGGTCGTGGGGTCCAAGTGCTCATTACTTGTTTAAAGTTCTGTCAAGACGCTTAGTTGACACTTCGCGTGACCCTAGGGCTGGCTTTTACCTCGGACAAAGGATAAGCATTGCCATACAACGTGGCAATGCTGCCAGCCTTTTGGGTACATTACCAGTGGCCTGCGATGCGGAGGAATTTTTCGACGCCATGTTTTAGATTAGTTTTAGTTGAGTCTTTTATTTAAGTGTGTGTATATAGTTAAAGTTGCAATAAATTTTAATACTAGCTTCTACCAGCTGCGGCTTCGCCCGCGTTAATATCGGAAATAGCAAGGTTTCCTGATTTGTTTTGTACATTTTTTACTCAGGAAACACCCACCCTACACCTACCCAACACCTACTTACCACCTACCCTACACCTACCTTACACCTACCCAACACCCACCCTACACCTACCCTACACCTACCTTACACCTACCCTACACCTACCTTACACCTACCCTAAATCTACCTTACACCTACCTTACATCTACCTTACACCTACCCTACACCTACCTTACACCTACCTTACACCTACCTAACACCTACCCTACCAACATAATTATACCAGCCCAAAAATACTATGACATGTTTCTGGTCTCCTGGTACTTGTGAATCTGAAGTACTAAGGCAGCAGCGGCTCTGAGTTTCCACTTCCTCCTCAGTCTTCATTAATCCACGCCACTTACCGAGATAAAAAGTAGCCTACTTTTTATTCCAGGTTATGAACTACATGTGTGCCAAATTTCATCCAAATCCCTTCAGCCGTTTTTTCCTGATTGTTACACAAACATACAAACATTCACCTTTATAATATTAGTAGGATTAGCTGTCCCCCGCGGCTTCGCTCCCGTCAACTGGCTACCTACCTACCTACCCTACACCTAACCTACAAAAAAAAAAGTATGCTATGTTCGTCTCCTGGTTCTAAGCTACCTACCTCCCCACCAATTTTTAGCCAAATCGGTTCAGCCGTTCTTCTATGTACACTAATATTATAAAGAGTAAAGATTTGTTTGTTTGAAATAAATAGGCTCCGAAACTACTGGACCGATTTGAAAAATTCTTTCACCATTAGAATCCTACATTATAGGTGAATGACGTAGGCTATAGAATATTTTCAAAAAAGTTAGGGATCCGTATGAAAACTTCGATAATGTAACCCAAGGTGTGAGAAAAAATCCTTATATCGCGTACGCTGCGGAATCTATTAACAATAGAGCAAAGTGATGTACTACAGTTTTATAGAGGTCATCAATACCTACAAAAAAGTCCGCGATACCATATGTCTAACTATTATGGAAAAGTCACCATGACCGCTTTTTGTTCATATTATTCAAGCAAATCCCATGGTGAAATAAAAAATGTTGATTTTAGTATAATGATATCTTATCCATTTAAATGGTTTGATAATTAAGGTTGATTATGTCTGTGTAAATTACACTTTAAATTATTCAAATCGGACCTTTCGTTCAATAGTTACGACCGACGGTAATAAACATGCTCGGAGTTAGAAAAATGTCGCAGCTTGAGCAAACTGGGGAGAATCGTAGCAATGCTTGATCCGATGAAGCTGAAACAATATGTATAGAAAAACAAATGTTTGGATTTTTCGAAAACGAACTACATACATAATAAGGAGTGAAGCAGGGGTGATTAAGATTTTATCCCTAAAATCTTAATCACCCCTGCTTCACTCCTTATTATGTATGTAGTTCGTTCATAAACGTTCGTTCGTTCGTTCGTTGTCCTCCCGGACATAATTGCTTGCTTCAATTTACGTCGGAATGCTATGAACAAATTAAAAGCGGGATATTTGAAACAGATGTACCTAACAATTTTTGCATAATCAAACCCTGACGGGTTGAACGGGGTGGACTGTTGCGCTGAACCTGGGCTCGAGACAAGTGAGATTCTGTCAACGGTGGCGTGGCGTACGCGATTGTCAATACGACAAAAATGTATAGGATTGACAGATGCTATCGAAATGTCACGTGACCAAATTCCTACATATTTGGCATTCCGACAGTCGCATTTGCTAATTAAATGGTACATTGGCGCCTCGCATCGAGGGCCTCCTGAGACCATAGAATAAGTAGAAATGGCTAAGTAATTAATGAAAATCGTTGTGCTTAATTTTCCAAAACTAACCTTTTATAGGGGGCGTTGAAGTTTGTGGAGTACCTACTAAGTCCGCGCGGACGAAGTCGCGGGCGAAGTGCTAGTGAGTTATAAAATTACAACGAAAAGTGGCATTGAATTTTTATAATATAATGTATCGTTTACTACACATTAACATAGGTAATATATATTTACCTGTATATTTAACACCTAACAAAACTGGTTTACATCCGTACACATCAACATAAGGTTCAGTTGAAAACCAGCGTCAGGCAGCGCTAAGTTGTCTGGCATTTTGCTGAACTGGACCTATTTGGGGCAGCTGTGGGCACACAATATTTGTACCTACATTGTGTGTATCTGTGTGTGTTAAATAAATTAATTTTCTTTCTTTCTTTCAAAAAATGCCATTGATCCAATCTGATTTTAAGTTTCTATCAAAAATCTGAGCTGGACATGTCTGGCGCATGACCGTCGAGCGGTGGGCCCACAAAACAAAATAGGTGCCCTGAAATCGCGAGACGGGGCCGCGGCAGACCACGAAGGAGATGGTGGGACGACTTGGATATCTTCCTTGGGAATTGGCAAGAATAGGCCTAGAACCGGGAACGAAGGAAATAATGGAGGGAGGCTTTTGCCCAACAGTGGTACAGTTCGGGCTAGGTATAATATAATCATAATAATCAGAAATGTTGTGTTTTCGATGAGACTGTTCTCTACTTTTAATTTCATAGAATAGGTAGATAAGTAAGTACCTACCTATAAACTAGCTACCTACAAGTTTTGAATATCTAGGTATATGATAAAGCAGTTCAGTTTCTTTTTGATTTCTGGTCCCTGCTAGCAACAAAGAAGTCAAAGTAATCCCGGCTTTCATAATACTGTAGCCACCACCACCCTACTTTTATTTTGTTGATTGAAGAGGCAGTGGCGTAGCTATTCTATTATGGGTGCGTACCTATAAAAAAAACCGAATTAGTCAGACTAGGACAATTGATCATTCTATCATAATCATAACATCAGTATTCATTTACTTCTTGTGTAAGGCTATGTAGGCAGATGATGAAGTTAGGGACTCCTTATAACATCAGATATCTAGCTGTGTGTGTTTTTCCAACTAAACATAGTGCGGTCGGCTTCTAGTTAAACCGGATTCAGCTGAATACCAGTATTTGACATGGAGCGACTGCCTATCATACCTCGACAACCCATTTAAAGTGGGTAAGTAAATAAGTAATTTATTTTTGATCAAATTTAGAGACGCATAGTTTCCTTCGTCTTGCCATTTCCTATACATCACAGACAAAAAAAAACTGTAAATGCTGACTTGGTGGGACAATAAAAATGAAATTACTTACAAGTTTAAAAATTTATCATCATTATATATATAGTTCTGCAAAACCTTTAGAAGTACCTACATATCTGATTATATAAAGCAATTTCTCCATAAAGATCATCCTTATCTACATTAAGTTTTTGTAGATTAAAATTTCCAATTATGTTAACAATATTATCAAATTCATTATTGCTTTTTTTATATTACCAAGTGTAAATAACCAGTTTGTGTTATTAAAATGAAACCATTTATTCAGGTAGGTACTCTAAAATCGAAATCTAATCATGCAAATTAAAGTATTTTCGTGTACTTTATTGTTCTCATAAAGTATAGAGTACAAAGTAAAATTACCTACCTGAAAAAACGTACAATAGGTACCTACTTTATTAAAAAGTACGGGTGGAAACTGGCAACTGGCAACCCTATTCGAGTTCGACAAATCGACAATCGCGATCCAGCAGTGCGATTCTGTAAACATGTCATGTAGAAGTGAACACTTGGGCGGAGTGCACGACGGGTCAGTTGTTAAACCATACAAATAAGATGGAATGACAGCTTACTTGTCGTTCACTCCGCCTAGGTGTACACCGTGAGATGTCGACAGAATCGACCGGCTGATTGAATGTGTAACGCACAGAACATGTACCTACTACAAAACTTCACTCACCATTAACACAATCACAACAGAAACAAATGAACACTAAAGACATAATCTAAGAATATTTTATTTGTCTCAAATATTTTTTTACATCATCGGCACCATTGCCATTAATAAAAATAGAATAGAATCAACATCAACACAAACACATGTTTTGAAGGTCGTTTTGAGGTGAACACACTGTCAAAACAATCACGATAAGATTCGAAATCTTGAAAACTGAGCATTTGATTATCATTAATTAAACAGCAGACAGCTCACAAATTAAGTATTTGAAATTAGCAGTTTTAGATGCCGCTTATAAGTGACATTTCTACCACCATTTCTTCAACAGCCATAAGAAAGTAATCACATAGGTAAGGATTTTTCAAATGTTGTATTTTTGTCGCTGCTGGCCTAGCCTTTTCATTGAACGTCGCCTTTTAATCAATGACCTAAGTGACATCCTGGCATTTAATTGAACAGCTTGGTAAATGACTTGGTTCTTGCGTATGAGTGAACATGCTCACGTGCAACAAGCTCACGTCATGCCATTCATGTAAGGTCCCACTCCCATTTAAACCCTGCAGACAGAAATAGGAGTCCAGTGTAGCCGAGCTCCATCGTCGAGGTTAGAATGTTGATTTTTGTTTGAATTTAGAATTGTCAAAATAAAATATTTCATACTTATATTTTTGCCACACGATTACCTACCCTATTCTATGAACGGCCTAAGCATCTACCAGCCCGTTCATTAAACGTTGTATTAAGAATAATAATAATTTCATTTATTTCAGACATTAGAAGTCCATAATATTACATTCATAACACATTACATTACAAAATTGATCCATTTTAAATAAAAATAAAAATAAATGACATTCATAAACAATAAATTAAATACAAAATCAAGTTGTCAGCGACATTGGTTTCTCCCGAACCAATTATGGCAAGAATACTTTTATTAAAAGATCATGTTGTCTGTACAACGACACAATCTCATTATAGATATTTTTCACCTTTCTCTACCCAAATTTATGTTTTGCATAAGAAATATTTTGGCATCGAAATTTATATAATCTAATTTTAAATAATCTAATGTCATATATTATTAAATTGTTACTCTTCTGTAAATTGTGTGAACTTCTAGGTACATATAATCTACTTGTATATTAATCTGTGGAAACTGTTTCTGGATTGTGTTCTACTAATTGTATAGGTACTTATGTTTGTAATTGCATCTGTTTGTTTCCCAAATATAAATAAATAAATAAATAATTATTATAAAAAAAAAATTGTTAACAAAAAAACAATTCATTAATAATTATTGTCAGAGTTAAAAATAATAATAATAGCCTGGCTGCGTTTTGGTGACCTCTTCGGGGAAACCGAAGGTTTTGTCTGTGCGATTATGGACGAAGTTATGATGACTAACAACTACCGGAAATACATTGTGAAGGACGGTACAGTTGACATATGTCGGGCATGTCACCGGCCCGGGGAATCCATCTGCCACATTATTTCCGGTTGTTCTAGTCTGGCTAACGAAGACTATTTGCACAGGCACAACCGTGTAGCCAGGATTATCCACCAGCATCTTGCTCTTCAATACAATCTTGTGGAATCGGATGACCATACTAAAGGTGTGTGCCCAACCCAGTTCTCAAAAATGGCAATTGCACATTGTATTGGGATCGGTCTATCATCACTGACAGGACTATTGTGGGTAATAAGCCTGATATAGTGGTGATAGACCGACTAGAGCGTCGCGCAATGATTGTTGATATAGCAGTCCCTCATGATGAGAACCTCGTGAAGTCTGAGAAAGATAAACAAACAAAGTATCTTGACTTAGCTCGCAAGGCTGTCGACACTTGGGATGTGAACACAGCAGTCATTGTGCCGATAATCGTCTCGGCCAATAGCGTAATTGCCAAGAGCTTCGACCAACATCTCAAAAAGCTCTCGTTGGGCAGCTGGATCAAGGGCTTGATCCAGAAAGCAGTACTCTTGGACACGGCGCGTATCGTTAGGAAGTTCTTCTCTCAGGAGCCCTGACCACCGGTAGCTTGGACCCTGTTCCCGGTACCGGTGGGCTACTATTTTTTATATTTTTAAATGTTTTTTTTAATTTTTGTAGAAATATTTTAAAATGCAATTTAAATGTGTAAAAATTAATAAAGGAAATAATAATAATATTATAAAAGCTTCGACGACCATCTGCCGAAGCTGGCGTTACGCAGTTAGGTAAAGGGCCTGATACAGAAGGCAGTACTCCTCAACACGGCTCGTATTGTGAGGCAGTTCCTTTATTTGGAGCCCTAACCACCGGTAGCTTGGACTCTGCTCCCGACACCGGCGGACTACTATTTTTAATTTTTTAAATGTTTTATTTCTGTGCTTTTTTAAAAAAAATAATAGGTTAGGGAAAAAGTTTCTTCGCATTTTTTAAGAAAATTCAAAACATTTTTTAATATAGGTAGTTTATTTACATTTAACTAAAGTATGTAGGTACCATTTTGTTCGATAACTTTTTGCCATCTTGTAGGTAGGGACATGATCCCATTGCTATAGACATTTTGGGACTTCTGATCAAAATACCGCGACAAGTGGTTTTGGCAGTCCTCTCGTGATGTTAACCTGACACTGCCTAAAGAATTCTGAAGAGACCGAAACAGGTGGAAATCTGAAGGTGCAAGGTCAAGACTATACGGCGGATCCATTAACACCTCCCAGGCAAACTCTTAATTTTTGCTTAGTGGCTAAAGATGTGTGAGGTCTAGCGTTATCATGATGAAAAACCACACCACTTCTGTTGATTAATTCCGGCCGCTTTCTCTCAACTTCTTGCTTTATTCTCATCAGTTGTTCGCAGTAGAGTTCAGAATTGATGGTTCTGCCTGGTGGTAACAGCTCATAATGAATAATTACCCTTCCAATCCCACCACACACACAGCATCACCTTGTTGCGAGTTAACCCGGGTTTCGCCACAGTCTGTGAAGCCTGACCGGCCTGTCAAAGGCCGGTCAGGCTTCACAGTCTTCACAGACGACCTTTTTGGCACGTTCTTGTCGTACGTGATCCACTTTTCATCACCAGTTATCAGCTTCTTCAAAAATGGTTCGGTTTCATTACGTCGTAATAAAGAATCACAAATGAGTACACGGTTCATTAGGTTTCTTTGAGCTCACTGAAAGAAACCTAATGAACCGTGTACTCATTTGTGATTCTTTATCGTGAGGAAAAAAACTGGGTAGGTACCTACACAAAAAAGCTCGATATTTGGGTAAAATATCGAGCTTTTTTGTGTACCTACCCAGTTTTTTTCAAATGCGCCAAAACTGTTTTGTGGTCAACTATTTAGACCTGGATATCTAGCGTATGCATACCAAGTTTCGTTAAAATCGGTTCATTCATTTTGAAGAATAAGGATTTGAAAGTTTGTATGAAAAGCCGTACCGCGTAAACGCTCTTAACGCGTACGGGTAGTAGTTATGCGCGCGCTTCCTGTTCTGTTTTGTTTATCAGTCCAAAGAGTATAATAATAATATCGGTAAAGAGAGCCCTCTTCAGGCTTTCTAAGGCAATCATGTTTGAACACGAGCTCCATCTGGATATTGGATCCGAAACTAGTCACAGTATATATACCTACCTATACCTAGATAGTACTATAGCGGCTTCTTCATGTTGTAGCAAAACCAACCCAACACAATTTATTGTAAAGTCTATTGTAAATAGATTTTACAATAAATAAACACAGTAAGTTGGAGGAACAGAGGGTTCGACTCGACAACTTACTGGAGGGAGGGAGGTTTTCACAGCGAAAATACACAAAATGGAACAGAGAACTACACAAGAAGTAGCCGTCATCGCGCCATTTTGAGAAGTAGGAAGTGGTGTGACAACTTAAAATGTAACAAATTTGAATATTTATATGTATGATATTTTTATTTATTTGGTTAAATAAGTTATTTGTGTTTTTTTTTTAAATGAACGCTTTTTTAAAAACACTGAATATCTAAAATATTTTAGGAACAAATATATTTAAGAATGCAGCGCCATCTGTAAAAAAAATGAGTACTAATGATAGTTTTCGTTACACACCCAAGTAACAGATGGAGCTACCATCTTTTAGAAATGTCATTTATTAGGCTCTGTGTGGCCCCCCCCTGTATCAGTCACAAATGTGCACCCAAGGACAACGTGCGTATGCGCTGTTTATTTTGCCGCAACGTAATATTATGTACCTATTGGACTCGGTTATTGACATAGTGTAAGTGACTGTGACATACTTATTGAGCCAGTAGTGAGAATGATTAAAAGATAAACAAGGTAAGTAGGTACTTCCTAATAAAATACCTCATGAAAATGTTATCTGTTGGAAGGTTGGTATATAGGTTCAAGTGACAACTGTATTTTATTACTTACATCTCAATCTCAATCTCAATCTCAATTCGTTTATTGCAATCCATAATGTCAAAATACAGGTGGTAAAATAAATACATAGAAACAATTATGGACCCTGTCGGGCACAGCAAAACGTTAAAATAATTAGGAGAGAGGAAGAGCGCTTTAAATAATTTATAACAGTTTA
This sequence comes from Melanchra persicariae, assembly GCA_947386135.1. NCBI lineage: Eukaryota > Metazoa > Arthropoda > Insecta > Lepidoptera > Noctuidae > Melanchra > Melanchra persicariae. Next base: position 22,770,561 of record OX376650.1, read on the forward strand.
TTATTTCCTGTCCAACTTGTATGCAATTAAGTACATTATTTGAATAGGATGTGATTTATTTATTGTTATTATTAACAGAGTACTATATTGTTTATTTATTTATCATTATTAATAGAATAGCATGTCATATATTTATTATTATTAATCGGATAGTATTTCATTAATTTATTACCAATAGGATAGGATGTCATTTACATATTATTATTAATTTAATAGAATGTCATTTATTTATTTATTATTATTGATAGAATAGTATGTCATGTATTTATTATTATTAGGTTTGCATTTGTCCTGTTATTATTAAAACTTATCCGTAAGGAATTCTTCCAATGTGTAGTAGCTTTTTTCTATTAATAATTGTTTTAACTTATTTAAAAATATACTGGTTTTGTTTTCTTGCTTTATGTTTTCCGGTAGTTTATTGTATATTTTAATCGACATAGAGTATGGACCAGTAGCATGTAACTTGAGGCGGGACGGAGGCAAATTTAACCTATTTTTATGGCGCAGCGAATAGTTTGTATGTATGTCTCCCCGTGTTCTGTAAGAATCTGGGTGATTGCGGACCAGTTTACATAACTCCAAGACATAAATACCAACCAATGTGAGTACCCTGTATTTTTTAAAATAAGGCTTACAGCTATCCGTCTGTTCTATATTACTGATTATACGTATCAGCTTTTTCTGTAGGGTAAATACGGAGGGCGCGTCTGTGCTATTTCCCCATAATATTATGCCATAGGTAATCCATGCATCATCTCGACGACACCGAAAGCCTAAAAGTTGTGTATATCTGCTATGTACAGATTCCAGTGCATACAGTGTTTATGACAGCCATGTACTGCAGTAGTCGGTACTGCACTACACTATAAACCTACCTTTTTTTTTTTTGATTATGGGAAATCATCAAATGACCCCTCCCGCTAACTCTTTCGAACATATTCCGCAACCCTGGCAGGCTCTGGCCCTAACGGGCCCCGACCCATGCTGACGACTGCTGGTTTGGCGCGCGTAGAACACAGCGCGCCATCAACCCGGGCCTGTTCTGATCGGACGGCGAGCTACCCATTGCTCGCCGTCCACAGGCATCAGTCACTGCGCCATGCTCAGGAGCATCAGTTCCTGGGCGGCGCAGTGGCTGACGTTCAACAGGAGGGGGTGAAATGGGGCCATTACTGGCACTCCATTTCAGCCCCCTCCGGAGCCCTTTGTAGGGGCTCTACTGCGGCTGTTGCAGTAGCAGCAGCCGCAGTGGAACCGGCTATGGCGGTGGAAGAAGCGGCGGCAGTGGCGGCGGTCGCGGCAGAGGTGGCAGAGGTCGCGGCAGAGACGGCGGTGGCGGAGGGCTTTCTCCTGTTTCCGGCTTTGGCGGGTGGGGCACAGGCCCTACCCCCAGCCCAGTGGTCGGCCGGCTTGCCAGCTGCCGCACAGACTACGCAGTGCGGCGCGGCGTCGCAGGAGCCGGCCCTGTGACCGGGCTGACCGCAGCGGAAACATAGACCGCTGCGGTCCACCTCCGAGGTGCATTGAGCTCCCACATGGTGGCCCACTTGGCACCGGAAGCACCTCAGAGGTCGGGGTTTCAGCAGTTTGACCTGCGCGGAAACCCAACCCACCAAAAACCTTCGGCCCTCCGAGATGGTCTTGGCCGCCGACACGGGGCAGCTCACCACAATGGTTCGCATGCCCGTGTTGTCAGGACGTAGGGTAGGTAGGCATTCACCTCCTCTGCTGAGCACCCCCCCGTCCTAACGACGGCGGCCACCACCTCCGCCTCCGTGACGGAGTCGTCCAGGCCCAAGATGCGCATGTCAATGCACTTGGTGGGCCTGGGCACTCGGGCATCGTCCGCGCTTAGGGACGCCCTGAGCCTTTCGGCTAGAGCGTCCGCGATTGGGCCGCTGGCTGCCCCGGGGATCTCCAGCATCCGGGCCCCAGTCATGGTGACCCTGAGCCGGAGGTTCCCTACGATGCCTAGCTCACCAAGGTTCACCGCCTCCTTCGCCTTGGTGAGCACGTCCGCGTACGTCACGCCCCTCTTCGCCGCGTCCGGCTGCAGTGTGAGAACTACAGCCGCGGTTTTCGGGGGGCGGAGCGCAGCCGCGACGCTTCGCGCCTTCTGCCGCCGCTTCCTCTCCCGCCTCTTGGCCGCCCTGGCTGCCTTGCCCGCCTTCTCTCCTCTCCCCGGCCACTTGTCATTCGGCCGGGGGAGGATCTGAAGGCGAGGAAGCCGTGGGGAGCTGCTGCACAGACGGCGCAGGAGCCTTCGCCGTCTGCGCAGCAACCCCACCCCTCCTCTTCCTTCCCGGGGCCGGGCCCGGTTTTCCCGGCACCGGCTTCGCGGGCCGCCCGGACCCTTTGTCCTGGCCGGACGACCCCGGTGTGGCAGCCACGGCGGCCGCATACGACGCCGCCTTTTTCCGGCCTGGGGGGGCCTTCCCACTCGCCAGCGGGGGGCGCAGGACGATGTCCTCCAGGACGGAGAACCGCGCCTGGAAGGCAGCCATCTCCCGCCGCACAAGGTCCAGCACCTGGCTCTCCTGCGGCACGGGCTGGCTGTCCTCCCTGCGCCCCCCTTTAGGCGCCCCCTGTGGGCCGGCTTCCTGGAGCCTTGCCAGGTCTGCTCGGAGCCCCGCGTTCTCCCTCTGGAGACGCTCGGTGGCGGCAGCCACCTTGGGGGCAAGAACTCTGCTCTTGCCTCCCTCTCGGCCCTTACCCCGTCTGCTGGTGGGGATTTTGCGAGCCGCTGCCACCTCCTCGCTGCAAGACGACCCCCGGTCGTCCTCCGGTCTAGGCCGCTTGCGGAAGGACCTAGAGTCCTCCGCTTTAGTCCGTGCCCCCTCGGGTCCAGAGCTCGCCGAGCTCACGGTCACCAGGTCGTCGGAGTCCAACTCGGACTCCGACTCTGCAACCGCGCGACGCTCAAGCGAGCCCTCCTCCCAATATAGCGCGCCTCTGCCCGCGCTCCGTCCGACCGACGCTTTGTCGGGCGAACTAAAATTAAACCCGATCAAGTCCTGAAAGGACGGCTTGGATCGGGGGCCTCCTCGGCCACTCTTGCACTTGGCAAGCGGAGAGTGGATAGCACCGTTGCCCCCCCCTGAATACGAGGGGCTTGACGCATAAAGCGTGGCGGATTCCCGGACTGATGTACAGTCCGGACCGCCCTGGGGTAGATTCTCTTTTTGGGCGCTATCCATTTTTGTCCTTTTTTAAAGGTTGCGGTCCCTGTCTCCACTTCTCTCTCTCCTTCCCACTACCTGCTCGCTGCCCTCACAGTCACGTCTGATAATCAGACGCGTACCAGAGAGCAGCGAGCAAGCCAATGAGACGCACACCGTCCGGGGACCCGAACACTGCTCAAGTCTCCGAACGGTGTGCCCCTCTTGTCTCTCTTGGTCTGGTCTCTCACTTGGGACCTTCCGGCATGAGTGGCTCTACCGGCAAAGCCCCCAAGATCACTGAGACACGCAAGCCCCACCACGACGGCAACGTGGAGACACGGTCGGTGGAGCTATAAACCTACCTTCAAATTGAGTCAATTACTTAGTACTGATCTGTGATTCTGTGATTGTAAGACATACTTATTTGTTGCTGTAAAAGCTCGAACGAGAAGACTAACTTCCGAAAATTTAGTAGTAGGTACTTAATAACTAAGATTTACCTATACATAAGTATTTGAGCTTTTACAGTAGGCAACGTATTTCTTATTTATAAAAGACTGATTCTTTAAATCAATATGTGGTGGCGTTGTTAGCGGCAAAATAAATCTAACAATAATTTGATTTTATTTGATGTTATTGTTACGCGCCAGAATTAATGCCGGGCACATAAAGATAAAAGTTACTACTAGCGCCATCTAGTATCGAGTAGCAGAACTAGTAGAGTCAAGATCCTTCTAGACTTTTCCATGCTAGACAATAAGCTACAACGTTTATTTATATTTTGTAAGGGTCTACAATGTCTTGCCAAGTTTCATTTATGTGCGCTTAATAATTAATGAGCATTGGCATAATTTAATTACGAATGGACCACTATATTGTTACGCGCCAGAATTAATGCCGAGTACATAACGTTAAAGTTAACTAGCGCCATCTAGTATCGAGTAGCAGAACTAGTAGAGTAGACATTTCGATGCTAGAACATTCTAGAGTTTTCGATACCTATGTGGTTAGTCGGGACCGGTATGTACTCGAACTTTCTAGATGTTTCTATACTAGAAGGTTCTGGAATTATCTGCCGACCTATATAAGGCCCGCATAGCCTGCGACCGGGTCAGTATTGAATTTGCGATACAAGCGACAACTTCGAGAGCGAACTTCGACTGCGAATTAAAGTGATCAGTAGTGCAATTGTGATTTATAATTAGTGAGTTTAAAGTTGTAATTAGTGTTGATTAATTAAAGTGTCATTTTGATTATTTAATCGGCTGTTTTTATTGTCACGATTTCACGAACCCTAAGCTCGTAACAATTGGTGTCAGAAGAGTGGATATTAATTTAAACTATGCCGATTCTACCAAAGGACGACATGAAGGGTATCCGTACCCGAAGTCAACGCCAGCAGGAGACGGACCAGAGGCGTTTTGGAGGTGCAACGCCGCAGACGTTGGAGGGCCAGTTGCCGACCATGGAGCCCGGCCCATCCACAGCAGCTCCAGCATCTGCAGCACCAGACTTTGGAGCTCTGATGATGATGTTGCAGGAACAGGCTCGCCGGCAGGAGGAACAGGCTCGCCGGTTGGAAGAACAGCTCCAGCGTGATAAGGAGGAACAGGCTCGCCGGCAGGAGGAACAGGCTCGCCGGCAGGAGGAACAGACTCGCCGGCAGGAGGAACAGGCCCGTCGGTTAGAAGAACAGCTTCAGCGTGACAAGGAGGAACAGGCTCACCGACAGGAGGAACAGACGCGCCGCCAGGAAGAACAGATGCTCCTAATGAAGGACCTTCGCGCGGCCTTCGGGAAAGACATGAAGGAGGTGAAGGAGAAGGTTGCTCAGCATGATAACCGCCTGTCAGAAGCTGAAACCCAGATCAGCAAGTTTAATGACGTCATTGCTAATGTAAAGAAAGAGTTGGGCAACCTTAAAGTAGGGGATGGAATTGCAACTCCCGTAGCTACTACACCTTCGCTACGTGGATTCAAAGTGCCGCCCTTCGATGGGACATCTTCCTGGTCGGCCTACAAAATACAGTTTGAGGTTGTTATGAAGGCGAACGGGTGGAATAAAAATCAGGCCATGACTGCCCTTACCCTTGGCCTGCGCGACCAGGCCTTAACTGTTTTGGAAGCTCTCGGTGAGGAAGTGACTTACGAGCAGCTTCTTGAGGCGTTCGAAGCCAGATATGGCGACGCTCATCTGGAACACGTGTTTCGTGCGCAGCTTAAGGATCGCGTGCAACGTAGCAGTGAAAACAAGTTATGTTTGTGTAACAATCAGGCAAAAACGGCTGAAGGGATTTGGATGAAATTTGGCACACATGTAGTTCATATCCTGGAATAAAAAATAGGCAACTTTTTATCCCGATAAGTGGCATGGATTAATGGAGAGTGAGGAGGAAGCGGAAACTCAGAGCCGCTGCTTCCTTGGTACTTCAGATTCATAAGTACCAGGAGACCAGAAACATGTCATAGTATTTTTGGGCTGGTATAATTATGAAGGCACCTACCCTGTGAAGGGTCGGGAAGCCGCTGCTGGTAGAGGCTAGTCCTACTAGTATTATAAACTAGGTTCTACCAGCTGCGGCTTCGCCCGCGTGAATATCGGAAATAGCAAGGTTTCCTGATTTGTATTGTAAATTTTTTATTCAAGTCTCCTAACCTATACCTACCCTACCCTACACCTATCCTGCACTTACCCACCTAACCTATACCTACCCTACACCTACCCTACACCTATCCTACACCTACCCTACACTTACCCTAACCAGCCCAAAAAATACTATGACATGTTTCTGGTCTCCTGGTACTTGTGAATCTGAAGTACTAAGGCAGCAGCGGCTCTGATTTCCACTTCCTCCTTAGTCTCCATTAATCCATGCTACTTACCAGGATAAAAAGTAGCCTATTTTTTATTCCAGGTTATGGACTACATGTGTGCCAAATTTCATCCAAATCCCTTCAGCCGTTCAGGAGACCAGAAACATGTCATGGTATCTTTTGGGCTGGTTAGGGTAGGTGTAGGGTAGGTATAGGGTAGGTGTACGGTAGGTAGGTGTAGGGTAAGTGTTAGGGTAGGTGTAGGGTAGGTGTAGGGTAGGTGCAGGGTAGGTGTAGGGTAGGTGTAGGGTAGGTGTAGGGTAAGTGTTAGGGTAGGTGTAGGGTAGGTGTAGGGTAGGTGTAGGGTAGGTGTAGGGTAGGTGTAGGGTAGGTATAGGGTAGGTGTAGGGTAGATGTGGGGTAGGGTAGTGTAGGGTATGGTAGGGTAGGGTATGGTAGGGTAGGGTAGTGTAGGGTAGGGTAGGTGTTTCCTGAGTAAAAAATGTACGATACAAATCAGGAAACCTTCCTATTTCCGATATTCACGCGGGCGAAGCCGCTGGTAGAAGCTAGTAGTGTTGATAAAGAACGCGCGTTTATTGCACAGAAACGGTGTGTCAGAGCAATTTTCAACCTACAGAAATCTGATTCGTGTGAACCATATTTTAATAGTAGTTTATGCAACGACCATATAAAAAAGGGTTATTAAAACACGAGTGTGGGTTTATCACACGAGGCGTAGCCGAATGTGATAATAGCATCACACGAGTGTTTTAATACCTAATTATATGCCGTTGCATACACCATTTTATCTTCACTCATACAGTTGAAATAAAATAAGATGAAAAATAGTTTATTCCAATATGGCGGATATTCTCATTGCGTATTTGAATGACTGCGCAGCGCGCTCATACATAGACAAAGATAAAAGCTGGCTCATAGCTCGCGCCAAAAATTAAAAAGAAAAAGTGTGCTTTAAAAATTAAAAAGTTATTTTATGATGCAGTTGTTTAAAAATCGAAGGAAAATGTTGAACTGTAATGGTTTTTTTTTTAATTTTACCTATCCACGAAAAAAAAGTACGTGTTTATGCATTTCTTTTTTGAACTCATATTTGGAACATTACGTTGTGAGTGTAGATAAAAAAATGAATGTATTAACATTACCGTGTCTATATATTTGAGGTCGCAGTTTTGTAAAAAATAATAATGATCTATTTAAATATCGAACGCGTATACGGCATCAGGACAAATTAGACATAGTGCCTAGTAAGACTCATTTCTTGCGCAAAAGTATTTTCTGCTCTGCCCCACGTATATTTATTAATATTCCAAGGCTTATAAGAGCAATTACTGAAATAAAAACATTTAAAAAGAAACTCCATGAACTATTCGTGAAAAAATGTTATTACTCTATGAAAGACTTTAAAGTACGTAAGTTATGATCTTACCTTGTTTATCTTCCAATCATTCTCACTACTGGCTCACTAAGTATGTCACAGTAACTTACACTATGTCAATAATCGAGTCCAATAGGTACATAATATTACGTTGATGGCAAAATAAACAGCGCATACGCACGTTGTTCTTGGGTGCACATTTGTGATTGAGAAACAAAACAGAATAGAAAGCGCGCGCTAAGAAGACACATACCTACTTTAAATGATTCCCTACTACACCGTTAACTTAATTCGACGTTTGAAATGACTATTGGTGTTAATATTTTTTCTAATGATTATTAGTATTTCTATTTCATCAAATTGTACCGTGTAACATCAAATAGTAGTTTATGCAACGACCATATAAAAAGGGTTATTAAAACACGAGTGTGGGTTTATCACACGAGGCGTAGCCGAGTGTGATAATAGCATCGCACGAGTGTTTTAATACCTAATTATATGCCGTTGCATACACTATTTTATCTTCACTCATACAGTTGAAATAAAATAAGTCGAAAAATAGTTAATTCCAATATGGCGGATATTCTCATTGCGTATTCGAATGACTGCGCAGCGCGCTCAAACATAGACAAAGATAAAAGCTGGCTCATTGACTTAAGTCAATGAGCCCGCGCCAAAAATTAAAAAGAAAAAGTGTGCTATAAAAATTAAAAAGTTATTTTATGATGCAGTTGTTTAAAAATCGAAGGAAAATGTTGAATCGTAATGGTTTTTTTTTTAAATTTTACCTATCCACGAAAAAAAAGTATGTATTTATGCATTCGTTTTTGAACTCATATTTGGAACATTACGTTGTGAGTGTAGATAAATATTTTTACGCTTGAAGCAGCAGAATATTAAGGACATAATAATTAGGTACCTACTGTAAAAGCACACAACAGTAGTATGTTGTGTGCCCACGTGTACTAGTCCAATAATGGTAAAACACTGAAAAATTCTAGAACGTCAGCTCTTTATACTGCACGATCGATTTTTGTAGCCATTCAAACTTGGTCGGTCTATCCATGTAATTCGGTTGTTCTGGTATTTTTATTATATCTCTTTAATAACGTAGTATAATGAGCATGTAAATAATTGCATTAATACACTAAATATTGGAATTTGGCTTTTCAATCAAAAGTCCTACAATCGGATGTCATAAAATATTGTTACGAGCTTAGGGTTCGTGACAATAAAAACAGCCGATAAAATAACCAAAATGACACTTTAATTAATCAACACTATAATTACAACTTAAACTCACTAATTATAAATCACAATTGCACTACGCAGTGCGATTCTGTAAGCATGTCGAAGTGAACACCTGGGCGGGGCGCGCGACGGGTGAGTTGACAAACCATACAAATAAGATGGAATGACGGCGCTCTTGTCGTTCACTCCGCCTAGGTGAACACCGTGAGATGTCGACAGAATCGACCGGCTGATCACTTTAATTCGCAGTCGAAGTTCGCTCTCGAAGTTATCGCTTGTATCGCAGATTCAATACTGACTCAGTCGCAGGCTATGCGGGCCTTATATAGGTCGGCAGATAATTCCAGAACCTTCTAGTATAGAAACATCTAGAAAGTTCGAGTACATACCGGTCCCGACTAACCACATAGGTATCGAAAACTCTAGAATGTTCTAGCATCGAAATGTCTACTCTACTAGTTCTGCTACTCGATACTAGATGGCGCTAGTTAACTTTAACGTTATGTACTCGGCATTAATTCTGGCGCGTAACAATATAGTGGTCCATTCGTAATTAAATTATGCCAATGCTCATTAATTATTAAGCGCACATAAATGAAACTTGGCAAGACATTGGAGACCCTTACAAAATATAAATAAACGTTAAAAGTTAAAGTCAAAGTCAAAGTCAAAGTCAAAGTCAAAGCATTTATTTCAATTAGACCATTTACAGGTACTTTTGAATTGTCAAGGTCGGTCGGTCAAAAAGATGAAGCTATTTGCACGTTCCAAAGCGTAGATCTCTATGGAGAAGAACGTACAAGAAACTCCACGGACACTCTTTTAAAAATAATATTTTGTTACAAAATTATGGTTACAGCATTTATATTGAAATTATACATATATGTGAGAACGATGTAAAAGACGTGCAGGATAAAAGAGTCCGGAGTAAAAAAGAAACAATTCAAAGAAATAATTAAAATAAACCATGGCAGTCGAGAGATGACCAGTCTCAGCTGACGGCGCCCGTTCACGAACATGACGCATACGCTAGCACCATTCGGCTCAACCATTTTTAAGGGAGCCAAATGATCCAACGCATGCGCCACCATCAGCCAGACTTTTGAGTGAGCATGACATCCCCAATCGCCAGGGTACATTCAAGTCAAAGACCTACCCAAAATGATCATTATAATTTAAAGATACACAGTACTCACACATGTGCATGAAATTATACATTGCTAAATAAGTGGAGTCTATACAATGAAAAGTATTGCATTCTTACAATCTTCAGCCGGACCAACAATATTACCAAATGCTAACATTACTTTCGAGCCCCCTAGTGGCTACCTAGTGGCGTTGTGGAGCAGGACCAGCATTGAGCCAAGCATTTTTATCTTCAATATACTCCCCTAACTTATAATATGCTTGCTTGCATAGTGTGCGTTTAATACAGGATTTAAATTTCGTCTCATTTAATTCTAATATTAAATGAGACGAAATTTAAAGAAAGAAAGAAATTTAAAGTTAGGCTCTAAAGTCCCTATTTTAAGTACTTGGACCTAATAACCATATTTTACCTTTACGTGTATATATCCTACACGGTATGCTTTTTAAAAAAATCTGTTTTCACAAACATTACACACAAATTCATAGCAACGTGTGTAAAATTAAATAAAAGCTTTTATCTACACTCACAACGTAATTTTCCAAATATGAGTTCAAAAATGAATGCATAAACACGTACTTTTTTTTCGTGGATAGGTAAAATTTAAAAAAAAAACCATTACAGTTCAACATTTTCCTTCGATTTTTAAACAACTGCATCATAAAATAACTTTTTTAATTTTTATAGCAAACTTTTTCTTTTTAATTTTTGACGCGGGCTCATTGACTTAAGGCGAGCCTGACTTGAGCGCGTAGGCATCTAACGCTTACCCCAGGCCCCGCAAGGAGTAGCAATACGTAATAAGTTACGATGCGCGGGAGACGCGCGCACCAAGCGCACCGCTCGCTCATGAGTTCACGGACTCGGGTAGGTACTAAGTTCCGTCACAGGATAAAGTAATGCAGTAGATCAACTTGAATTGATTAGTATAAGTTTATTTTGTTTTATTTTTCTATTTAGTATTTTTTAGGTTATAGATGGATTAAGTACGTATTGTAAAAACTTGAATCCAATTACTAATCATTAAAAATCAGTAAGAATACTTATTTATTTTAGAGTATTATGGTGGATTTAAAATCTGACTGACACGAAAATTATGAATACGAGTACGATACAAACCTACGCGTCGCGCGCTATTTGGCTTTGGTGCGATACCTTCGTAAAAATCAAGTAGTACGTAGGCACACTTACTTTAGGAAAATTATGCTACAATTCTTGAATATTATAATTCAAGAAAGCTTAGAAGTATAAATGGTTTGGAATTTGCCTAGATGCTATTAAAAAAAAAACAAAAACGTTTTTAAATTTTTTAATCAAATAGTTAACATAATAAAAGTTACCAATTCAACTGGCTAAAATTCGTTGAACTGTAGCTGTCTCGGTTTGCATGGACCTAGCTGAGTAGATTGACACGGAATATGGTCCTTGGATTCGCTTGGACCTGGCTGCACAGGCTTATCATTAACATTTTCTTTGTTTTCTTTCAATATTATGTCTCGTATTGGCATACCGCGATTTTGGCGCGGATCCACAGTCTCTGGCAATATACATTTCAAATAAAAATCTATAATTTTTTTCTCCATATGCACCCGCCAAAATTCGTCATCTCTTGAAATATTTACTACTACTAGTTTTCACCGGACCATATTCCAAAAATGCATTGGTTCCTTTCTGTTACGTGAAGTTGACCCTGCACTTGGTAATACCAATTACTTTTTTTGTTTATAACCCTGGTATGTTTTATTCTATCGAATTTAAATATATGTATTTTATTTTCTTCAATAGCAGCATTTCCCTTTTCTAAATGCCGTTATTGGACATTTAATTTCAACAATGGTGTCGTTCCCAACTATACCGTCGGGGTAACCCCAATAAATGAGTATTATTTTGGAGACAAGTCACGCCCTTCCGCATGCTCTATTGACCTGTAACGCAAATTTTGATTTTGATTTGTTGGTAATTAACAAGTAAAATTTTTAAAACTTACGAAATATCCCTGTTCAATAAAGATAACGGAGCTACAGTGCCAAAGACAGATACACAGGCACACAGACGCACATACACAGAAACATAGATAGCAAACCGTTATAAATAAATAGGATAGAATTGTAATTATTACGTAGGTATGTACTTATGTGGGGGTGTGTGTTTAATTTCTTTATGTATTTTTATGGTGTTACAATAATGATAATGAGATACTATTTTATTCAAATCTATACTAAATAATATTATAAAGTGGAAGTGCGCTAAGTGCGCTGTGGTAATAGCTAATTATACGTAAGTACCATGTACTACAAAGATATTGTTTTTCATTCGATCTAAAAAAAAGTCCGCGACGTTACACCTATATCTATCTCTTATAAATAAGCCACACAAAGGCATTTTATGTCAAATAATTTATTTAAAAATTAAAGGTGGTTTATCAGCATTAATATTAGGCAGGCATATTAATCCTTACTAGCGAAAGTTACTTCATCATCAAGATAATTTTATGAAGATAAACTTTGTCTTTTACAGCATGTTATTTGAACTCACCGTTTAGGAGATAATGTAAAATTAAAATAATTCAACAATATTATTAAACCGAACGGGCGGTGCGCGAGACGCGGCCACCAAACGAGAACGCGTCGAGCGTGCGTGACTGCGTGCGACGCGGTGCGAGAAATTCTTTTTTGTATTATGATTATGAATTTATGATAGTTACATTCATGGGGAAGGCTGTACGGCTATACGGGAACGGGAATTCCTACGGGAATGAAGAGTTCCGTTACCTATCTCCGAAGTTCTTCATCAGATCTTCACCAAATTGAAATGGGATCAGTCCGGGAAGATAAACTTCCAAAAAAAAATAGAATCATCAAAATCGGTTGACAATTGGCGAAAATATCGCTGAGCAAACATACAACAAAAAAAACAGTCGAATTGAGAACCTCTTCTTTTTTGGAAGTCGGTATTGACTATTGACTATTGTATTGTATATTATTAAATATACAATACAATAGTCAATTAAAAACAGTTTAGTGTATGTAATTTATAATTTCTATACATATTTCCTCTTGCCAATAAACACCGATAAAGTTACGCATTGGATTGGAAAAACTATCCAAACTGACCACATAGTTTTTTGTATGTCTTGTCATAACTTGATACATTGTTAGTAATTAGTAAGAGGATGGACTCTAGTGTACAGCGCATAAATGAGCTGGTCCGGTAGCCTAAATGTTACCAAAAGTATGTTATTATAATATTTTCATAGGAAATGGTCATACTGCAACACTTTCACACTATGGCACGCGACTCACGAGTGCGCTGCGCGTATTGGTTAGCATAGACGAGACCTACACAAACGTTGCAGACACCATAAATATTATTCTTTGTTGTGTTGTGGTGGCTGTGAGTAGGTACCCACCTAGCGTATAACTACACTTATATTTCTTCTCTACATGAACACCAAAACATTATTGCACCGATATTCAACTCTCATGTAGGAAATACGAGCTATTATTTTGGCATTTGTTTAGGAGTAAGATAAGTGAAAACGGACATTTCTAATAAATAACAAATATTATAAGATTTATACAAACTCTCCGAAACCATCAAGAATTCAAGACTAACGTAGCGGGGTGAACTACCTATTTGACATTTGAAAACAGTAAATTATTGTATCATGTGCGCGCGAGGTGGCTTTATGCACTCTGAAATAGGGTTCAAATACAATTGTTTTACATACTCGATGCGGTTGGTAAATCTATTCCGCGCGAAAACTAAACCACTAAAGCGCACGTCTTTATGTGTATTGAAATAAGGTTTAAATTAAACTGTTTACACACATGTTCGCGGTGTGTAAATTTATCTGTTCCGTGTCGGTACTTACCTAGTTAGTAGAGTAAATTATGTATATACCTATATGCCTTTTTGTTTATTCAGCCAAAGTTTATAAAAAAAAAGTAGTCACCGCTGCAACGAAGAGCCGTGACAACTTCTTTTTCCCCCTTTTTTTTTTACAAAATTATGGCTACATCTAATAAAAACTAACTATATTACAACTGTTTGAACACTAAATTGTATACAAGTATTATTATTTAACCGCTCGACACGTGAAAATTCCAAAATAAAAAATAAATCTTACGTAAATAAACATAAACATTAAATTCGCGGCACACCGGTGTGCCGGCAGTGCTCGAGCGGTAATCAATTTAGGCTTAGCCAGTAACAGAACTTAGCGGGGGTGGCGGGATCGCAAAAATTGGCACACGTCCGACCTCCAACACGTTCCGCTCGGGACTAAATGACACGGGGCGCGCGCATGAAAAGACAAAATCACTTGATTTTGGAATTAGTGGGATACGTATTTTCATATTTCACATTATGACGGCCGATTTATATCACATTTTTTACGACCTTTATTGTGGTATAAGTTTTATTACTCAAAACCTTATATAACTCAAATGAAATGATAATTACATCTTGATTTTGACTTGTCTTTGCGATTTAATTGTATGCAGTAAAGTGCAAGTAATCGTGTATGGCACGGCCGAAATAGCTAGATCGAAGTGTGAAATATGTAATATATTTTTTTCAAAATTTAAATCCGTGTTGTTTACGAATAAAACACAATTTTACACAATGCAAAACAACGTTTTTCCGGATAACCTGGCCTTAAGTCAATGAGCCAGCTTTTATCTTCGTCTATGGATGAGCGCGCTGCGCAGTCATACGAAATCGCAATGTGAATATCCGCCATATTGGAATAAACTATTTTTCATCTTATTTTATTTCAACTGTATGAGTGAAGATAAAATAGTGTATGCAACGGCATATAATTAGGTATTAAAACACTCGTGTGGTGCTATTATCACACTCGGCTACGCCTCGTGTGATAAACCCACACTCGTGTTTTAATAACCCTTTTAATATGGTCGTTGCATAAACTACTAAGTATTAAAAAATACAACTCTGCACTAAACCGTTTTATATGATTTTATTTATTTATTTAGGGACAAAAAAAAATGGTTTTCATCAAATAGCCAAACGTCAGCACAACGGAAATTTGAATATCTTCGCAGTTTTAAGACATACAAATTTCATTTAAACATACACATTTACCTCTCGTTACACACTAATTATTGCATGTATTTTTTTTCTTGTACGTCCATAGGGAAAAAAAGTGCCGTTGGGATGACGTTGTTCCGTAATTGACGTTGTAATTTCATCAAGAACCATTCAGTAGTTTTGGCGTGATTGAGTAACAAACATCCATCCAAACATCCAAACTTTCGCATTTAGAATATTAAGTAGGTAGTATAGATTAGTATCTAGTCTAGATGCTGCTATAACAACAAATAGTTACATAAATAAAAAAAAAATACTTAATTAAAAAAATATTGTCTGCAACCTCAAATCATTCATCAATCTTAGTGATAAGAGGCCCGCTCCACGTAAAATACTGGTGAATACCAGTATTTTCAGATCAGCTAATCAATATAGTTGGGAAAAGGCTAGATGGTGAATGGATAAATAATGATGAAATGGGCTACAGTTTTGTGCTAATAGCGCACGTAAAACAAAACAACGTGTACGTTACCCCAACAAGAAAGTGTCACCTAGAGTTATATGAGTAGAACGTATTATTGGTGCCTTATCTGTAGTAAATGTGCCCCCACATAAAAAATGTGTGCCCCCTGTCGTTTTGGAAAAAAACGGAAAAAACGATTCTTGCTGGGGTAACGTTTTTCTAGCAGGAAAATTCTAAACGAATGATCGGAGAGAGAAAAATTGTGCATAGCCAGAGAGCTTATATGTGTGCCAAAATGTGCCCCCAAAAATAAAATCTGTGCCCCTTCAGGTTTTCGAGATATTGCATTTCCTGCTGGAGTAACGTTTTGATGAATCGTATATCTCTAAAACCATTGCATGTGCCCCTGTAGAATAAACATACACGAGTAGCTCTTAATGTGTGCCCCTTTGTGCCCCAATTAGATTTAAGAAAATATTTATAGTTTTCAAGTTATCGCGGTTTTATGAAAACCCGAAAAAACATCGCAGCGCCTAAATGAGACAAGGCATAACTTCGCTGAAAACTGTATTCGGTTCTTCTTGACGCTAATAATAACCATACAAAGTTTCAAAACTGTTCATGCATGCGTTTTTGAATAATCATGCTAAAAGTAAAAACGATGGTGTCATAACTTTGACGGCAAAATACAAGGAACTGGCACAATCCCAGATGTGTAGGTGTAAACCAAAATCTTGTGCCTTTAGTCAAAAATATATGGTGAAAATATTGAGCTTCAAATGTTACGCATTAAGTAAATATAAACAAAAAACCAAAATATGTAAACAACGGCTGGTTATCCGACCAAATCTGAATGACTACTAAAAAGCGACGGATTCATACATATCGATGACCTTCTATACTTTACTCACTAACCGGTTCACACGTGTTGTGCCTGAGTACACTGAAGTAGAAAAGTAATATCTAATAAAATAAAGTTGTTATTGGATTATATTTTAATAGCTGTTTCTATGACCTTACACATGATTAAGTATATTAATTATAAGAGCCATTTTCAAATAAAATGTACATGTGACTAACATGCTCAAAATCGTGACCAAACTGTTTTGTGACATCCTACCTGTATTTTTATACTAATATAACTCACATTTATTGTAAAGCAAAGTTTACATGTAACTATGTCCTACTGCTCAAATTGAGCAGGGTCCGGCAGGGAGCTAAAATGCAGGTTTAATGATCAAATTCAGCATTTATTCGAAACCTCCAAATTATTATTTTAAAAAATTACACTAAAACTCTTTAATATCTATTTTCCGTAAATGTCAGATTTATTTATTAGTGAAACGTTTTGTATGGAGATAACACCGGACGCCGCCGGCATATAATTTGTTAAAATTTTCAGCCGCAGTGTAAACATGTTTTAACTTTACACGTAGATGTGAGTTACGTCATATGAGTGACGAAATGTGACTCATATGTGTAGCATTTTCGTGAGAAACAACCTCAATTAGCCACAATATCAGAATAACTTGTAATATATAGATAAAGACGATACATACATGAATTGTATTAATAGGCTAATGCTATGAAAATAATACTCGCTTCTTTATTTGGAAATGCACTGTTATTCACACGTATTTTTTTTGTACAAATTGCAGCGACGTTTCGTGACAACAAATAAACTGACACTAAATATGTTCGTACTAAATAAAGGCGTAGGAAAAAAGAAAAAACAAAAACTCATTCCTACATCTTTATGAACTTAGAGCATTGTATTGATGATATTGATGATTATAATTTTGTATCTACATATGTCTTACAGCCGCGAATAATATTTTCATCAACATACAACCAAGCACTGGCCTGCAAATTGCAAAAAAACTTAGAAAAATTCGAATTTCGCAGGCTGGTTGGAGCATTTACCTTAATAGAAGATTCCCTTTTTTCGCCTCCCCACACCGCGGTGTTAGTGTGACAGAGACAGTTACGTGTAACGTCGCTCTATTATGAATAATGGGTACAAAGTGTTTATTGACTAGGAAGTGCGTTTGGATTATTATTTGGTATTGGTTAACAGTTGCAGTTATGTTATGACGCCAAGGACACTGTTACGTTGAGTCACGCAGTTGCACTGATATTGTTTGTTTACTTTTTTTAAGTTGGTTGAAAGTGGCGTATACGCATTTTATAACAATTATGTGGTTGTAGGGGTGGTGAATTTTATGGCACGATCTGCGGTGGTAAGTATTTAATGGCATTGTTTTGACTTATTTAAAAATACTTGTACCTTATCAAGCACTTGGATTTTTTTTCATTACTTTACCTATTTATTTATTTTTTAACTACTTAATATGTTCTAAATCATGTTTGTTTTGTTTTCATCTGAAAGGATATACATACTTTCCGATTGGTCCAATAGAAATTTCGTCAAAAGCGATTCAGTAATTTGTTTACTTTTTTTGTAGAATACGTATTTAATTCTCTTCTTGTGCTAGGTTGATGACATATAATCCCTTAATAACTTCTAGTTACTATGTAAAAAAATAATTCATGACAAGAATTCATGTCTCCAAAACTAAGACTCGACCACAATCCGTCAACACTCAACATGTCACAGTCACAGGGCTGTATCTTTTTAGCCGAAATAACTAAATAATTGATTTGATTTTTACAGAATGTTCTATGGCAGCCATAACAACACATATAGTCACAAGGTGCATTTAATATATTTTTTAATTAGCCCTCAAAACTTTTGAACGCGACTGTACGGACAACAGCTTAGGTATAATACGTCCAATAAAGAAGGTCATCGATATGTATGAATCCGTCGCTTTTTAGTAGTCATTCAGATTTGGTCGGATAACCAGCCGTTGTTTACATATTTTGGTTTTTTGTTTATATTTACTTAATGCGTAACATTTGAAGCTCAATATTTTCACCATATATTTTTGACTAAAGGCACAAGATTTTGGTTTACACCTACACATCTGGGATTGTGCCAGTTCCTTGTATTTTGCCGTCAAAGTTATGACACCATCGTTTTTACTTTTAGCATGATTATTCAAAAACGCATGCATGAACAGTTTTGAAACTTTGTATGGTTATTATTAGCGTCAAGAAGAACCGAATACAGTTTTCAGCGAAGTTATGCCTTGTCTCATTTAGGCGCTGCGATGTTTTTTCGGGTTTTCATAAAACCGCGATAACTTGAAAACTATAAATATTTTCTTAAATCTAATTGGGGCACAAAGGGGCACACATTAAGAGCTACTCGTGTATGTTTATTCTACAGGGGCACATGCAATGGTTTTAGAGATATACGATTCATCAAAACGTTACTCCAGCAGGAAATGCAATATCTCGAAAACCTGAAGGGGCACAGATTTTATTTTTGGGGGCACATTTTGGCACACATATAAGCTCTCTGGCTATGCACAATTTTTCTCTCTCCGATCATTCGTTTAGAATTTTCCTGCTAGAAAAACGTTACCCCAGCAAGAATCGTTTTTTCCGTTTTTTTCCAAAACGACAGGGGGCACACATTTTTTATGTGGGGGCACATTTACTACAGATAAGGCACCAATAATACGTTCTACTCATATAACTCTAGGAGACACTTTCTTGTTGGGGTAACGTACACCAAAACAACCCTGCATTTGTGGTCATTCTCGTAGTCTGGTAAAAAGGGGGCCTCCAAAAAACAGTTGATACAGAGCCCCTTGGAGTCTAGCTACGCCACTGCTAGGCAGACGACGACAAAATTAAAAAATAAAGGGACTTACAAGAAACGATGCTTTTTTCGTTTTATGGTACTTACTACGGAACCCTTTGTGTGATTTAAGCAATCACGACGTTAGTACGTCCACTATTATAATATTAGTAGGATAATAGGATTACAAGAACTAGGTAGGTAGGGAAATAGGAAAAAGAACGTCGTATTTGCCATTAGTGCACGGCTTTTGCCTTGGGTCCCCCCTACAGGTATCCTACGAAGGTACGAAGGATATACCTGCGAAGTCATGACGTAGAATGCGTTGCTACTCGCCACCGCCGCCCTCGACTTAGGTACCTACCTATTATCTACCAGGTCTACCACCCATCGTCACAGTAATACAGTTTTATTACTCTCTAGTCGATTGTTTTTCTCTAGGAGCGTTACAATTTTAATAGGAATCTAGATTAGGACATTTATTACTAGCAAGTGCTCTTTGTTCAGTATTCCTATTGTTACAACGCCCATGTTATCGACAGCATGTGAATTGGTAGTCAAAATGTTTTGTTGTTTGTCAAGATTAACTTTTCGGCAGAGAGAGGTAAATCATTTAAGTACTTACTTTCTTATTTCATTTAGCATAAGCATATAATTGTAATTGTGTGTGTGTACATAGTGTTCTCATCGCTGAGACCCAGGCCGCCTCTCAGTGCGCGAGGTTTTCTTACACTACTTTGAGAGCAATTGTGATGAAAAATAATACACGCATAGCGCTTGTCCGCAACTTCGCAGCTTTTACCACGCTTATTTTATGAACATACAACAGCATCTAATAGGTATAGGTTGTATGGAGACTTGGGTATGTCAGCAACATCCCCTGCGTTGTACAGCTTCGATATAGATAAAAGTGCTGTGCCTATAATTTTTTAATCTCTTAAAATTGTCGTTAATCTTAATAATATTGGTATAGGTGGTAGGTTCCCCTGATACCAGAAGTTATTAACGGACCAGATGTTGAAGTACTTAGGTACCTACTTATATTGTTTTTCTCATTCTAAAAGTAAACGCAGACGTATAAGTAGGTAGGTACTGCATGTGATCGTCGCCGTCGAGGCGTGACACAATAGCACGTACATTCGGATCGGCTCAGCACTGCTGAGGCGAGAGGCCGCCCGCGCCGCTGTGCTCACGGTGGGAGCCTGCGGACGGCGACGAGCCGACGAGTCGTCCGAAGCGACGGGAGCTCTAGCTTGACCAGCTGATCCCGATCCAAGGAGATACGACGGAGACGATGGAAACGGCTCGAGGTCAGGCGATTCTGATAGGTACCGCCATGTGTTCAATAAGTGCGATGACCGTAAGCGCGGCGTTGTCTAACCGTAAGCACGGCGTTGCCTAACCGTAAGCACGGCGTTGCCTAGCCGTAGCTTACCTAATGGTACCCTGGTGTATGTCCACAGGTACTGCAGTGCGATTCTGTAAACATGTCGAAGTGAAAACTTAGGCGAAGTGAACGACAAGTGAGCTGTCAAACCATACTAACAAGATGCAATGACAGCTCACTTGTCGTTCACTCCACGTCTCCACCTAAGGGTACACGGTGAGATGTCGACATAATAGACCGGCTGGTCAGTTCCGCTTACATAACGATAGGTTGACTGCCGAGTTGATAAGTACGAGTAGGTATGCTACCTAACCTTAATAATTTGTATGTAAATATCAAGGCTACAGAACCCAGTAGCGGAAGCATAATGAAGCTTATAGCGTTGCAGTCGGTGGGGAATTTAACACAAATAATACGATACTGACCAGTTCGAGTTGTGGCGTAGCGAGTGTAGCGACGCGACGCCGAGAGCAAATAGTAACCCCATAGACTTCTTAGTGAACAGGCTTGCTTTTGAAGCGTTTTAAACCGCTTTTTCATACCTATGCTTCCTCCTTTACGTAACCTACTTATAAACAGGTTAGCTGGGTACGAGTAGGGTGGATTTCTGCTGTCTATTATGTTAATTGTGGTTCAGGAAAAGACAAAAGACTGAAATCAAATACAGCGTGCTATGCGAGGTTACGTTGCGATGTAGTGTCGCGCGTCACGCTCGCCGCGCCTCGCGTTTATATAAGCCCGCCCGGGACGGCGCCTGCGCTCAAACCGAATGTGCTGTTTCATGGGTACTCATACACGGTGACCACTCGACATGCCCAAGATGGTGACCCGCGAGAAGAGCGACTACGGCCGGAAAGTGCAGGAGAAAGCTGTCATTGAAAAGGTCATCATCACAACAATCTATTTCGCTTTCTTCGGTACAGGGATGGAGATGATGTCCACGATCGTCGAATTTTTACTGAAAGAGATCATCGGCTGCATGTTCTCGACCGCGGTACAAAGCTATGTCAGAGTAGATAATGCAGGAGTAGGCTCGGCTCGCAGGCGGCTCACTCGTTCTGCTCCGTTTGCCCGCAGAGGCAGATGGCGCTCGAGCGCTGCGCGGCCGCCGCGGGTGCCGAGCGGCCCGCCGCCGGCTCGGCCAGCCCGCCGCCGGCGCCGGCGCCGCCCGCCGCCACGCACACGCGCGTGCTCACACTCGAGCACGGCGAGCACCACGACTCCACGCTCTATCGGTACGCATAAGCACGAACAATCATCATGCAAGTCTTATGTTGCAACATCGAGCAAGCGTCTATATTTAGCTCCTCTTATTTTTTTCAGGTTTGAAAAAGGCTGCTATTTACAATTCTGCCCCGGTCCTTCTTTACTCGGCCGAAAAGTATTTCTCTATACCAATTATGTGATGTCGGATAACCGTAAGTCTATCAAACTTTTCTAAAGTAGTTTCTTTTCTCCAATCATGGCATTTCAAGTTCTAATACCTATTAGTGCGAGTAGTCGAAAATTTGAGTGAAGATCTGTGATCATTGTATCATCAATAATAATCATTCATCATACAGAAGACGACAAGTGCGGCGAGCAAGCGGAGTTCATCCGCAACCAGTACTACGGGCTGGAGTGGCAGCGCGCCGCCGCGGACGAGCCGGCCGCCGCGCTCGGCACCGGCCTGCTGCTGGCCGACACCGACATCTACTGCCAGCTGCGGCTGCTGCGCGCCGGCTCCTTCCACTACTACTTCGTGTACGACAGCGCGTGAGTATCTGTCGCGCTAGTCCTCGCCACCTGCACTGTCGCCAGCAGGCAGCCTGCTCAGCCGTGTGTTGCAGGGAGTCGGCGGTGGGGCCGCAGGGCTCGGGCTGGTTCCACGTGGCGCCGACGCTGCGCGCGGGCCCGGGCGGCCGCGACGTGCTGCCGCTGGACGGCCTCATGTGCCAGACCGTGCTGTCCAAGTGCCTGGGCCCGCTGCCGCGCTGGGAGAGCGTGCTGCGCGTGGCGCGCGAGGCGGGCTACAACATGATCCACTTCACGCCCGTGCAGGAGCTCGGCGCCTCGCGCTCCGGCTACAGCATCGCCAACCAGCTGCGCCTCAACCCGCACTTCAGCGCCGAGCCCGGCCGCGAGCCCACCTTCGCCGACGTGGAGAACGTCGTCTCCAAGATGCGCTCCGACTGGAAGGTGAGGCACGCGCGGCGCTCGAGCGCACCGAGCGAGATCGAGCTCTGTCCCTCACCGTCCGCGCGTCCGTGTGCAGATGCTGTCCATCTGCGACATCGTGCTGAACCACACGGCGAACGAGACGCCGTGGCTGAACGAGCACCCGGAGGCGACGTACAACTGCAGCAACTGCCCGCACCTGCGGCCGGCCGCGCTGCTGGACGCGCTGCTGGCGCGCCTGTCGGCCGACGTGGCGCGCGGAGACCTGGAGGCGCGCGGAGTGCCTCGCCGCGTGTGCGCCAGCGAGCACCTGGACGCGCTGCGCCACCTGCTGCAGACGCAGCTGCTGCCCGAGGCGCGCCTGCACGAGATGTACATGTGCAACGCCGCCGAGCTGGTGCAGGACTTCTACTACATGGCACGCAACAAGTCAGTGCCGTGTCCGAACTCATAATATCACTAGTTTTTATCCGCGGCTACGCCCGCGACACGTATTTTCATTGTATTTTATTTTTTTTGCACGGAATCCTAATCTTTTTAGGGTTCCACACCACACCGTCTGGCTGTCTGTCCGTTTGTCCGTCTGTCAAGACCTTTTTACTGCTGAAATTAAAATCAAAAACTCAAGTCTGCTACCCATTGGAGCAGTGAAAAATCAAACTTCTACAAAAGATAAGGTCGTTTATGCTCCGTTTGTGGCACATTTTTGGACGCTCGCAAGGTAATCAAAATCTATAGGGTACCTACTTCCCGTTGACCTAGAGTCATGAAAATTGGCAAGAAAGTAGATGTTACAGTACAAGTGTTATGCACATGACGCGCTGACGTGGTGTGAGATGCACATGACGCGCTGACGTGGTGTGAGATGCACATGACGCGCTGACGTGGTGTGTGCGTGCAGGGTGCCGGCGCCGAGCGCTGCGCCGGACGCCGAGCCGGGCGAGCTGCGCCTGCTGCCCGACCCGCAGCACCGCCGCCTGCGCGCCACCGTCGACATGGACCGCGCGCTGCAGCTCTACAACGTCTACAGGCGAGTACTATCTCTGACTCATTGGTTTCCCCGCGAGGCTACGACTGGCGATACTAAGCGCATTCGTGTTGTAGGGCGGAGTGTTACGACGAGGAGTCGCGCCTCAAGAAATGTTGCGAGGAAATGAAACGCAAGTTGGAGCAGCTCAACGACGCCGCGGCGGACACGCTGCGCGACCACCTGCGCGCCGCCGTCGACAACGTCATCGCCGGCATGAGGTGAGCTGAGTGCGGAGTCTGCTGCTACTCTTAGCATACGAGCACAACAACTTCATTACATTATTCTTATATTTTTTCAGATATTATCGGCTTCAGTCCGACGGGCCGAAGATCTCGGAGGTGAGCGCGAAGCACCCGCTCGTGCCCAGGTAAGCGGGGAGGGCGGACAGTGTGTGGAGGGTGCACAGGGCGCAGGGTCTCACTGCCGAGTCGCCGCAGGTACTTCACGTGGGCCTGCTGCGTGGAGAGCAGCTCGCTGGGCGAGGTGGAGGCGGCGCTGTACGGGCCCTCGGGGCGGCAGGTCATGGCGCACAACGGCTGGGTCATGGCCGCCGACCCGCTGCAGGACTTCGCGCACAAGGCGGCGGCGGCGCGCGTGTACCTGCGCCGCGAGCTCATCGCCTGGGGCGACAGCGTCAAGCTGCGCTACGGCGACAAGCCCGAGGACAGCCCGTTCCTGTGGGCGCACATGCGCGAGTACGTGGAGCTGACGGCCGAGGTGTTCGACGGCGTGCGGCTGGACAACTGCCACTCCACGCCGCTGCACGTGAGTGTGGAGTGCGAGTGCGAGTGTGAGTCGCTCCGGAGCGAGGCTCACAGTGTACACTGTGCAGGTGGCGGAGTACATGCTGGACTGCGCGCGCAACGTCAAGCCCGACCTGTACGTGGTGGCCGAGCTGTTCACTAACTCGGACCACGTCGACAACATCTTCGTCAACCGTCTCGGCATCACGTCGCTCATTCGCGGTGAGGCTGATTAATGTTTTTAATAGATAGGTACAGTCTGGATTGGACTTAGAAACATAGAATTTTAGTACAGTCTCCGTAAACAGATTAAACGCGTAAGGTCGAAATAAATTGCACTGTTCTGACTTTTAGTGACATAGATACCACTAGTGTGAAACCAAATTTTAAGCATCGAAAGACCTGGGGACCTCTTATAGCAGGTTTTAGACGAAAAATAACCTGTCGTGCTAGTTTGTACCATGAGCGCGCTTAGTAGCAGGCAAGCCAGCGATCACGTGACCTGAACCGGTGAAACAAAGACATTAAATTTAAATCTCTTCGTGCATAAAATATAATTCGACGTAATTTGAAAGTATTGAAAACATAGAAGATCCTCTATAAGTCCTTTGTACACCGTTTATTTTTGATATAATATATCAGTATCACACATAAAAAATAAACGGTGTACGGCATTATGACGGCAGGGCAGTTCAAATGTTGTATGCTTAAATGTCAAAAAGACTTGATGGTAAGGATAAGTTGCAGGGCAGCCTGCTGAACTGCTGTCACGTAAAGTCCGTCCAACGAAAGAAGTTCCGCGGAAAGAAATGGAACTAACAAGATTAATTGTTAGAGGGTAGCGTACCGTCGCATAGCAACTAGAGCCGCGGTTGCGGAACTTCTTTCGTTGGACTGACTCTAGCAGATCAACAGATGATGCAGGTCAGCGGGAAATGCTCATGGTACAAAAACAAAACCTGTCAGCTTAAAATGCTGTGGCGAACTGCCTTGCACTTGGCAAGTATTTTAAAAGTTTATGGTAGGCCCCCTGCACTAGTTCGTAGGGCTCAGAAAATCTCGCTTATTCTTCATTTTAGGAAAAAAAGTCAATGCATACATTTTTAAAGTGGAAAAACCTTGTTATACTTTAACCATAAATCGTAGCTCAGGTTGAATTACTTTTTTCTGAGCAACCCACCTACTTATACTGTAACTGATATTTTTTTAAAAATTCAATGATGCAATTGTAGATACTCGGGCCCAATGTTGATGAAAACTAAAACTTCAGCAGCATCATAGATTTTTGATTTTTGTGTTGATAATTCTTTTTTTCGAATTTTTTTATTACTTACTACTTTTTTATTTTTAAAACGTTGCCCCACAAAAGGAATTTCTCCTGTATCGGGGTGCGTTTACAGACATACAAACTCACTTGCTGAATTGGATTCGGTGGCACGCAGAGCAAAAAGGCTTATAGGCGACGAGCGTAGTGGCGTAAGTGTTGCTTGCCTGTCGGTCTTCTACAGACTGTACTTCGGAGAATGTGCAGGAACTCCACGACCTGACCCCACCATCGCCCTATTACTACCGGAACACCAGACGTACTGCTGGGTACTATCCGCGCTCGGTCTGTCCCGACTAGTCGTACTCAGCGCTTCTCCTCCACATTTTTCTTTGAAGTTGATTCACCCACACATGTTCCGACGTCCGTCGTCAAGTCCAAATAATCGAGCAGAGCGCGGTCCGCACGGTCCGCAGAGGCGCTGAGCGCGTGGGACTCGCACGAGCTGGGCCGCCTCGTGCACCGCTTCGGGGGCCGCAGCGTGGGCGCCTTCCTGCGGGCCCCGCGGCGTCCCGCGCGCCCGCGCGTCGCGCACGCCATGCTGCTGGACCTCACGCACGACAACCCGTCGCCGCTGCACAAGCGCTGCGTGTTCGACGTGCTGCCCAGCGCCGCGCTCGTGGCCATGGCGTGCTGCGCCACGGGCTCCACGCGCGGCCTGGACGAGCTGGTGCCGCACGCCGTGCACGTGGTGGACGAGGAGCGCACGTACGCGGCTTGGCGCGAGGAGGACGCTCCGGACGCCGCGGACGCCCCGGACGCCCCGCGCGTGACGCTGGCGAGCGGCGTGCTGGACGCCAAGCGTGCGCTCAACGAGCTGCACGCCGAGCTGGCGGCGCAGGGCTACGACGAGGTGTTCGTGGACCAGATGGACGCCGACGTCGTGGCCGTGACGCGCCACGAGCCGCGCTCCAGACAGGTATATCTACACACACACACACCATCGCACATCACACACGTCTCTACGTGTTCTATACTAACCGCTCAAATTGATCAACTTGTCACATTAACCGGCTGTGTTGGACAGGTTAGGTTAGAAGGGGACACAATTAAGAAAGCTGCCCATTACACCGGATTATACCATGATTGTGCTATAACGTGTTAGGCAAAAGAAAGTGTTCGATCGTCCGTGCGAGGACCGTGTGTGTAGTGTCTGATCGCTGGCGTGCTGTGTTGTGTGTCTGAATGCTGGCGTGCTGTGTAGTGTGTCTGATCGCTGGCGTGCTGTGTCGAGTGTCTGATCGCTGGTGTGCTGGGTTGTGTCTGATCGCTGGTGTGCTGTGTAGTGTGTCTGATCGCTGGTGTGCTGTGTAGTGTGTCTGATCGCTGGCGTGCTGTGTTGAGTGTCTGATCGCTGGCATGCGATGTTGAGTGTCTGATCGCTAGCGTGCTGTGTTGTGAGTTTGATCGCTGGCGTGCTGAGTTGTGTGTCTGATCGCTGGTGTGCTGTGTAGTGTGTCTGATCGCTGGCGTGCTGTGTTGAGTGTCTGATCGCAGTCGTGCTGTGTTGTGTGTCTGATCGCTGGCATGCTGTGTCTGCAGTCCGTCATCCTCGTGGCCTTCACCGCCTTCAGCGCGCCGCCCGCAGCAGCCGGCCCGCGCGCCGTGCCGCCGCTGCGCTTCGAGGGGCAGCTCGCCGACGTGCTGCTGGAGGCCTGTCTGCGTCACAAGGACCACCGGTACGGCTCTCTACGTCTAACGTGTACTGTACGGGATGTGGCGAAGTCTATTTGTTTATTCCTGCCGTTCCGAAAAATATCTCAAACCTGATAAGTCCCAATTTTTTAATTTAATAAAATGGCTTTCATTTGGAAAAAAGAGAAAATAGCGTTTCATTACTGCCGTACGTAGGTTAAATAAACAAGGAATAAACATTTACCTAAGTAACATCAAAACTGAAAACGGTCGGTGTGTAGCACGTCGGGGCACGCGCTGCAGCCGCCCGGCGCCTTCACGCCGCACGCGCGCGTCATCAACGGGCTGCTCGAGTACGAGTGCAGCGTGCGCCGCAACGTGCCGCTCGCGCAGTCGCACGTGTTCGCCTCGCAGCGCTGCGACGGCGCCCACACCGTGCTGGAGTTCCGCGCGCTGCTGCCCGGCAGCGTGGTGGCCGTGCGCGTGACGCCGCGCGCCGAGCACGGCGCCGCGCTCTCCGCGCTGCAGCGCCGCGTGGACGCGCTGCACGGCGCCGCCGCCGACCCGCTGGGCCTGGCGCCCGCGCTGCGCGACCTGGACCTGGCCGACTTCAACGCGCTGCTGTACCGCTGCGACGCCGAGGAGCGCGAGGCGGGCGGCGGCGGCGTGTACGACGTGCCCGGCTCGGGCGCGCTCGTGTACGCCGGCCTGCAGGGCGCCGCCTCGCTGCTGGCCGAGGTGGCGCCCGGGGACGACCTGGGCCACCCGCTGTGCGACAACCTGCGCGCCGGCGACTGGCTGCCGGAGTACACGTGGCGGCGCCTGGAGCGCGAGCCGCGCCTGCAGCCCGTGGCGGCGCGCTACCGCGACGTGCTGCAGCCGCTGACGCAGCTGCCGCGCTTCCTGGTGCCGGCGTACTACTCGGCGCTGCTGCTGGGCCTGTACCGCGAGGTGGCGCACGCGGCGCTGGCGCGGCTGGCGCCCTGGGTGCGCGCGGGCTCGTTCGCGCGCGCGCTGGCGCTCACCAGCGTGCAGCTGCTGGGCGCGCCGTTGTCGGCGCCGCTGCCGCCGTTCTCGCCCGCGCTGCCGCCGCCGCGGCCGGCGCGCGCGCTCAGCATGTCGGCGGGCCTGCCGCACTTCGCGGTGGGCTACATGCGCTGCTGGGGCCGCGACACGTTCGTGGCCCTGCGCGGCCTGCTGCTGCTCACGGGCCGCTACCAGGACGCCCGCTGCCACATCCTGGGCTTCGCGGCCTGCCTGCGCCACGGCCTGATCCCCAACCTGCTGGACGGCGGGCGGGCTGCGCGGTACAACTGCCGCGACGCCGTGTGGTGGTGGCTGCAGAGCGTGCAGCACTACGTGCGCGAGGCTCCCGGGGGCGCAGCCCTGCTGGCCGAGCCGGTGGCGCGCCTGTTCCCCAAGGACGACGCGGAGGCGGCGCCCCCGGGGGCTGCGGACCAGCCGCTGCATGACGTCATGCAGGAGGCGCTGGACGTGCACTTCCAGGTGAGTGTACAGTGTGGCGTTATCTACACTATCTTATGGATAAATGTTCACCAAATTAGTTAACGTTTTCAATACACTTAAATCTAAAAATACAGGTGATTACTGGGGCGTTTCTATTAAACTTTTGAGTAATATAATAGACATAGTAGCGCCCTATCTTGCTGTTACGTTTAATAAATGCGTGGATTTAGGAACTTTTCCTGATCTCATGAAGAGTAGTAAAGTCTTACCTTTATTTAAATCGGGCAATAAAAATAACATTGGTAACTACCGGCCTATCTCCATCTTACCTGCATTTAGCAAAATATTTGAAAAATTAATACTCAAACAGTTGTTAAAACATTTTAATTTAAATAGACTACTCCATAATGAACAGTATGGCTTTACAAAGGGACGTTCGACTACAGATGCGGGTGTTGCTCTCCTAAAACATATATTTGACGCATGGGAGAACTCGCAAAATGCAATTGGAGTTTTCTGTGATCTCTCCAAAGCGTTCGATTGTGTGCACCATGACACGCTGTTGCGTAAACTGCGTCATTACGGTCTCAAAAGCGAAGCTCTTAACGTAATAAATTCATATTTAAATAATAGGTTCCAATGTGTTGATGTAAATGGTGTGAAGTCTTCCGGGCTACCAGTGCATTTAGGTGTGCCTCAAGGCTCAATACTAGGTCCATTCTTGTTTCTGGTTTATTATATATTCATTTTTCTTAAAGCGTGTCTGTGACGTAGTATTGTTTGCGGATGATACCTCTCTTATCTTTAAAGTAGATAGGAATAGACAAGATTTCGATAACGTAAACAGCGCTCTCTCATTGGTTACGGATTGGTTTACGACAAATAATCTAGTTCTAAATGCCAAGAAAACAAAATGTATAATGTTTGCTTTGCCAAATGTTAGAAATTTAGGACCCAATGTCGTTTTAAGTGGCGAGGTGCTTGAAACTGTAGACTCGGCAGTAGTTTTGGGCATAACTGTAGATTCCAAACTTCAATGGGGCCCACATATATAATAGCTTATCAGGAAGGCTCAGCTCTGCCGCATTCGCCATCAGAAAAGTTAGACAATATACTGACGTTGACACAGCTCGGTTAGTCTATTTTAGTTATTTCCATAGCGTTATGTCCTATGGTATTCTATTGTGGGGAAAAGCTGCTGATATACAAAATATATTTGTTTTGCAAAAACGTGCTGTGCGAGCAATATATCAGCTAGGGTCAAGAGTTTCATTAAGAGAACTTTTTAAAGATATTGGAATTCTCACGGTAGCATCTCAATTCATTTTTGCAAACATTTTATATATTAGGCAAAATATACACTTATACACTAAAACGAGCGACATCCACAACTTTAACACCAGAAACAAGCACAAGCTACATGTTCCTTCCCGCCGACTTCGTAAGGTCCACGACTCATTTGTGGGGCTCGGTATCCGCTTTTATCTCATTTAAAGCTAAAGTTAAATCTAACCTTTGTTCAAAGGCATACTATTCTATTGATGACTATTTAGACGATAAGAATAGTTGGTCGCAGTGTTGAATGCAAGACAATGTAATTTTATCATGTTCTTTCTCTATTAGTTAGCTTATGACAGGTTATATGAGTTCATATAATTCTTTTTTTTTATAATTTTTTTTTTATTTTTTATTTTAGACTGAATGTCAATCTGTCTTTTACTTATTGACTTAATTTACTTATTGACTTATTCTACTCATTACAATGTTTAAAAATTATTGGTATAACACGTGTGGTTCGAGTCACAGTTCAATCGCAAAATTCTACCATTGCCCGTTTTTTTAATGGTACTCGTATAATGGAGTGTGCTAGCTAACATGTTGTAAATAATATTTAATTTTATGATTTCCATGTTGTTGGATACATATTTATTTTTTTGTTCGTGTCTTAAAATACTTTGCGTACTATTGTTTAATTGAAGTTCTTAAAACGTAACAGACAGATGTGTTGCTGTGGAGTTTGTTGCGCCACTTCTTCTTCCCAGCTAAAACACTAGGAAGTGGTCACGGGTGGGCGTTTTGGGGGACTGTCTTTATGTAAAATTTGACGTTCAAAAAGTGCTGGCTCTCAGCCTAATTTGAATAAATGACTTTTGATTTTGATTCAATAATAATATGAATGCGCGAGTCCGAGTCGCACTACCTCTAGCACTACTGCGTCCGTCCGCCTGCAGGGGCTCGTGTTCCGCGAGCGCAACGCCGGCCGAGCCATCGACGCGCACATGTCCGACAAGGGCTTCAACGTGCAGCTCGGCGTCGACCCCGAGACCGGCTTCCCCTTCGGCGGCAACGACGCCAACTGCGGCACCTGGATGGACAAGATGGGCTCCTCCGAGTGCGCCGGCAACCGCGGCCAGCCCGCCAGCCCGCGCGACGGCAGCGCCGTGGAGCTCGTGGGGCTGGCGTACAGCGCCGTCAGCTGGCTGGCCGCGCAGCACCGCGCGGGCCGCCACCCCTACCCCGGCGTGGTGCGGCGCCACCGCGACGGCTCGCTGACGTCCTGGACCTACGCGCAGTGGGCCGAGCGCATCCGCCAGAACTTCGAGCGCTACTTCTGGGTGCCGCCCGCGCCGTCCGCCGCCGACCTGCGGCCCGACCTCGTGCACCGCCGGGCCATCTACAAGGACTCCCACGGCGCCTCGCGGCCCTGGGCCGACTACCAGCTGCGCTGCAACTTCCCCATCGCCATGGCCGTGGCGCCCGAGCTGTTCGAGCCCAAGCACGCCTGGCAGGCGCTGGACGCGCTGGAGCGCCACCTGCTGGGCCCGCTCGGCGTCAAGACGCTGGACCCGGCCGACTGGGCCTACCGCGGCGACTACGACAACTCCAACAACGGCGACGACCCCAGCGTGGCGCACGGCTTCAACTACCACCAGGGGCCCGAGTGGCTGTGGCCGCTGGGCTTCTACCTGCGCGCGCGCTTGGCCTTCGCGCACGACTGCGGCCGCCACGCGCGCACCGTGGCCGCCGCCTACGCCGCCCTGGCGCCGCTGCTGGCGGAGATCCGCACGTCGCCCTGGCGCGGCCTGCCCGAGCTCAGCAACGCGGGCGGCGCCTACTGCGCCGACAGCTGCCGCACGCAGGCCTGGAGCTCCGCCGTGGTGCTGGAGGCGCTGCACGAGCTCGAGCTGGCCCGCCGCGCGCGCCCGCTGGCCGCCGACTGACGCGCGCGCCGCCTGCGCCACGCGCGCCGCGGGCCCGAGCCGCGCCGCCTCTACAGCGTGCCCTACGAGCCCCTCCCCCCGCGCCGCCCGCTGCGCGCCCTGCGTCGTCTGCTGCGCCGCGCGCGCCCCGCGCCTCGCTCCCTCTGCAACCTGTACAACCTGCTGGGCCGCCGCGCCGGCGAGCTGGCCACCGTGGTGTACAGCGACCGCTACTTCCGCTACGGCCTGCCGCTGCAGGCGCGGCCGGCGCCCGCGCGCCGCCTCGTGGCCGACGAGCTGGGCGGCGCCGCGCTCACCCCGCGCCGCGCGCCGGCCCGGGCGGCCCGCGCGCCGCACGTCATGCCGCTGTGCGCCGCGCCCGGGCAGGCGCCGCGCGCCGGCCTGCTGCAGGGCGGCGCGCGCGTGCTGGCGCCGGCGCCGCGCTACGTGCCCCTGGGCCGCGCGCGCGCCGCCCCGCCGCGCCTGCTGCGCGTGCTCGAGTGGGCGCGCTTCGAGCTGGACGCGACGGAGCAGGCGGTGGCGCCCCGGCGGCGCGCGCTGGACTACCGGCAGAGCGCGCGCGGCGTGTCCCCGCGGCGGGCGGCGCCGGGCCGCACGTGCCGGGCCGCGTCGCCGCCGGGCCGCACGCGGGCCCCGAGCGAGGAGACGGCGCCGCGGCCGCAGTTCGCGCTGGCGGACGCGGCGTCGCAGTGCTCGGGGCGCTCGGGGCGCTCGTCGCTGTACGACGTGTCGGCGCTGTCGAAGGCGTCGCCGCGCGTGAGCTGCAACCTGTCGCCGGCGGAGGAGGGCGACAAGGCGCACTCGATGGCGCTGGCGCGGAAGGTTCTGAACACGGAGCGCTTCAACAACGGCGCGCAGGCGGTGCTGTACGGTCGCGACTCGCGCGGGTCCCGCGGGTCCCGTGGATCGCGCGGGTCCCGTGGGTCGCGCGGGTCCCGGGGGTCCCGCGGGCCCCGCGGCTCGCGGCGCCTGCGCGCTATGATCCGCGCGATGCTCGCGTTCAGCGGTGTGTTCTACGCGCTCTCGTTCCTCGCGTTCTACTTCCTGAGCCTGCCGTAGAGCGCGAGTCGAGGATGCTATTCTACTGAGTGCCATAATGTTAATATTAAGCGTGTATCTGTTATACTGTAGGAGCCCGGGGTGGGCCTGCTCTGAGCCGAGCGCGCTTTCAAAATTAATTTGATTGTGTCCTGCTCGTTCACAGCTGCTATTTTTCTGTAAGGTATACAAAGTTTTGTATTTTTAGAGTTTTTATGAAACGTTAATTCAATGAACCCATTTGTGATATAAATGTAACAAAATTTAATTTGACCAACCATAAAGCTAAATATTGAATCGAGTAATAAGAAAATGTACTACCTCTAAGCAATATTGATATTATCAAATCGTAAATTATTTTGCTAGTTGTTTTTACAGCATGTAATACTGTTATGTACGTTCAAAGTAAAATATAATAAAATATATTATGTTTATAAATTATTGGTTGATTTATTTTATTTTATTATTTTTAAGAAAACTTACAGCTAATACATTCAAGTACCTAGTCAGTAGTTATATGCAGAAGAAAGCCAATTACAAGTTTCCACTTCGATAAACTTAAGTATAAAATCGACAAAACGGTATAAACAGCATGTGAGTTAAACATAGAAACAACTGAAGAGAACAAACAAAAATAATAGTAGTTTATGCAACGACCATATAAAAAGGGTTATTAAAACACGAGTGTGGGTTTATCACACGAGGCGTAGCCGAGTGTGATAATAGCATCACACGAGTGTTTTAATACATAATTATATGCCGTTGCATACACTATTTTATCTTCACTCATACAGTTGAAATAAAATAAGTGGAAAAATAGTTTATTCCAATATGGCGGATATTCTCATTGCGTATTTGAATGACTGCGTAGCGCGCTCATCCATAGACAAAGATAAAAGCTGGCTCATTGACTTAAGTCAATGAGCTCGCGCCAAAAATTAAAAAGAAAAAGTGTGCTATAAAAATTAAAAAGTTATTTTTCAACACATTTGCTCAAAAAATGCATTTACGAAGCCTGTATGCATTGTTCGAAAGTTAAAAATTATGCACCACACAATGGAGCGTGCGGCAAAGTAGGTACTCTCACCTAAGTACATATTTTACCGCAAACTCCGTTGTATAGCGCCGTGCGTATTCTTTACGGTTTTTTTTTAATTTCCATAAATATTAATAAGAATTCCACCAAGGAGTTTCACATCACGAGAATAAATAAGCTAAATAATCGAACCTCCTTGGAAGCGCTTTTGCTGTATACGTTTGTCTCATTTTAATATTATAGAGAAAATGAGAGAAGATAAATAAAAAAAATAAAGTATGTGGTTCTAATTTTCACCACGCGCATGTGGCGCCCTTTGCAAATTCGCGCCATTTTCATATTAGAAACGTCAAAGATTGTTGCGACTTTCCGACTGATTTCTAGAGACAAAAAGTTTGTTTCATTACTTATTGTAAAGTTTTCTCGCAAATGTGTCGAAAAACGTTGTATGACACACGTGCGGATTTGGTTTTTACAAACTCGTGACTATGGTAAGCCCTCGACTTCGTCTCGTGCTTACATTCGTCTACTCGTTTGTAAAAAACAACTTACCGCACTAATATCATAAATAACTATTATGATGCAGTTGTTTAAAAATCGAAGGAAAATGTTGAACTGTAATGGTTTTTTTTTTTAATTTTACCTATCCACGAAAAAAAAGTACGTGTTTAAGCATTCGTTTTTGAAATCATATTTGGAACATTATGTTTAACCGCACAGCAAGTGTAGCGGAAAACACCGCGGTCTAGTAAAAATTAGTTCTATATTTGTCACTAGATGGCGTTGTGCATTTTGGGTCATTTTCTAGATCGCGGTGTCAAGATTTTCCGCCGATAGTATAAGGGTCCAGGAAGAATATTTTTTTGTCAGTTGAGTTCTAGTTCTGTAAAGGAATTCACCGCCTGCGCAACCAAACTCCTGATGGACCTTATTCTGGCCATCAGGCAGGGTCGGTCAGGGGAGGTCTTTGCAATCGCATGTTAAGGTGCAAGATGATATTTACGCTCGATTGTCGAAAGCTAAAGTTAATTTTAAAAAGTCGCCGAAGGATAGAATTACTATACCATATTTAGAAACCAGATTAGAAAATATTGAAGAATTGTGGGCGCAATTTAAGTTAACACATACACTAATTATTAAAGACTTTGAACGTAAGGAGTTGAGATCTTCACCATACACTGTGAACGAAGTATATTTTAATACTGAGGAATTATATTTGGATTTTAAATGTGACTTAAAAACTGCTGTGGGGATGTAGTGTTATTGAAACAACTGAGGGCTAAGCACGAATTTCTGCGTAATTGCATCGACAGCGTAAACGTATCGCCTTCGACAAATTTTGTATGCAAAATTGATCAGCGCCGTGTGTGCGTATTTGGAACTAACTAATCGGTAGCACGAAACATTGACAACCACCTTCGTATAGTTTTTACGCATTAAGGTGAATGGATGAATGCTCTCACTGCC
The DNA here is from genome assembly GCA_947386135.1 of Melanchra persicariae. Classification (NCBI taxonomy): domain Eukaryota; kingdom Metazoa; phylum Arthropoda; class Insecta; order Lepidoptera; family Noctuidae; genus Melanchra; species Melanchra persicariae. The sequence goes on from OX376650.1 coordinate 22,806,065, forward strand.
ATTTTGTCGCTAGATGGCGACACATCCACAATTTCGAACATTTTCAATTTTTACACTTAACATAGAAAGTTTTAATAGACAACTTTATTATAGGCTATACCTAGGGCATTAACTTGATTTTTTTAGATAATCACTATGCTTGTTAACTGCTACCATACAAAGATTACAGCAGAATAAAGATTTAGCCGCATGAATTTACTCTTTACACACACATGCAAAGTAAATAGTAGTAACTTTCGACCCTACTAGATGTCGTTTTATTCAAAAATGGTTGGAAATTAAAATGTCCAGAGGACCAAATTGTTATATTCCAATCTATTTCTTATTAATATAACCTTAGCAATGATTATCATCACGCTATACTTTCGGGAAGCTGAGCAGCTAAAAACCTTGACATAAATAAGGTCGGCTATTTGAAACAATTATCAACCGTACAAATAGACTGTCGGTTTAGAGACTGCCTTTCATTAGGCTTGGTGTGGGTTCAAATCTCAATAGTTGTATTTATTTTTGAATTATTTTTTATCTTTCTTTATCCTTACCAAACCTAATATTTTCAAATATTAATAATAATATAATTATTGGTCTATGCATATTTTTGTTTCTAGGCTCGATATCCTATCGGATTTGGTGGTAAAAAGGTATCCCTTTTCACCATAACAAATTATTCAGATAAATTATTTTGGGTAATAAACATTGCATGTTACGCTCTAACATCGCAATCAGTAAACATGGGCTCGGCGTACGACTATGCACCGAAACTCACACATCTGTGATCAGTGTCATCACAGTCGCAACCTACTGTTACCGATAGACAAGGATAGAGATAGGAGACGGCGCTGTCGTGCGAGCGAAATCGCGTTAGCTGCCGAATGTTGACGAATGTTTACGATTATGAATGACATGGCATGTGGTAGCGTTAGCAAATAAAATAAAAAACATTAATTATTTTGAGGTAGTTAAAAAAGAAATTAATATTGTTCGCTCGATCGCGCAAGGTTACTAAAGCTTTACTTCTGCCTTTGTTTTCGGAAAATAACAAGCCACTTTTGTCTCCTTAATTCATCTTTAGGAAACCTGAATAAAAAAGAGCCTTAAGTATCACCATTATGCATTTATGTATAAATAAATAAAGAATATGGCTGCACATGACGTGCAGTTTGGGAGTTACGAGGAAGCCTTGAAATCATAACCGTTTGCTTTGCCACAGTCGCGTAATAAAGATAACTAAATATAGTGAAGTAGTGATTCTGCACCAACAATTAGGTACTAAAAACTAGACTTTGTCTTATAAAACATTTTTTTTAAATAAGTACCTGTTGCGTAAAACATAACTGTTATCAATTATTTATAAAATTGACTTGAATTTAAATAATCATGGTTGGTAAAACAATAATAATAAAAAACTATTAATATGTTTGAAGAAATTTGTGTTGCTAACCTTACGCAACCTCGGTCTGGTACTAGTCGTCGCGCGTTGTTTACAAAATCTCTCAACAACTCGCGAATTGTGCGTATCGTGTCTCTCACGCATTCAATTTACACGATAATTAGCAATAAGTACTACTAATTAATAACAATTTCCGAGATACTGATAAAAGCTAACATGTGGGTAGAACTAGGTAAGTATATTTATTCATAGTACCTACCTAAACAAAAAATCTCTAATAAAATTCTTTGCCTTAAAAATCTAGAAAAAATATAGGTATGTTTAGGTATCAAATAGGTACTAAATTTTTGTAAAGGCGAATTGAAATTTTTGAGCCTTTACGTGGAGATCCTAAATGTCGGCAGTCCATCCTGACATCAGAATGACTGCCCATTTTTTAAATTCATTTTCTCAGTTATTAATTAGGTACCAATTATTTAAACAAAGATATCAAATAGTAGCAAATAGGTATTAGATCTTAGTAATATTTTTAAGCTGATCGGTCATTTTGGCCAATCATTCTGAAGGTCACATCAATGATTTTCCGTGCGCGACTGAGTGCCAACTGAGTAGGACCGCTTGCTGTGACTAAGTCCCGTATCTAATGGTAATAAAGGTATATTGTACCTACACAGGTTGTTGTAATGTGACTGAACCTAAATAGTACCTAACGTGTAAATAAATTGTGACGTGTAGGTACTAAATAAATAAAAGATTATTTATGCAATTATTCGTCGCGATCTAAGAATGTTTTCTTTAGGTGATACAGTCGTAACATTCAGTGATTAGTGTGATTACTGGCGTTCTTTGGTGGAATGGTTTTAGATGGCAAAGCAAAGGGTTGTTATCAGCTTAGAATATCTTGGTATTAGTTGGTTAGAGTAGGTACCTACCTATGTAAGTACTCGTATGTGTCACCGGATAATTCCAAACATCGTAAGATTGTAATAAATGTTGTTTATGTTTTAGACTATAATCTATGATTATGTTGAGAACAGATAATGGATTGTGGAGGTCTGGTAGGCAGCCGCACCACGTAAAATACTGGTATTCAGCTGAATCCGGTTTGACTGGAAGCCAATCCCAGTAGGTATAGTTGGGAAAGGGCTAGGCAGATGATGTGTTGAGAAGAAATAATTTCGAATACACTGAATCACACCCAAATTCAATAGTTTCAATACTTGTCTTATCTAGAAGAAATTATAAGTAAGTAGGTACTTGTAAATATACAATCTTACGCGACTTATAATATTACAATCATGCGATACAAATGTAAAAAAATACATCATCTGTGAAAATGTCAACTGTGTAGCTATCACGGTCCGTGAAATACAGTCTGGTGACAGACAGAGACGGACAGACAGACATACGGACCGACAGACGGACGACCATTGCGTAGGTAGCTAGGAAAAAAATAGGTAGTTTGCCTACGCTGATCGCCTGATTTAGGTATAGGTACCCTAAGTATACCTACATGAACTTCTTTTCTCTGATTTGATTCAACCCAAACCAATGAATTAGTACTTAACCGTGTCAGAAAATGTTTTATCAGTACCTACTTACATACAGTGGAAAGATTTTTAAATCTTTAGGTAGGTAGGCACTATTTATTTAAAGTAGATAAGTAATACAATAATAACATTAGTATTGTATCTGTGTGAACCAAAGGCAGATCGCAGATAATTGTTTTCACTTTCTAGCATTATTTCTCATTCCCTAAAAAAAAACATTTCATCAATCATAAAATATAAAATCCGCGGGCAAACCCGCGCGCCGGCGCTAACTTGCTAGAAACACAATTTTGACACACAATCACGCATGGACTGGAATTTGGCAACACGCGTTGTTGCCAAATTGCGTCTTGAATGGCAACGTCGCATCGCCGCGTCCGTCACTCGATAACCTTGGCGCTTGTTCGAATTTTCGAACAGCGCCATCTACTTAAAATGTTCACCGCACGTAAACTCGTAACATAACAGCAATGAACTTTTTCTCGGTGGTTCTATAAATTTCTGTCAGATGGCGCGATTCAGGTCACTCACACATGTAAAGATTTTTCGTTTTTTATTGGGTCTAATTCTCATAGAAAGACTGTTTTTTTTCTAAATTTTGGGCGATAGGCGATCACAATACATTATAAAATCTCATTATACTTGCTTTATTCTGCAGAAACTGTTTATTTACGGAGATTACAGCTCCTGAAAAATGTATGGCGAGGTCTCTTTAGGGATCCCCCTTAACGTTACGTAAATTAACCAAATGTATGGAAATCGATAGCAATCGGTAGCACGAATTGTGTCGTTTCGACTTTCTCGCTAGCTGGGACGCAGTCACGTAAAAAAAAATCTCACTGACATTTTCTTGGTGAGACAGTTTACGTCAAAAAATATTCCGGATTTATTTTGGAACTAATGCAAGAAAATGCAATTTATTCATGAAAACAAGAGGAAGGCATGCTGCCTATTTATCATCTGGTCTCCTGGATACATAAAGAGGCTAGGAGAGGATGTGAAACGAGGTAGGAAACATTTCCATTTTCTTGGTAAACACACGTAATAGTTTCTCATCAAAAAACATTTTTATAAGTGTTATTCATGCAAATCACACTACAGCTCCCTGCGCCACCCGCGCGCCTTGGTGAAGTTCGTTTCTGTGCGTAATTCGCCGCAACTCCGCGTTGTTTTTTGGTGCTCAAACTAATTTATGTTATAACCACGCAGCATCGTGATAGGTGTTACAAATACTGCCCCTAAGACGACCCACTGATCCTGCTATAGGTACCTAATACAATGCACGTGTTGGTACTCGTATGTAGTTTGTTTCAACGTGACCATACCAACGCAAAATTGGAATGTAATAGAACTTGCAACAAACCTCAGTGAGCAAATGATGTAGGTACTAGGCAACCGTAGCTACTACTACCTTATTCTCGACAATATAAGATTTAACATTTCTTAATGTACCTATAACATCTTCTTCAGCAGGTTTGTAAAAATGGTTGCAGCACCTATTCAAATGGCAAGAACTATACAATAAGCCGCATTCTACAAGTCTATCGATGATGGCTAGAGACCCGTGCTTACCAAGGGAGAAAAGCAGGACGAATATGAAATAGAACACCTTCGCAGCGTGACGATTGGTTTATTGAAAAGACCTGCCATCGTAACCGGCGTCTTATCTACTGTCGGTACCTACACCGTACTGTGGGCTAAGCACGAAATTCTTGCGAAATCGTATCGATATGGTAAATAAATACCAGACAATTACGTACTCGCTACAGCGACATGTTATATTGGTAGCACGAACTCCAAAAAACGTCTTGCGACAACTCGAAGATACTATTTGAACGATGGTTAATTTAGGCCGAGAATCCAAGAGCGATTAGAACGGTGTAAAGTGAATGGTGCGTTCTGAAAATGAAGACAAAAAACCGATAACTCTGTTTTGATTCAATTAGAGCCGGAAAAATACTAAAGATAAAAAAAAAAATAATATTATATAAATGTTAAAACAAGTTTATCATTTTTATAAATTCTTTTTTTCTTATAAAATTAAAAATTTCAGTTTAATAGTGATGAAATTAATGATAAATTGTTCGATTTCGAACGGTGTAACACATGACATTTGACAGATTGCATTTCACGTTTGACGTTTTCCTGCAAATGACAAAAATATAAAACCGTTAGCACACTGATGCGAACGCGTGGAGCTGTGAAGTTCTTGCGCTAGCGAACTTAAAAATTGATAAAAGCGCTTGCAGCACGCTCACACCTTAACTTTTCCAGGCCTTAGTAAGTACCTAATTCCTTTGGACATAGTAATGGTAGTTATAATGAATAATGAAAATTTATTGAAATAATAATAAGTTTACAAAAGTGTACATATGGTTCAGCAGTATAAATTAGAATGTTAGATGTTATGTGTGATGTTATTGTATGAAAGTTAGATGGAATACTACCTATATTATTACACAAATATATACTTTGCAATGATTTCTTCCTAATTTGGAGGATTTGGTTACTTTTGAAATTTTTAATAGCGCCATTTGTAAATGGTGGTGGTGACGTTGCGTCTCGGTGTATGTTTACCCTAATAAGGCGTAACGTCTATTGTTGCTTGTTGTCATTTCAAATAATAATTTGTAATTCACCAGCTTATACAAGAAAACTGTGTGCTGTACGGTACCAAGATGTTATAATTAACAAAGTCAACAAGAACAAGCTTTAGTCAAACCGTCCTTAAGGTGAAGTTCATAGAAAAGTAAGCATTTTTATAAAATTTTGTAATCTACACTTTTATTGCTCATACTCATGCAGCAATGCCAAATGCGCCTGTTATGCTGGTTCCTATGAAGTATGAGGTGAGCCTATTGCCGTACACAGCACACAAAATGAGACTTCATGTAGGGCTGTTACTGAGAAAGACCAATAACACTTTGCACGACCAATTCTTTTTCATGTTTCACAATCTTTGATTTTTGTTATAACTACTTCTTTTATCAAAAGGAGATGAAAAGTAGATTATTTCAGATTCTAGCCAAGAGCCTTTGCCGGCACTACATTTCAACAATATAATCCAGCATTGCGACCAAGAGCAGGCAAACCATTCCAATCGCTTACACGAGCGTCTACTAGTCTGTGACTGAGTTTCTTCAAAGACCACGACAACAGAGCATTCAACGAAGCGATTGGGGGAATCTTTTGTAACTTCTGATGATTCAAAAGTGCTAATTTCAAGCTGCTAAGATGTCAACCATGTTTGGAATATCTGCTGTTCCTGCCATTTCAGGTGTTTGGAGCACGGTCTATAAGCCATAGCTCATAGGTGCTCCAAACATGTTTGATATCTAACAGCTTTACCAATTCAATAAGATCCGTGTAGGTATCTCTATTTAGGACACATGAAATATAAAGTTTTGTTTAAATGTAAATCGATATTTTATTTCATCAATGCATTATGCTTATAATGTACATAGTGAATGGTAATTTCTAATTGCAAAAGATTTTTTAGAATTTTATCTGGCATAAGCTTAATCAGCACACCAAGTTCCTACTACTGCTAGGCTACAGGCTTTCTCTGTGAGGGCGAGTCGGCAACAATCCATCACGCGGACCCAGTGAGGGTTAGCTGGATTTCACATGTCTTCGATTTTTTTCTTCTAGGATATAACAGTGTCCTCACGACGCGACGTCCTTAGCTGCTTTGAGATTAGCAATGATAAAATAAATAACACCAAGCATTTGGGTTTGGAACATCGACCTATGTCAGATCACGGGCCTAGTCGGGGCCGTTTACTGGATTTATTATTTACAACAAGTACTCGTCATTCCCCACTGCTTTGCTGACGAGGCTAGCCCAAAAAAAACTGTTTGTTTTCCGTGATAAAAAAGCAACATTAGTGTAGCTTTTTAGCAGAATAAGAATTATCATAATCAGACCCTTCGATCGCCTTTAATAGTGATCGAAGATCGGACCTGACTTCCAGAGACTACCTTTACAAAGGAACTTAAAAACAAACAATTTTACTTTCTAATTTCTGTTTATTCAGGTTTTCTTAATGTATTACATTAATAGTCGGATCCAAAATAAAAATTGATTTAACAAACAAGCCTTTCATTTATTACAAAAGGTAGCGGTACGCAAGCCTTGCATGCGGGATGATTTGATCTAGGATTTGATAAACTATTTTCGAAGGAGTCTCTCACAGTGCGCTAGCAGTACGGTGTAGGTACCGACAGTAGATAAGACGCCGGTTACGATGGCAGGTCTTTTCAATAAACCAATCGTCACGCTGCGAAGGTGTTCTATTTCATATTCGTCCTGCTTTTCTCCCTTGGTAAGCACGGGTCTCTAGCCATCATCGATAGACTTGTAGAATGCGGCTTATTGTATAGTTCTTGCCATTTGAATAGGTGCTGCAACCATTTTTACAAACCTGCTGAAGAAGATGTTATAGGTACATTAAGAAATGTTAAATCTTATATTGTCGAGAATAAGGTAGTAGTAGCTACGGTTGCCTAGTACCTACATCATTTGCTCACTGAGGTTTGTTGCAAGTTCTATTACATTCCAATTTTGCGTTGGTATGGTCACGTTGAAACAAACTACATACGAGTACCAACACGTGCATTGTATTAGGTACCTATAGCAGGATCAGTGGGTCGTCTTAGGGGCAGTATTTGTAACACCTATCACGATGCTGCGTGGTTATAACATAAATTAGTTTGAGCACCAAAAAACAACGCGGAGTTGCGGCGAATTACGCACAGAAACGAACTTCACCAAGGCGCGCGGGTGGCGCAGGGAGCTGTAGTGTGATTTGCATGAATAACACTTATAAAAATGTTTTTTGATGAGAAACTATTACGTGTGTTTACCAAGAAAATGGAAATGTTTCCTACCTCGTTTCACATCCTCTCCTAGCCTCTTTATGTATCCAGGAGACCAGATGATAAATAGGCAGCATGCCTTCCTCTTGTTTTCATGAATAAATTGCATTTTCTTGCATTAGTTCCAAAATAAATCCGGAATATTTTTTGACGTAAACTGTCTCACCAAGAAAATGTCAGTGAGATTTTTTTTTACGTGACTGCGTCCCAGCTAGCGAGAAAGTCGAAACGACACAATTCGTGCTACCGATTGCTATCGATTTCCATACATTTGGTTAATTTACGTAACGTTAATGCGTAAAAACTATACGAAGGTGGTTGTCAATGTTTCGTGCTACCGATTAGTTAGTTCCAAATACGCACACACGGCGCTGATCAATTTTGCATACAAAATTTGTCGAAGGCGATACGTTTACGCTGTCGATGCAATTACGCAGAAATTCGTGCTTAGCCCTCTGCTAGCGCACTGTGAGAGACTCCTTCGAAAATAGTTTATCAAATCCTAGATCAAATCATCCCGCATGCAAGGCTTGCGTACCGCTACCTTTTGTAATAAATGAAAGGCTTGTTTGTTAAATCAATTTTTATTTTGGATCCGACTATTAATGTAATACATTAAGAAAACCTGAATAAACAGAAATTAGAAAGTAAAATTGTTTGTTTTTAAGTTCCTTTGTAAAGGTAGTCTCTGGAAGTCAGGTCCGATCTTCGATCACTATTAAAGGCGATCGAAGGGTCTGATTATGATAATTCTTATTCTGCTAAAAAGCTACACTAATGTTGCTTTTTTATCACGGAAAACAAACAGTTTTTTTTGGGCTAGCCTCGTCAGCAAAGCAGTGGGGAATGACGAGTACTTGTTGTAAATAATAAATCCAGTAAACGGCCCCGACTAGGCCCGTGATCTGACATAGGTCGATGTTCCAAACCCAAATGCTTGGTGTTATTTATTTTATCATTGCTAATCTCAAAGCAGCTAAGGACGTCGCGTCGTGAGGACACTGTTATATCCTAGAAGAAAAAAATCGAAGACATGTGAAATCCAGCTAACCCTCACTGGGTCCGCGTGATGGATTGTTGCCGACTCGCCCTCACAGAGAAAGCCTGTAGCCTAGCAGTAGTAGGAACTTGGTGTGCTGATTAAGCTTATGCCAGATAAAATTCTAAAAAATCTTTTGCAATTAGAAATTACCATTCACTATGTACATTATAAGCATAATGCATTGATGAAATAAAATATCGATTTACATTTAAACAAAACTTTATATTTCATGTGTCCTAAATAGAGATACCTACACGGATCTTATTGAATTGGTAAAGCTGTTAGATATCAAACATGTTTGGAGCACCTATGAGCTATGGCTTATAGACCGTGCTCCAAACACCTGAAATGGCAGGAACAGCAGATATTCCAAACATGGTTGACATCTTAGCAGCTTGAAATTAGCACTTTTGAATCATCAGAAGTTACAAAAGATTCCCCCAATCGCTTCGTTGAATGCTCTGTTGTCGTGGTCTTTGAAGAAACTCAGTCACAGACTAGTAGACGCTCGTGTAAGCGATTGGAATGGTTTGCCTGCTCTTGGTCGCAATGCTGGATTATATTGTTGCAATGTAGTGCCGGCAAAGGCTCTTGGCTAGAATCTGAAATAATCTACTTTTCATCTCCTTTTGATAAAAGAAGTAGTTATAACAAAAATCAAAGATTGTGAAACATGAAAAAGAATTGGTCGTGCAAAGTGTTATTGGTCTTTCTCAGTAACAGCCCTACATGAAGTCTCATTTTGTGTGCTGTGTACGGCAATAGGCTCACCTCATACTTCATAGGAACCAGCATAACAGGCGCATTTGGCATTGCTGCATGAGTATGAGCAATAAAAGTGTAGATTACAAAATTTTATAAAAATGCTTACTTTTCTATGAACTTCACCTTAAGGACGGTTTGACTAAAGCTTGTTCTTGTTGACTTTGTTAATTATAACATCTTGGTACCGTACAGCACACAGTTTTCTTGTATAAGCTGGTGAATTACAAATTATTATTTGAAATGACAACAAGCAACAATAGACGTTACGCCTTATTAGGGTAAACATACACCGAGACGCAACGTCACCACCACCATTTACAAATGGCGCTATTAAAAATTTCAAAAGTAACCAAATCCTCCAAATTAGGAAGAAATCATTGCAAAGTATATATTTGTGTAATAATATAGGTAGTATTCCATCTAACTTTCATACAATAACATCACACATAACATCTAACATTCTAATTTATACTGCTGAACCATATGTACACTTTTGTAAACTTATTATTATTTCAATAAATTTTCATTATTCATTATAACTACCATTACTATGTCCAAAGGAATTAGGTACTTACTAAGGCCTGGAAAAGTTAAGGTGTGAGCGTGCTGCAAGCGCTTTTATCAATTTTTAAGTTCGCTAGCGCAAGAACTTCACAGCTCCACGCGTTCGCATCAGTGTGCTAACGGTTTTATATTTTTGTCATTTGCAGGAAAACGTCAAACGTGAAATGCAATCTGTCAAATGTCATGTGTTACACCGTTCGAAATCGAACAATTTATCATTAATTTCATCACTATTAAACTGAAATTTTTAATTTTATAAGAAAAGAAGAATTTATAAAAATGATAAACTTGTTTTAACATTTATATAATATTAATTTTTTTTTTATCTTTAGTATTTTTCCGGCTCTAATTGAATCAAAACAGAGTTATCGGTTTTTTGTCTTCATTTTCAGAACGCACCATTCACTTTACACCGTTCTAATCGCTCTTGGATTCTCGGCCTAAATTAACCATCGTTCAAATAGTATCTTCGAGTTGTCGCAAGACGTTTTTTGGAGTTCGTGCTACCAATATAACATGTCGCTGTAGCGAGTACGTAATTGTCTGGTATTTATTTACCATATCGATACGATTTCGCAAGAATTTCGTGCTTAGCCCACTGTTCTCAAGCGATTACCTTTAATTACTGACTGCAAGAGTATAAATGTGTTAATATATTAATAGAAGATACATTCATATGGATAGGGTCATAGACCTTATACTATAGGTAGTACTACTACACCTCACCTCAGGGGTGATAGAAAAAAAAAAAATATATAGTTTTTTTTTTTTTTTTTTTTTTAAATATAACTTAATATCATTTCTTATGTTACCAAAGGTTTGGTTCTATTTTTATGGATTAAATAGGGTTTATTAAATTTTAATATTTCTACATTAACACCTAAATCATTTAAAACAACAAATGGTCCCTCCCATTGAGGATCTAACTTATTAGCTATTTCATTTCTAATTAAAATTTGTTGTCCTTTACTGTATGTCACATTATTTAAAGACTTATCATAACAACTCTTACGGTTTTGTTTACTTATAAGTAGATTATTACGAGCATCTTGATGTGCTACTTGTAACCTATACTTAAGATCTAAAGGATAACTTTCTGGATTATACAATGGTTCTATGTACTGACTAACTCTAGATGGTACTATACTAGCTCTACCAAATACCAGTTCGAATGGTGTGTACTTTGTCTCTGTATGAACTGTATTGTTGAAACTGTAACACCAAAATGGTAGCCAGTGACTCCATGTGTCTTTTTGACCATTACACTGTATTCGTAAAAACGATCCTAAATTTTTATGTGAATTTTCGAGCGCACCGATGGATTGATGGTGATACGCTGTAGACATTAATTTATTTATACATAAAAGTTTACATACCTGTTCCATTACTGACGATACAAATTCTGTTCCACGATCAGTTGCGATGGTATTAGGTATTCCAAATCTTAAAATAAAATTATTAACTAATGCTTTAGCAATACTTACGGTTTCCTTCGTTTTCAAAGGATAGGCCTCTACGAACTTAGTAAGCTCGCACTGCAGTGTCAAAATATAACAATTTCCTTCAATGTCTTTTTCTAATGGACCTACGACGTCCAGATAAATTTTTTCAAAAGCATGTGAAGCCGTTGTAGTTATCTCCATGGGCGCCTTGATATACCTACAATGCTTCATTTTCTGACATTTAATGCATTTACTCACAAATTGTCTAATATCGTTGTCTAAGCCTGGCCAGTAAAAATGTCTCTTAATATTATTGGTCATCCTACGTACTCCTGCATGTCCTGCGGTAGGTAGTAGGTGAAAGTCATGTAAAATATACTTTCTTTCTTCTTCATTATAAATTCTCCTAACTCCTCTCAATACATAAATACGTGGACCGGTCCAATCCTTATTGTCTTTTATCTCTTTTAATACATCTTTAATAAAACTCTCATATTCCTTATTTTTTACTATGCATAGCTCATTTATACCTATTCGTTTACAAAAATGACCTAACTTAGTCACAAATTCGGCTCGCCTATGTTGTGCTCTAAAGTTAAGATTAATATACAACATCTTCTTTCGATTGTTATAAATAAAACATTCCTTTTCTTCATCTATATTATTTTGTCTTTTTAATTTATTTAATTTTTCACTTCCTATAAAACTCATTTCTACAGAATTATTCGGAATTTTTAGTACCTCAACTACTCGTGGTTGATCAGGCCACGTTTCGTCTCGTTTACTAAAACTAGGTGTATCCAATTGTTTTCCTACATCTAAACGTTTTTTCTGAGCTCTAGTCATAACTAAAGAAATTTCATTATTCATCTGTTTTAAAGTATCCGATGTTATATTAATTCTAGATAATGCATCTGCTATGCTATTATCTTTTCCTTTTAAATATAAAATTTTAAAATCGTATTCTTCTAGTGCTAGTCTAAATTTAAGTAGTCTGCTAGATGGGTCCTTCATTGAAAATAAATATATTAAAGGCTTATGGTCTGTCATAATTGTAAATGATTTACCGTATACATAGGGTCTAAAATACTTTACAGCCCAAACAATTGCAACTAACTCTTTCTGAATGGTTGGATAATTGAGTTCAGCTTTATTCAGAGGTCTGCTAGCATAAGCTACAGGTTTCATATTTTGATTGCACAAGACTGCTCCAATAGCCGTCCCTGACGCATCTGTTTGAATGACAAACTCATTATTTTCTGAAAAATCTGGAAAATCTAATACTGGTGGTGTACTTAAAGCATGTTTCATTGCTTCAAACGCACTTTGACACTCTTCAGTCCAAACAAATGGTACATGTTTTCTAGTTAATTTATTTAATGGACAAGTTATTCTTGCAAAGTTTTTAATGAATTTCCTATAATAGTTACAAAATGCTACAAATCTTTTTACTTCATCGGTATTACTTGGTACAGGGTAATTTTTCAATACTTCTACTTTAATTGGGTCGGGTAAGACTCCATTTTCTGATACTAAATGCCCTAAATAAAGAATTTCTTTCTTTAAAAAATTACATTTTTCTGGATTTAATTTTAAATTAATTTTCCTAAGTCTTTCCAAGACGTCTGTTAAGTTTTTATTATGGATATCTAAATTTCTCCCAAAGACTACTAAATCGTCTAAATATATAAAACATTTATCGTATGTTAACCCAGACATAGCAACTGACATTACTCTACTAAAAGCACTCGGACTTGTTTTTAATCCCATAGGTAGCCTCTTCATCTGGTATTGCCCAGTACTAGTTGTAAACGCTGTATACTCTCTACTGTTTTTACCTAAAGCTACTTGGTAATATCCTTGATTAAGATCTAAATGCGAAAAATAGACTGAGCCAGAGAGCGAATCCAAAATTTCCGTAATACTCGGCAAAGGAAATTTATCGTCTACAATACGGTAATTTTTTTTGGTACCAGTAAAACAGGACTCGACCATTCACTCTTCGCCTCTTCTATAATGTCATTGTCAATCATTTTTTGAATTTGCCTATTTACTTCATTTTTCAAAGAATGCGGCAATCGGTACTGCTTCGTATAAACCGGACTTGTATTTGGTTTTATAGTTATGGATTGTTCATAAACACTTGTAGTCGTTAACTTATCACCTGGTAAAAAGAAAACATCCGAATATTTAGAACATAATTCTTCAATTGATTTCCGTTCGTCCATTTTTAAATGATTTAAATTTAAAATGTTTAATAGGTTCTTTGCTCGTTCTAAACTGTTAGCGTTTGATTTAAAATTACATAAGTGAAACTCTTCAATTGAATATATCTGTGGTTGAAAAGTTGGTAGGTAAATATCATGCTCGTTAGTGTTCAAAATTTTAACCGGTAATCTATTATTTTTTATTCGTCCAATACATCCCGCTAGAAAAACATTTTCCGCTAACTGTTCGCTATGGATAATACAGTCATTCATATTCTCAATATTTAATAGCAAATAATGTATCGACTCACTTCGTGCTGGGATATGTAACACCTCAGCTGAGTAATCTATGACATCACTTAGTTCCAATGAATAATACTTTCCATAATTAGATAGGTTAATGACATTAGTTTCTAAGTTTATATTTGAAGCGTACTGACAAAGAAAATCTAAACCTAATATTCCATCTGCCTTTAATGGCATGTTATCAAAAACATGAAGCTTGATATTAAAGTCAACAAAGTGTTGGTCATCACGATGAGTCAAGCTAAGTTGAACAAACCCTGATGAACTAATTTTACCTCCAATACCATTTATGATGGTTTCATCTCTAATTACTGCACTATCGTATGGTAACGCATCTTTTTTAATTACGGACAAAGATGCTCCGGTATCTATTAGCCAATAATATTTCCTATTACCTATGTATAATGCTAAAAATTTTGCCTTACCTTGCAAAGCTAAAATGTTATGTTTAAGATCGAAAAAACTGCATTTCGTTTGTTGTAGGCATACTATCGTTCTTATCTTGTTCATTGCTGGAATAAAATATTCTATTGGTACGACCTTTACTACGAGTTTCATTACTCGATCGATTCTCGTTCGAAGTTTGATAATCTCGTCCACGTCCGTTACCACGATAGTTATGGGATGATCGCCCACGTGAGTTATTGAAATCACGTCTGCCGAAGTTATTTGAATTATGGCTAAAATTACCTCTCAAATTATTTGAATTATGCTGATAATGATGTCCTCGACTGCGTTGATTTAACTGCTGACTATGAGAACCACGGCCATTCCTAAAGTTGTTGTTATTGTTATGAAACTTACCTCTTCCGCGGTGTGAAAACTGCATGACATTTTCGTTGGTCGAAGTCGATGCCGATGTCAACTCTTCATCTTTCGCTGCCTGGATCGCGTCCTTTAAACTGTCATAATTACGTGCAGCAATAATCGTACTTAGTCTCGAATCCTTCAATCCATCTGCGAATCGCTTAATTGCCAATTTTTCGTTTATGGGCTTGAGTACGGAATAACTATCAGAATTACCATTTGCTTGCGATATGGTCAGATTAGTAAATAACTTTTCTAATTCTGTTCCAAACTGATCAATTGTACGCCAGCCTTGCGTTGCGTTTTGTAATCGTGATTGTATTGCAGTAAACGATTTTTTTTGGTAAAAGTGCAACACGTAAATCTCTGACAAAATCGTTCACAGATGTGTAATTATTGGTTATACGTAATTTTGCATTTTCTGATAATCTACTTTTCAAAACGAATGTCATTAGTAACTTTTTCCCCGTTTCCAACAACATGTCTGCGTACATTTCTATAGAGTCAATGATACTTCTGATATTATTTTCGTTATTGGTCATTACAGGAATCAAACTACATGCCGTTTTTAAATCGAACTCCATGATTGATTCTAAATTTGGACTTGCTTCAGAAATATCACTGTCACTATCACAGTCTGATTTAATTACAGCGCACAAAACATTAATTTGCGAATAACACGATTCTATTTCGCTTTTCGTAACTGATAATGATTCTAACAATTCTGATTTTACTCCTGGTTTTGTAGATAATAGCTTTATTAATCCTTTACTTTTCTCATAAATTGTTTCAACCTCACATAATTTATTCTTAACAATATTACCCTTAAATCGTGTTTTTCCCTTTTTAATTAAATATTTCCTTATTGATATAAGATCATTTAAACAAAGTAACAATTCATCTTCCATTCCCTCATGCAAAAGTAATGTATATTAATTAAACCATTTAATACATACCCGATTCTCACAGTGAATTACTGTAGTAGGGGACACAGCGTGTAAGATGATACATGATGATATACGATCACTCAAAACAAACTTAAACTGCTAATTTATCTTAGAGTTCATTATTTTAATTCTTAATGTCTATTATCATTTTATTGTCTCTTTATTATATGATGATTCGCGAATTCATCTTACGCACTTTAATACGCACAACGCACTTGAGACGCACTTAGTATGCACTTCACTAAATAAATGATACCGCACAGCTGCCAGATGAGTATGATGAATACTCCGACTTCTACGTCATTGGAAGATTTGCTTGCTCTTCTCCGCGAATTGCTCTGGAACGGTTGAACGATCGTCGCAGGCTGTTCTGCAAAATCTGGTCCCTGATCCAGGAATGGTGACAATTCCTGTACTGCTTCCACGCAAAATATATAATGCCAAGACCCAGTAAAACGCAAATTACTATGAGGATAATACTGATCGTCGAAATATGTGCCTTCAATTCTTCAACGTGTGCATTATTGGAACCAGCAGAATTCTGGTTCACGAAGACCGTCTCCTTTTCTACGTTGGAACGACACATTCTCACTGATTTCCGGACGTTAAATTAACTTTTTAAATGTACTTGATTCATTTTAATTACGAAAGTTCCATTATCCACAAATATTTTCACGCCAATTTATTACAAAGAGTTTAATTTATTTACTTTGCTTTGGAGCCGTAACACTACGCCGAGATAGAAGTCGCGTCACGCGCCCCAAAAATGGCAAGGGTCGCCATGTGGGGATGTAGTGTTATTGAAACAACTGTTCTCAAGCGATTACCTTTAATTACTGACTGCAAGAGTATAAATGTGTTAATATATTAATAGAAGATACATTCATATGGATAGGGTCATAGACCTTATACTATAGGTAGTACTACTACACCTCACTGCATTATGTAAAGTTAAAAGTACTGATGTTTCTCCGGGTGCGGGGTCATCTTCCAATGCTTCAAATAATATGTCTGACCATAAAGGCGTCTCTATAAAATTGCCTAGAATAACAATCCCGACATTTTCCGGGAAGTATACAGAATGGCCGACGTTCCGCGATCTATTTGTGTCAGCAATTCATAAGAACGGAAATATTGATAATGTTCAAAAGTTGCATTACTTAAAGGGTTATTTGGCTGGGGAAGCCGAGTAGCTCCTTCGTCATATACCGATTTCAGAACTAAACTATGAAAAATGCTGGGCCCAGCTGGAGACCAGATACAACAATAAAAAATATTTATCTCATTGTATCTTAACAAGATTACTCAGTCAAAAGAACATAGCGCAAGAGTCAGCTAGTGCTTTAAAGGAATTAATGGATACAACATCAGACTGTTTAAATGCACTAACTAATTTGGATATTGATGTAACTTCTTGGGATATTTTAATCATCCATATTTTAACATTAAAATTAGATCAAGACAGTAGACGGGATTGGGAACTAAAGGTAGCTAGTAATACAGATTCAGATAAGTTGCCTACTTTTGAACAGTTCAAAGAGTTTTTAACAAGCCGTTATAGGGCATTTGAATTCTTAGGAACTAAGCCATTTAGAAATAATGTAAATATAAGTAAGGCAAAGGTCTTTCACACTGCGGCCAATGCAACTATGGTTTGTCCGTGTTGTAACAGTACCTAACGAGCATAAAATAAGAAATTGCAAGCAATTTGTTAACCAGGATGTGGATATTCGGCGTAAGTTTGTGCAGGATCACAATTTATGTTTTAATTGTCTGGGGCACAACCACTCTGCCAGAATTTGCAGGTGCACAGCTTCTTGTCAAATATGTAAGCGGGGACATCACTCCTTGTTGCACCCTAACGGTAAGCAGGAGTCAGTAGGAGGCAAGGGAGATTCTTCTATGAATGAACGGACAAGCACAGTCGGAGTAGAATCTGAAAATAACGTAGTAACTTGTTTTTCGAAAGGTATAGCGAATAGCCAAGTCTTACTCGCCACGGCCCTAGTGAGGGCTGTATCGAAAAACGGGGTTATGTTTACAATCAGGGCTCTGTTAGACCAAGGCTCTCAAGCGTCTTTTGTTACAGAACATGCGGTACAGAGGTTAGGGTTACAGAAAAAACCAGCTAAAGGTTTAATAACTGGTATAGACGTTCATGCCAAATTATTCTTGAATTCGGTGGTTGAGGTTAAAATTCAGTCCAGGGTCGATCCATCATTTGAATTTGTAGTCAAGGCTTATGTGCTCAAATCTATAACATCATTATTTCCTGGTAGGGAAACGGTATATTTAGATTGGGTTCAAGCTAGCGACATCAAATTAGCAGATCCTAGATATCATAGACCGGATAAAGTGGATATGTTGTTCGAGTCAGAAGTTTATAGTCAGATTTTACAAAAAGGGTGAAGGAAGGCTCCTGATGGTAGCACTGTACCTCAGTCAACCTCCTTAGGATGGATTTTATCAGGTATTGTAGCTGCTGCTGCTCAAGATTCATCAAAGATCACCGTAATGCATACTCGCCTTGGTGATGACGAAATCCTGAAAAGGTTCTGGGAATTAGAAAAGGAACCAAATCAAATTAAAAAACATATTCTTACCGAAGAAGAACTACGATGTGAAGAAATATTTAAAACCACAACTATAAGAGATGGTGACGGTCGTTATGTAGTAAACTTACCATTTAGAAGTCAAGATCCGAGCTGTCAATATGGCGATACAAGAAAGGCAGCAATTAACAGGTTTTACGCATTAGAAGCTAAACTCAGTAAAGACACAGATTTAAACATAAAATATCAAGAAGTCATAGATGCAACTTGCAACTTGCAACTGGGACACATGAGACAAATAACCAAATCAGAAGAACAAAATCAACATGCAGTGTATTTCATACCTCACCTCATCATGCGGTGATACGTAACGATAAAGATACAACCAAGGTTCGGGTTGTCTACGATGCTTCCTGCAAAGGAAAAAATGGAATATCGCTCAACGATGACCTACTAATTGGTCCGAGGCTGCAACCAGATGAGCGTCATTTATTGATTCGTTGGAGAACTCACCACATCTGCCTCGTTTCAGACATTATCAAAATGTACTGAATGGTGCGCGTAGCCGACCATCATACCGATTTCCAACGCATCGTTTGGAGAGACAGCAAACAATCTTCATTAAAGGATTATAAGTTACTTACCGTTACTTTTGGTACCTCTTCAGCGCCTTTCTTAGCAGTTCGATCGATGCAGCAAGTAGCGTACGATGAAGGAGTCAAGTATCCACGTGCAGCTGAAAGGGTAATTAAAGATTATTACATGGATGATCTCATGACTGGTTGTGACTCGATAGAAGAAGGCATACAAATCTTTAATCAAATGAACGAGTTGTTAGCAAAAGCAGGATTCACTTTACAAAAATGGTCAAGTAACAGCAGTGAATTACTGGAGAGAATGATCGGGGAAAAACAATCGTTCATGGATCAAGATGGTATAGAAAGAGAAATCAATATAAAACAAGATGCGGTATTTAAAACGTTGGGACTTACCTGGAACCGAAACTGCGACACCTTCCAGTATTCTGTTAAGTTGCCTCCACTACAGGAACCTGTAACGAAAAGAAAGGTATTATCAGATATAGCAAGACTATTTGACCCTTTGGGATGGGTCGCTCCCATAATCATTGTAGCAAAAATGTTAATTCAAAAATTATGGGTTTCTGGGATTAGTTGGGATGAGGAAATTCCATATGAAATAAGAAAAGAGTGGTGTACTTACCGACAAGAGTTGCAAGGTTTAACGGAGTTTTCAATACCTCGATGGTTAAACATGAAGCACAGTGACAAGCAGATTGACTTACACGGATTTTGCGACGCGTCAAAATCAGCATATGCTGCGGTAGTGTATGCTCGGGTTGTCAATGCTGAAGGTAAGATACATGTCACTTTGCTTACGGCGAAAACCAAAGTTGCTCTTATAAAAACGATTTCTGTGCCTCGATTAGAGTTGTGCGGTGCAGTGCTTTTAGCAAAACTCTTATCCGAAGTCTCAGAATTGATGGGAATAGGTAAACTTAATTTGTACTACTGGACCGACTCAGAGATCGTATTAGCGTGGTTAAATAGTCATCCTAACAGATGGAAAACATTCGTGGCCAATCGCGTTTCTGAAATTTTGTGCATAAGTGAACCACAACAATGGAATCATGTTATGTCAAAAATCAATCCTGCTGAATGCGCATCACGTGGTCTTTATGCGTCAGAATTAGTAAACTTTAAGTTGTGGTTAGAAGGTCCGGGGTTCCTGAAGGATAAAATTATTATACTCAACAAACGCAAGGTGGTACCAACAAATATAGAGGAAATAAAGGTACATGTAGCATCAGAGGATAACTTTATTTGGGATAAATATTCATCACTTACCAAACTCGTTAGAATAGTAGCATATTTAAAACGTCCCATAGAGTTAAGAAAACCGAAAGCGGAAAGAATGAAACATAATTTTATAACTGCAGAGGAAATGAGATTAGCCTTGGAGACATGCATAAAGGTATGTCAAGGTCAAAATTTCGAAGCGGTAATTCTGGATCTGAGAAAGGAAAAGCCTAAAAGAAATTTGTTTAAGTCTTTAAATCTTTACCTCGATTCTGTTAATATCCTGAGGGTGGGCGGTAGATTGGAACGTTCCAATCTTGACAGGGATAGTAAAAATCCAATGTTGATTCCAAGTAATACTCATTTTACCAGTCTTTTAATTGCCGACGCGCATTATAGGAATCTTCATGGCGGTCCCCAACTAATGCTTAACTACTTAAGCACAAAATATTATATTCAGGGTGCTAAACGGTTGGTTACTGCATACGTGCGAAAATGTGTAGTTTGTTTACGTTATGCAGCTTCTACAAAACCTCAAATGATGGGTCAATTACTACCTGCACGGGTTATACCAAATAGGCCATTCAAAAGCAGCGGGGTAGATTACGCTGGTCCTATCAATTTGAGGACATCAAAAGGAAGGGGTCACCATGCATATAAGGGATATATTTGTTTATTCGTCTGCATGGCGACTAAAGCTGTCCACATTGAGGTCGTTAGTGACCTAACAACAAAGGGGTTTCTTGCCGCTTTTAAAAGGTTTGTGGCAAGACGAGGTCACTGCAAGGATATATGGAGTGATAACGGGACAAATTTTCAGGGTAAGCACCCTACCACTAGGGAATTAGATATATTACTTCGGTCTGAAAATTCAGGTATAGCTAAGGATATTGCTGCAACCTTGGCTAGTGAGGGTACCACATGGCATTTCATTCCACCACATACTCCGAACTTTGGCGGACTATGGGAGGCTGGAATAAAGTCATGCAAGAAACATTTAAATAGGGTAATAGGAAGCTCTACTTTAACTTTTGAAGAGATGTCCACTTTATTAGGCCAAGTAGAAGCATGCTTGAACTCACGTCCCTTGTGTAGGCTGACCGACTCGAACACTTGATGCATTAACGCCAGGGCATTTTCTTGTGGGGGAACCAATCGTAAACGCACCGGATCGTAACTATGAAGATGCAAATATTTCTGGTCTGAAGAGGTGGCATTTAGTGCAACAGATGACGCAACACTTCTGGCGTCGCTGGTCTAGCGAATATTTGACTACTCTTTTGCATCGTTATAAATGGTCTAATCAAACCCCGGAACCCAACGTAGGGGATGTAGTGTTAATTAAAGAGGATAATTTACCTCCTTGTAGGGTGGTTGAAAAGCATCCGGGGTTAGGTTTTTTTTTTTTTTTTTTTTTTGTTTTGGCAGGAGTGGGAAATCCTCATGGACGCCCCAACAGCCTCACACTGTGAGACGATCGGGGCAGTGCCGGACTCTTACCGGCTAAAACCCACTCCTGCCACGCTAGTTGTCCTCTGACATTGTCAGAGCCATTGTTTAGCGATTTAATCTTTTTTGTTTTGACTTTATTCATTTATTGTCTAGGAATAAGGAGGTGAACTGTACTACATTGTACTCTATAACTATACTGTAATGCTATAACTATTAAATATGTAATTTTACTAAGGTATAGGACGTTCGGTTTTTAGTTTCTTATCTCAATGTTTTTTTTTTTTTTTTTTTTTTTTTTTTTTTTTCTTTTCTTCTTAGGTTCAGGTACTTAAACTATATACTGACTATATAACTAAGTATCCTTATTAACTAGTCTTATTTCTATTTATTACTATAATTCCTACTTGTCTACAATATTCTAAGAATTGTTTTCTTTTCCGTCCTAACAATAAGCCTGGGACAGTTTCAGTGGCTAGTTTCACATCTAGTTGATGTTCCACTTCGTACCGAGCTGTGGCGGTTATGGGGCATTCCAGGAGTATGTGCGGAACTGTTTCATCTACCCCCGGCTCACAGGCGCACGATGAATTCTCTTTACACTTGAAGCGTTTCAGGTATGCAGAGAATCCACCGTGCCCCGTGAGGATTTGAGTGATCACGCTATTCAGTTCTATTTTTCGAACTACACTGTACGCCGCTACCGCATCAGGGAAGAACAGCTTTGTTCCAGAGGCTGTTGCCCCCGACTTATATCTCCCGTTCCATTCGTCAAGCGACCCCATACGGATCTGCCGTTTGACGAATGAAACGGGGCATAGATCGTAGTCCGGCCTCTTCTTCGACCCCAGGGCGGCTTCCTTCGCGAGTTGGTCCGCTCGCTCGTTGCCCTCCAGTCCTGCGTGGGCTTTAATCCAGAACAAGGAGACACTCTTGTTCTGGAGCTTGCAGCGTCTTATGGTGTCCCTTGTTTCCACAGCTAGAGGATGGGGGGCACTGACGTTGGTAATGGTCTGGAGAGCCGCCATGGAGTCGCTGAAGATGCCGAACGTTTTTTCCCTGTGTTTGAGCGCCTCCGCCGCCGCTCTTTGCAGGGCCAATAGTTCCGCCTGATAGACGGTACAGTACGACGGTAAAGTAAGTTTGAGGGCCTTTGTTTCGGTGGCACTATTCCACAAGGATAGCGCCGCTCCGACCTTGCCCTCAATCTTACTGCCGTCGGTGAAGATGCGCACAGTGAAGTCGTTGTGGTTATTATATTGCTCCTCGTCTATCAGGCTGCCGAACTGTAGAGTGGTCTGTTCTGCGGGGTGCGGGGCTTCTATTGCTGGAGCCATCCGCTCGACCTCCCTGTCTCCTAGTAAGGGCTGGGGCACGCCCCTCTTGGCTTCGTAAAGTGAAGCAATTTCCCTTATCCGAATGTCAAGAGGGAGTATCCCAGCCAGCACCAGTGCCGAGTTCAGGGAGACCGTGCGGTAGGCTTTACACAGCTTTTGCGCAAACCCTCTTTGGACCACATTAAACTGCTTTTTGACCCCTACTTTGTTGGCGGCCGGTGCCCATGCGCTCGCGGCGTACAGTATAGTTGGCTCCACTGCTGCGTTATAAATGGTCCGGATCACTTCGGGGTGCAGACCCCAACTTACTCGAGCTGCCCTGGCCAGCTGCTTGTACATAGCTATCGCCTTTTTACAGACGATAGCTATGTGTTTGCTAAAGGTGAGTTTAGCGTCGATTGTGAGGCCCAATATCTTGACATCTTGGGACATTCCAATGTCGACCCCTCCCATGCTCAAGCGTGGCGTATCATATTTCAGCCTCCGCGTTAGAACCATCGCACAAGTTTTATGCGGTGCGAATTTGAGCTTATTTTTGACACCCCACGCTCGAACATGTTCGAGGGCGGCATTGGCCTGCCCCTCGATATCCACTGCCGATTCACCGTCAAACGCCATCACGACGTCGTCGGCGAACGCCTGGCAGTAGACACCTATGCTCTCCAGCTGCTTCAGGAGCGGGTCCAGCAACAAATTCCAAAATATTGGTCCCCCAATCGACCCCTGGACGCAACCTTTGCTGGTCGATCTTTCGCTCTCCTCTCCAGCGTATCTCACGATAACCTTCCTGTCACTGAGATAGCTGCTGACTACTCGTCTCAAATTTACAGGACACTTTTCCTCAGCCAAACGTAGCTTTATAGCGGGCCACCACGCATTGTCGAAGGCTCCCTCTATATCCAGCGACACGATTGTGACAATTTTCTTTAGCGCCAGCTTTGTGCGTATACGCTGTACTAGTGTATAGAGGGAGTCCTCAGTGCTCCTTTGGGGCATAAAGCCGTATTGGCGAGTACTGATCCTAGGCAGAAGGTAGAATTTGAGACGAGCAACCAGCATCTTCTCGTACACTTTCCCTAAGACAGGCAAGAGCCCAATCGGCCTGTAGGACTTAGGTACGGTGTACGAGTCTTTGCCCGGCTTCCTGAGTACAACCACCGTCGCTTCCTTCCAGGTGTTCGGGAAGTGGTGGTACGCCAGGCATTTGTTCAACAGTGACAGGAAGTATTCGGGGTCGCACCTTATAGCCTGAGAGCAGATGTCGGCCGTGAGGCCATCGGCCCCCGGGGCCTTTTTAGGGTTAAACGACGACATGGACCTGTCAAGCTCGCTTTGGGTAAACGGTGGGTCATGCCGTTCATCATGACTCCACTCGTTTACCATCGCTGCCAGTTCTCTGGTTTGGCGGTGGTCCATGTTGTCGTCCTCCTCACGGTCCTCGGGGTAGAAAGTCTCGGCCAACAACCTCACCGAGCCCTTCGCGTCCAGGGCCTTCCCTTCCAATTGCAGCGGCAGGTCCTCTTCTCTTTTGGCAACTCTCCCCATCACTCTGTAGATGCCTTCCCAGACTCCCTCTCTGGTCTGTTTACCACAGAACCCCTTCCAGCTTGTCTCTATGGCTTTCTTTACTGCTTCTTGATATTTTTCTTTCTCTTTCAGATACAGACTGACGACCATCGCTCTCCGGACCGGCGCTGCGTTCCTGATTCGGCGTCTCCTGGTAGCGACCAGCCTCTTCATATCAGCGAGTTCCTCGGACCACCACGGCATAGTGAGTATTTCTTTAGATTTTTTTGTAGGTATTGTAAGTGTAGATGTATCTATTATAGCTTTTGTATATGTGTTTACTGTTTGGTCTAACTTTTGTATATTGTTAATGTGTGTGAGTTCTTGCATGGTTAAATTATTTTCTAGCATAATTTGAGACAGTTTCTCATGAAAATGTCCCCAATTAGCCTTCTTGGTATTAAACTTCCTAGTCGTGCGTTCAATGCTTTTTCCTTTTGATTTTTCTAAACTAATGCCAAATGTTATGCCGTTGTGGTCAGAACTCGTGAGACCCACCTCTATCCGGGGTTAGGTTAGGTTAGGTTAGGTTAGGTTTTTTTTTTTTTTTTTTTTTTTACGGGGGGAAATCCTCATGGATGTCCTCCGCCCTGGGGCGGGCGGAGGGGTCTGTCAGACTCTTACTGACTAAAACCACCCCGGTGTTCCATCTTCCACCTACGCCGGGGATCGCGGGAACGTATGCGACTTCCGTAATCCCCGGCTGGTGCCGGCCCGCCTCTGCGGGCCACATCTCGTAAGCGGGGGGAGTGAGGTGTTTAACTGCCCCCGCGACGTCAGAGGGTCGCACGGGAACACCACGCGCCGCCACCTCGGGTCCGGATGAATGGGGGGCAACGGACATCCCCAAGTCCGCCGCCCCTGGACCCAGTTAGGGGGGCAGAAGGAGGGCAGCGTATGCCCTCCTCCGACGCCCGGTGCGCCTGCTGCGGGCCGGGTGAGCACTCGACATCTCCCTCTCCCTTTCCGCAGCCTCCTTCTGCGCGATGACAGTTTCGCAGAAGGAGACCACCGCGTCCCAGGACTCCTCACCGCCGACCATAGAACGGACTACAGCCGGCAGCGAGAGGTCACTGCCTACCACAGAGACGAGGGCACGGCGCGGCTCCTCCCAGGCGGCACACTCTGCCAGCGTATGCCGCGCCGTGTCCTCCCGACAGTCGACGCAGTGGTGACACCGAGCGTCCGGCTCTCTGCCTATGCGACACAGGAACCTCCCGAAGCAACCATGCCCCGTGAGGACCTGTGTCACACGAAACGACAGGGAGCCGTGCCTTCTCCCGAGCCACATGTCGAGCACTGGCCGGATGGCCTCGATAGTGACGAGGCCGGCGGTAGGGCGTGAAAGCCTGTTCCGCCATTCCGCCACCAGGACCTCGCGCAGCTGCGACCGACGCAGCTCAAAATGTCGCTGCGTCAGTCGCTCCCCGCGCGCCCGCGCGTCCTCGCGCCACCGATGCATTGACGCGAGGACTTTTGCCTCCAGGTCCCAGGGCGGAGATCCGGCCAGTGCGCAAGCCGCCTCGTAGGAGATCGTGCGATAACCCCTGATGACTCTGACGGCCATCACCCTCTGCGGCTTCCGCAGAACAGAGATGGTGCCGGCCGTCAGGTCAGCCGCCCAGATCGGGGCCCCATACAGGGCCATCGATCGCACGATCCCCACGTACAACCGCCTGCAGACGGTGCTCGGGTCCCCCAGATTGGGAAGCAGCGTTGACAGCGCCCCAGCCGCGCCCAACAACTTGGGCGCCAGCCGTCGGAAGTGGGGTCCGAAATCCCACCGGCTGTCGAGCACCAATCCCAGGTATTTCATGGTGGACTCGACAGCGATACGGGCCCCATCGACCACGATGTGTGATCCCGCCGGCGGCGCCCGCCGGGGGCCATGAAAAACTATGGCCTCCGACTTGTTGAGGGCCACCTCCAGGCCAAGGCGCCGTATGCGGCTCACCACCTGTGAGACCGCGGCCGTCGCCAGCAACGCTGCCTCCCTGTACGAGCTCCCCCGGGCAGTGACCAGCGTGTCGTCAGCGTAACACGTCAGGTCCACTCCCGGCTGGAGCTCGCCTCTCAGCACCCAGTCGTACCCGATGTTCCACAGGGGCGGGCCCAAGACCGAACCCTGCGGAACACCGCACGACATGGGGTGCTGGTGTATGCCGTCACGTCCCAGATAGGTGACACACCTCTCCGCCAAATAAGCCCCAATGACGCGGCGGAGGTAGGGAGGCACTCGATGATAGCGTAGT
This sequence comes from Melanchra persicariae, assembly GCA_947386135.1. Classification (NCBI taxonomy): domain Eukaryota; kingdom Metazoa; phylum Arthropoda; class Insecta; order Lepidoptera; family Noctuidae; genus Melanchra; species Melanchra persicariae. Next base: position 22,832,936 of record OX376650.1, read on the forward strand.
GCCTCCCGAATACAACTCCAGGGCAGAGTGTTGAAGGCGTTGGAAATGTCCAAGGACACCGCCAACATCACCCCACCCCGGGACACCGCTTCCTCCGCCAGGACTCTCACACGCGATATCGCCGTGATAGTGGAGCGCCCGTGCCGGAACCCGAACTGGCATTCGGCTAGGTCCGGCCCCTCTCCGCACAAGTGGCTGACGAGGCGGGCTGCGATTATCCGCTCGAACAGCTTTCCCACCTCGTCCAGCAGCACTATGGGCCGGTACGCGGATGGCGAGTCCGCAGGGCGCCCCACCTTCCTGAGCAGAACCAGACGTCCAGATTTCCACTGAACGGGAAACTGGCCCTGCTCCAGGCACGCTGTGTAGAGTCCTCTCAGTTGGGGCTCTAGCTCCTTCAGAGCGAGGGCTAACACGCAACCGTGAATCCCATCGGGCCCCGGGGCAGTGTTCTTCGCCCGGAGCCGCATCACGGCCGCCCTCAACTCTGCTTGTGTCACCTCTGGGACGCTGGCGTTCTCTTCAGGCTCTGCGGCTGTGGGCAAAGCCATCGGCGGCGGAGTACGCTCCGCTCGTGCCGGGAAGAGGGCTGCCACTACGTCCTCCAGCAGCTCTGGTTGGAGACTCTCCGTAAGCGGGGGCGCCCATGGTCCGAGTTTCCCTCGGACCGAGCGATAGGGACGCCCCCACGGATCCCCGTTGAGAGTCGCCAACATCTCCTCCCTGGATCGCGTCTTCGCCTCGCCGATGGCCAGCCACAGAGCCTCCTTAGCCGCGCGGTACACCTCATACAGCGCGGCTTCTTCGTCAGGGACCCGACGACGTCTTCTCCGGTATCGGGTGTACTGGCGCCGCACTCGCACGCAAGAGACGCGCAACTGTGCGATCTCGGCGGACCACCAGTACACCTGGCGCCTTCTGGGTTGAGTGTGGACCCGGGGCATGGACGCGTCGCAGATTTGCGTCATCGCCCCGTGGAACCACTGCGCCTCCTCTTCGACGTCGACGGGTCCGGTCGTCGCCGACTCCCGAATCCAGGCCTGCAATATGGCGGCCTCCTCGAGTAGCTCCCTGTCGAGGCGCTTGCGCGCCCAGCGCGGACCGTCCGTTCGCGGGGCCGATGGGCTGCGGCCGCCCGCGGTCTGGGAGGAGACGTCGAAACGGATGTATCGGTGATCCGATAACGTCTCCACCTCCACGGCGACACGCCAGTCGCGGACACGGCTCGCGACAGCGGGGCTAGCGAACGAGACGTCCACTATAGAGCCGCCCCGCTGCCGCACGCACGTGTAGACCGAGCCCCGATTCAGAACGGTCAAGCCGGTCGTGACCGCCCACTCCTCCAACGCCTCGCCCTTGGCATCGGTGACTGGAGATCCCCACGCCGCAGACTTGGCGTTGAGATCCCCGAGTAACAGCACCGGGCGAGGGTGGTACCGGTTCACGACGGCACCCAACTCGAAAAGGAAGCTCTCGAAGTCGGCGAGGCTCTTGTTGGGGGAGAAATACGCCCCAACAGTGACAATGCCGTCCGCGAGGGCGGCCACCCAGCCGTGACCTCGGGACGGGTCGGTAAGAGCCCCGCCAATGATGGCTACCAAGCCGTCCAGGTCACCCACCCAATTATCTCGGGGGGGGACGTAGTACGGCTCGGCGACCACAGCCACATGAATCGACCACTCTGCCATGCTCTGGAGTACGAGGTCCTGAGCCCTGGCAGAGTGGTTGAGATTGCCCTGGAGGAAATGGAATTGTAGCATTATCCACAATCCATTCCCTCGGCACCATTCCTAGGCCGGGAGTCGGCCGAAGAGCAACCAGGCTGAGGGGGGTGTAAAGAGCCCCCGGCAGCCCGGTTCTTTTTCTTCCCCTTCTTGGGGGCGGGTGCGCCACAGGCCTTTCCGCCCACATTGTGCCCCGCGGGCCTCCCCGCATCCGTACAGAGACTGCAGTTCGGCGTCGCGGAGCACTGAGCCGCCTTGTGGCCGGGCTTACCGCAGCGATAACATTGCTCGCTGCGGTCTATTGCGGCGGTGCACCGTGCCCTGACGTGCCCAACGTCAAGGCATCGGTAGCACCGCATAGCCCTGGGTTGCAGCAGCTTCACCCGTGCTGCAACCCACCCCACCAAAAGCCGCCCGCTGTCGGCGATCATCTTCGCCGCCGCCACCGGGCACTTCACCCAAATGGTGCCGAGCCCGGTAGCGTCGGCGCGAATCTCGCCCACCCGCACGTCACCCGACGGACATCCACTGCTTCGGGCGACGGCCGCCACGACCTCCTCCGGGGTCGTCGAGTCGTCCAGGCCATCGACGCGCAGTTCAGCGGTCTTCACGGGTCTGGAAACTCGAACGTCCTCTTCGTGGAGGACCTCTCTCAATTTGGCGGCCAGGATGTCCGCCTTCTCGCTGCCCGAGGGTCCGGAAACCTCGAACAGCCGCGCCCCCGTAACCGCCGACCTCATTTTGAAGCCGGTCGGTGTGCCGAGGTCGGGGAACGCGACCTTCGCCTTCGCCTGCGTGAGGACCTCCTTGTAGGTAAGGCCCCTCTCGATGGCTCCGGGCTGCAGTGTGAGTACCACAGCCGCGGAGCGTAGGGCCCTGCTCTTTCGAGACCTCCGCTTTTTTTTATGCGTGGGCTTAGGCTGAGCGGGTGCCGGCGGCGACGTCTTCTTTTTGCGGCTCTTTTTGACGACCGTCGTCCAAGCCTCTGTGGTGGGGTCGGACGCGGTCGCTGGGGTCGCATTTGAGCTGGGAGGGGGTGCTGACGCACCCTCCGCGGGCTTCTTGGGCCCCTCCGCGGGCTTTTTACCCCTCTTTCCAGCTTTGGCCGCCTCGGTCGACGGCCCTGGCCTTGCGGCTTCCTCCATCCTCCGTTTGTCCGCCGCTAGCGGTGGCCGGAGGTTCTGGGCCGGGAGTAGCCTTGACTCTAAGGCCTCCAGGCGGGCATTCATCATGCCCCCACACTGCTGCATGCAGATGCGGACGATCTTCTCGATGTCCGTATCTCGCGCAGTTGCAGGGGCAGGGGCCGACGGAGGGGCCGCAACCACCGGGGAGCCGGGAGCTACCCTTTGTGCGGCAACCTCCCGTTTGAGGTCCTCCAGCTCAGCTCGGAGACGGCTGTTCTCCTCCCACAGCTTCGCCGTCTCCTCCGAGGTTGTTCGGTCAAGGAGGACCTCAACCGCCTCCTTGATGCCCTCAGCCGCCTCTTTAAGGGCGCGCGTGAACGTGCCCTTTAAGCTGCCCGATTTTGTGGCAACTTTCAGGACAACGTCCACGCCGTCCAGAACCTGGCGACTGAGTGCCGCCGCCGTTAAGCCCTCCCCAGAAGCCGCCTGAGCGGCCCGCCGTTCTCGAGCCTGTCGAGCCATCTCGCCGACCTCATCAGCCGCGGCCGCTTTCCGCTGCGCCCGCTTTGCAGCGTTAACCTCCGCTTTGTTGCTATCTAGCAATAGCGGGGACGCAGCGGAATCTCCGCTCAGGTCAGCGAGCGTGGTCTCGTCGCTCACCGCTTCTTCCTGGGGTCGGTCTGAACTGACCCCTGGAATCGGCGTAGCGGGCCGCAAGAATCGACCCCTTTGGTCGCGCTGCGGCAGCCGAGCGGATGTTGCACCCACCACTGCGCGACCACCTCTTTTTGATGTCGGCACCTTTGCGGCCGACAGATCCTCTTCGCTTGAGGAGGGATTTAAAGCCTCCCCGCGCGAACGCTTCCCCCAAAATTTTGAGGTGGCGTGTGAGCCTCCTCGGCTCTTGCTGCCGCTTCCGGCAGGCGGCTCTTCAATCTCCGCCAAAACTGGCCCATCATCGTTTTTTTTTTGTTGTTGTGTTGTATCCATATGATTCCCACGAGTAGATATAGGTTTCAAATGTCCACCGAGCAGAGCCTAGATACTCGGTAAGCCTACATACTGCAGGGGGTCGGCAGGTACCCTACAGGGGAAGCGCTAACGACTGGTAACCCCACCAGCCATTCATCCTATCGCCGCGCTTCAGAACTTAGGATTGGGGGTTTTTTATCTTAGAGGTGTCCTTCCTCTGGGCCAGGCGGTAAAGCCAAGCCCCCGAGGCGGCATTAGACATGACACACAAAAAAAAAAAAAAAAAAAGGTTAGGTTAGGTTTTTTTTTTTTTTTTTTTTTTGGCAGGAGTGGGAAATCCTCATGGACGCCCCAACTGGGGCAGTGCCGGACTCTTACCGGCTAAAACCCACTCCTGCCTTTCTAAGTGTTCCCCTGATATAGTCAGAGATCTTGTTTTGATATTTTATTCTTCAATTCTTTTTAAATTTGTTTACTACGTTTTTAACTAATAAATTTAAAGACTTTAATTAATTTATGAACTATTTTAATTTTCTAATAATTTATTCTGATGTTTTCTATGCTTGTCGCTTCACTCTCCGGGAGTATCCTCTTTTCTCTTCATAAAAAGCGGCTGCTTCCCGTATCCTAAGATCCAGTGGAAGCAGTCCGGAGAGCAACAAGGCCGAGTTCAACGACGTTGTCCTATAGGCCTTTATAATTTTCTGCGCAAAGCCCCTCTGAACGGTGTTGAGCTGCTTTTTAATTCCCACTTTATTTGTGGCCGATGCCCAAGCACTAGCAGCGTACATAATAACCGGCTCCACTACCGCGATGTATATGGTCCTGATAATTTCGGGTTTCAGACCCCAGCTGATTTTGGCGGCTCTTGACAGCTGTTTATATAAGTTTAACGCTTTCCTCGTAACGTTCGAGGCGTGAGCGTTAAACGTCAGCTTATCGTCAATCGTGAGCCCCAAAATCTTGATCTCCCGAGACAGGACAATGTCCTCTCCGCCCATGTGCAGAAGTGGTGAGTCGAATTTAAGCTTATTGGTGACGACCATTGCTTTGGTTTTATGAGGCGCAAACTTGAGTTTATTTCCGACCCCCCACTTCCGAACATGCAGGAGACTTGCATTGGCCCGTCTCTGGACATCAAGCGCTGTGTCACCCGAAAATATCAGCACCACATCATCCGCAAACGCTTGGCAGTAGTCCCCCCGACCACTCAATTCTTTAAGCAGGGGGTCCAGGAGCAGGTTCCAAAAGGTGGGCCCTCCTATAGAGCCTTGTACGCAACCTTTGGTTGTCTTCTGAACATGTTCAGCTCCCGCGTACCGCACCCTGACCTTTCTGTCTCGTAGATAGCTATCTACGAGACGTCGTAGATTTATGGGGCATTTTGTCTCTGCCAGTCGGTATTTCATTGCGGGCCACCAGGCATTATCGAAGGCTCCCTCTATGTCCAATGATATGACCACGATGATCTTCTTTTGTTTTAATCTGTCTTTTATGTGATTTATCAGGTCATAGAGGGAGTCCTCGGTGCTGCGCTGGGGCACGAATCCGTACTGGTGTCTGCTCGTCTGTGGAGATATATGCCATCTTATTCGACGCATCAGCATTTTCTCCATAATTTTGCCCAATACAGGCAATAGCCCAATCGGCCTGTACGATTTAGGGTGCGCATAGTCATCCTTGCCCGGTTTCCTAAGGACCACGACTACCGCATCTTTCCAGATGGTCGGAAAGTGGGACAAGCCAAGGCAACGGTTTAGCACTGCCAGGAACAGTTGTGGGTTGTGAGTAATAACCGCCCTACATATATCTGCGGTAAATCCGTCAATCCCCGGAGCTTTTTTGGGATTAAAGCTGTATGCGGCCCACTTTAGTTCCTCCGTTGTGAATAGAGGGTCGAATGTCTCACCATTCTCGCTTTCGTTCACTCTATTCGCCAACTCCCTTATCCTGCTGTGGTCCGCATTGTCATCCTGTGTTTTATCCTCAGGATAAAACGTCTCCGCAAGCATCCGAGCTGACTCCGCGCCGTTGAGTACGCTGTTGTTGCGTACTAGCGGTATGTCCTCCTGTCTTGTGGTAGTGCGGCCTATTACCCTGTATATGCTGTCCCACATGGTTTCGCGTTCCTGTCTTCCGCAAAACTCTTTCCAACTTGACGTCAGAGTACTCTCGATTTTCTGCTTCAGCTCTTCCTTTGCTGCAGCATATTGGCTGAAGACCCAAGCTCGGCGTCGCGGGGCGGCATTGGAGATTCTCCGCTTCCGTCTCCTGACTTCTTTCCTCATTCGTGTCAACTCCTCGGTCCACCAAGGCAATCCTGTCTGGTTTATTTTATTAACGGTCGGTATGGTCTCTTCGCAAGCTTTCTCTATTGATTCTGTGTATTTATCTGTTATCTTGTCTAACTCTTCTGTTGTTTGTATTCTATCTATTTCTGTTTTGTTTATATTGTTTTGTTCCCAAATTTCGTTAAGTTTCCCATAAAGTTGTCCCCATTTTGCCTTTTTTGTGTTATATTTTCTAGTTGTTCGTTTTATATCCATACCTTTTGACTTTTCTAGTTTTAAATCAAACAGGATTGCCCTGTGGTCCGAGGTGGTGACATCCCCAGATAGTCTCCAGTTCACTACACTTCGAAGCATGTCCTCCGTACATGTCGTTATGTCAACGCAGCTACAGTACCTTTGGCCACCTCTGATGACATCGAAGGTAGGGGCCGTTCCTGAGTTCAGGATCTGAAGTCCCAGTTCATCGAGGGCACCCGCCAGGGCCTCCCCCCTTTGATCCGCCTCTCGACTTCCCCACCAAGTGTTCCAAGCGTTTACATCCCCCCCCAGTATCACGTCGCCAACTCCGATCTCCTCCATAATTTTCTTGAGATGGTCCAAGTCTGGCTCGATAGGCTGTCCACCATCCAGGTACACCGACACCACACCTATCTCCCAGGCTCCGGTCTTTAATTTTGCAACGGCAAAGTTTTCCGTTGTCAGAGTCGGGCACTGTGTGAGGTCTATATTGTCGTCGAAGAGTACAATGGCCGCTTTGTTGACTTTCTCGGTCTTCCTGGCGCACTGCACTACTCGTGTCCCCGGATGGCTCTTCATTTCTCCAATCCCACCTATGTATGGCTCTTGGACCAACGCAAACGCCAATTTCCTTTGACCAGCTTCCAGGATCAGTTCAGCCGTTGCCAATTTACTCTTTTGGAGGTTTGCCTGTACGACGTGATACTGGTGAGGTCTGACATTGCCTCTTCCCGCGCTTCCGCCCGGGACCACCTTAGCAGTACGCCACCGACAGCCGCGCCAGTCCATCCCACTTGACGCGGACTGGGCACTCGCTGTCGAAGGCGTTATGCTCGGTTTTGCTCATCCTGGCGGAGACACAGTTACGACACTTTGGTGGTTCCGCAGCTATCAATGAGGGGCAGTCTACCCTCATGTGGGGGTCCCCACAGTGTGTACAGAGGTCTGCAGTTTCCTTGCACATCTTTCGGCTATGGCCGAAGCGCAAGCAGCGAGTGCACTGTATCAGCGGCGATTGGTCTAGCACTCGCACCCGCTGCAAGTCGATGTGCACCCGACCCGCGTGCGTCAGCCTCTGCCACAGAGCAGGCGATACCTGCAGGATGACGTGGCACATGTGGGGGTTCCTCGTCCTGCGACGGTACTTCACTCCCAACCTCAGGTCACCCGCAGGCACGTCCCCAATCAGATGGGCGTTTTGGCGCTTTAAAGCCTCTAAAAGCTGCCCTCGTCCGTGTGGCACGAGAGTACATCCTTGGCGATGATGAGAGGATCCTTGTTCTTCACCTCTTCCACCATTAACTTTCCGGCCTTTTTTATCCTCTCGGCCACACTGGTCAGCTCCTCTCTCGTCCTAAAGCCAACCACCACCTTCTGGTCTCTTACTTTTCGCACTCTCTCCACCCTGGTGCCCTCATTCCTGGCGTCCACCGCCGTCCTGAGTTTTTCAAGAACCTCTTCCCCGGTGTCCTTGTCATCGACCGATGACTTCCAAGGTTCCTGGAAGCGCTGCTTCGGGGTAGCGGCCATTTCCGCGAATGAGGGCCCCTGGCCCGCGACAAAGCAAGGTGACTCTCTCAGTTGCTCCGACAGAGCCCGCGTATGCTGTTTGCATTCCTCCAGCGCCTTGTTGTGCTGCTGGAGGTTCTCCATGAGCTGTTTTACGAGCTCTGTCGGGACAACTGCACTCGGCGTCGGGTCCCTTGGATGGTCCATTTTAACGCCTGACTCGGTACCGGTTCCTCTTTCAGCCTCTGCCTCTTTCACCAGCTGGTAGAGCCTCTCCACCGCTTTCGTGATCTCGTCTTTTATCTCCTTCTTCAGGTTCCGAGAGCTCACCAGCTGAATTTTGGCTTTAGAGAGGCAGGCTTTCGCCTCCGAGGTTCTGTTGAGGTACCGAGTAGGCTGTGAGTTGGGCGGCGAGCTGTCTCCGGTCAGTTGTTGTCCATCGGACTTTGCCTCTTGCGAGAGTGTCGTCTTGGATTTGATTTGAGTTTGGGGGGAGAGGTCGCTGGGGCCTTCTTTGGAGGGGTTGGTGTCTTGGGAGGCTGTGCTGTCTTAGACCTATCAGCCTCCCACTCCCCAATACTACGCCTCACTGACGGACCCGCCTGAACAGAATGAGACCTCCCCGTATCCAAACTCTCCTCCTCAGCCTTGGTCTTTTTTAAGACCGGAGTCCTGATCCCGAACATGTCAGAGAGTAACAAGAAAAGTACCAAAGAGCTTTTCAAAGGACACCTTGAGCTAATCCCTGTAAAGAGGGGATCAGTGTATAAAAGTTAAAATAATAAAATAGAATGACTAAAAGTAGTCACGTCAATAGTTTGCTAACGGTCCAGTTAACGTTCTTTGCTCCCCTGCCCCTAAATATATTGCTATGCGTACCTAAATACGATATAACGGCTTGTGGAGGCCAAACTAGTGTCCGGGGGGCAAAAAAGAGTGTAAAAATATTTTGTCAAAATTTCCTATCTCTTCCCTATATAGAACAGGGCGGGTGGGAGGGAAATTTTTTCGAGCTAGGCGCTCGAGCGAGGTGTCAGGAGAAGCGTCTCGGTGCGGGCTAGCTAGCTGGGACGTTTTCGGGAATAAGGGTTGAACAAAATTTTTAGGGGTGGTCAAAAAACCAGTTTTTTCAGGCAAAAAACGTGTTTTCAGCGACCGGGAAGGGTGTCAGTTCGCGCACAGCGCTGGGAACCCAAGGTTAGTATGGCGAAAACACGATTCCGCAAACAGGAAGAAAATCGAATGAAGGGTTCCGTAGTTAGAACCAGGTAAGTATGAAGAATTTAGTGAAAAAGGGGTTGGTGCCAAAATTAAAACCACCCCTGCAGATTTGTCAAAAATTTTGCGTCAATAAGTTATGGGACGCCTATTAAAGTTTTCTGGAACAGAAAACCGCTTCAAAAACGCAATCCAGACGCCCAAGAAATCACGGTTAGGTTAGGTTAGGTTAGGTTTCTCAGGGCCAACCCAAAGGCCCTTCTCAGGGCCAACCCAAAGGCCCTTCTCAGGGCCAACCAAAAGGTCCTTTTCAGGGCCACTCCGACGCTTCGGCGTCAGAGGCTAGCCGCGCGCCGTCTGCGGCTAGCTTCTCTGAAGGTGCAGTCGAGTTTTTGGACTCTGACGACCAGTCCGTCACGAGTGTCTCGGATGCGGGCGACTCCCGGTCGCGGAAGCGGGCCTTCCGTAAGGATGGGTCAGAGGGCTCTTCGGGCTCGTCCAGGCGGTCGAAAGCCAAAAGGCCGTCAATAGCTGCAGACACCCACGAGGTGGGTCTTGCGGACGCCCAACGTCAGCTCGACCTGGCTCGGCGGGAGCTGCACCAGCAGGAGCTGGAGGAGCGGGTCGTTGCGAAGGAGCAACGGGAGCGTGCTGCTCGGGCCAAGTCCGGGTACGGTGCGTCCCGCGTTCTGTACGCGGACCACTCCTTGGCCGAGCTGCAGCAGATGGCGGAGGAGGACGAGGAGGAGATCGTTGAGGTCGCCTCCAAGTCCTCAAATTTAAAAGGGACCTTCCAAAAGGCCCTTAAGTGTCGGGCCGCGAGCATGCACGGTATCGTTATGGAGCTGGTCCAGCGCAAGGCGACTGACGAAACGCGGCAACTGCAGGCGACAGTCAATCGGCTGCAGTTGGAGGTCAGCCAGCTTCATACGAAGCTAGCTGAAGCCACGGCTCGGCCACATCAGACCGAACCAAGACCAGCGGCAGAGGCCCCCGCCTCCAACCTTGAGGATGTCATCCGCAAGGTGGTTATGGAGGAGAGGGCCTTCACGCGAGCCTGCTTAGCAGGAATAGAGGACCGGCTCTTGCCGGAGCAACGCCTCCGACCGCCGCTTGCCGCGGACAAGAGGCAAAGCGAGCCGGGGCCGTCCTTGCAAGGGGAGGACGCCCTTCTCCCTTCCACTACTCCGTCCAACCAGCAGGGTTGGACCGAAGTGGTCGGGAAGGGAAAGGGCAGAGGAAAGAAGACGGCGACAGCCGCCCCTGCTGTCGCAGCCACCACGGCCACCACGACTCCCAGCCAGTCGCAGACGACCGGGAAGGGAAGGAGGAGGGGCAGGGGCAGAAAAGCGGCAACGGCCGTTCCTGTCGCCCCCGTCACCACGCCTCCCAGCCAGTCGCAGGCGACCGGCACAGGGAAGAGAAGGGGAAAATTGGTTCCCCCAAAGTCCGCGGCCGTCGTCGTGACGCTCACCGCGGAGGCCGCGGAACGAGGGGAGACGTACGCGTCCGTATTATTGCGGGCGCGTGCCAACGCCGATCCCACTCAACTGGGGATCGGCAAAGTCTCCTGCCGCAGGACCCAAGCCGGGGCTCGAATTTTCGAGTTCCCTGGCGCGGAGGGAAACGCAAACGCTGACCTCTTTGCAGCCAAGCTGCAGGAGGTCATTGCGGACGCGGCCAAGGTGGCCCGACCTGTCAAGTCGGCGGCCATCGAGGTGACCGATCTTGACGACTCGGTCACCAAGGAGGAGGTGGTGGCGGCGGTCGCAGCTATTGGGGGCTGCAGCGTCACAGCGGTGCAGGGCCGGGACATCAGGCCCGGCCGCGGCGGCATGGGAACTATCCGTCTCGAGTGCCCGGTCGCCGCTGCCAAAGCCGTCCTTGGAATGGGACGGCTCTTGGTCGGGTTCAGCTCGGGTGCAGTCCGAGCACTTGAAGACCAGCCCCTGCGCTGCTTCAGGTGCTGCGGCATAGGGCACACCCGAGCCCTGTGCCCTTCAACGGTCGACAGATCTCTGACCTGCTACCGCTGTGGCAAGGAGGGCCACAAAGCTGCCTCCTGCACGGTCGCCACGCCGCACTGCGCAGTGTGCGCCGCCAGTGGCTGCCCTGCAGGCCACGTGACGAGGGGGAGGATGTGCAATCCTCCCCCTAAGAGGGGCAAAGTGCAGGCGCCGGTCGGGCCTGCTGCTAGCACCGTCGTTCCCGAGGCAGGAACGGCGGTGGCGGCGGAGGAGGAGGGTGCGATGTCGATTGATGGATAGGGTCGATCATCGCATCCTCCAGGCGAACACCAACCACTGCCGAACAGCCCAGGATCTGCTGATGCAGACCATGGCTGAGTGGTTGGTGGACTTGGCGGTGGTCGCCGAGCCCTACTCGGTCCCTGGCAATTGGCTGGGCGATCAGGACGGCCTGGTGGCAATGGTGACGCGGTCTTCCACAGACTCCCCTCCCCTCTCGCTTTTAGAGAGAGGATCGGGATACGTGGCCACCGCGTGGGGAGGTGTGGCCCTGGTAGGGGTCTATTTCTCCCCAAACCGCCCTCTCTCGGACTTTGAGGATTTCCTCGAAGTCCTCACTGCAGTCGTAGGGAGGGCGGCGCCGCGCCAGGTCGTGGTGTTGGGCGACCTGAACGCCAAGTCGGTGGCCTGGGGCAACCCGGCTGCCTCCTGCAACGTCCGGGGACGCGCCGTCGAGTTCTGGGCGGCGTCGTGCGGTGTGTCCCTCCTCAACAGGGGGGCGGTCCACACGTGTGTGCGGCGGCAGGGAGGGTCGGTGGTGGACGTCTCGTTTGCCACCCCCGTGCTGGCCGCACGCATCGTGAACTGGCGGGTGGAGACGGTGGAGACCTTGTCGGACCACCGATATGTGCGGTTCGACATCTCCACCCAGGGCCCCCGGGGGGAGATGACCCGCTCTAGCAGGTCTCCTTTCCCACGGTGGGCTCTGACTCGCCTGGACCGGGAGGCAGCCAAGGAGGCGGCCTTCCTCCAGGACTGGCTGTCTCCCCCCCCTGTCGAGGACGTCCCGGACGTTGACGCCGCAGCGGTCCGGCTCAAGAGGTCCTTGACCGAGGTGTGCAACTCCAGCATGCCTCGGTCCCGTCGCCCGCCTCCCCGTCGCGCCGTCTATTGGTGGTCGGAGGAACTGGCGGGGCTCCGGGCCACCTGCGTGGCGGCTAGGAGGGCCTACACGCGGAGCCGACGGCGCAGCGTCCGTAGCCAAGCAGACGAGGACCGCCTTTACGCCTCTTACAGAGAGGCTCAGATGGTTCTCAAGTCGGCTATGGGCGCTGCCAAGGACTCGGCGAGGGCCGAGATGCTGGAGGGTCTCGACAGGGATCCATATGGGAGACCATACAGGGCGGCGCGGAACCAACTGCGGCCCCATGGTCCCCCACTGACGGAGACCCTCGAGCCGGCGTTGCTGGATGGGGTGGTCCGGTCCCTGTTTCCGCGCAGGACCGACTTCACCCCACCAACGATGGACCCCCCGCAGGAGGCGGCTTCACCGCCGGAGGAGGAGGTACCCCCGGTGACGGCGGATGAGTTTTACGCGGGGGTTCTCAGCCTCCGCGCTAAGAAGACGGCCCCTGGGCCGGACGGCGTCCCCGCACGGGTGGTGGCCATAGCCGCCGCTCAAATGGAGGACAGATTTCGGGAACTCTTCAGCGCGTGCCTTACGGCTGGGAGGTTCCCGAAACTGTGGAAGGAGGGGCGGCTATGCCTCCTCCGGAAAGAGGGACGCCCGGCGGATTCCCCTTCGGCATACCGGCCCATCGTTCTGCTCGATGAGGTCGGTAAAATGTTCGAGGGGATCATTGCCTCCCGGCTGAATGGCCACCTACGGAGGGTAGGGCCGGACCTGTTGGACGCCCAGTTCGGTTTTCGACAAGGGCGTTCGACAATCGACGCGCTGGCCCTACTGAAGGGCCAGGTGAAGGGGGCGGTGGAGGCCGGGGACGGAGTGCTGGCAGTGTCATTCGACATAGCCAACGCCTTCAACTCCGTCCCCCACTCGACCATACTGGAGGCACTCCGATATCACGGAGTGCCCCAATACTTGCGGAGCCTCCTGGCCAGCTACTTGGAGGACCGAGAGGTCCTCCTTGTCGACAAACTGGCCAGGTTGCGTAGATACAGCGCGGAGTCTGGTGTTCCGCAGGGGTCAGTCTTAGGACCCCCCCTGTGGAACATCGGCTTCGACTGGCTGTTGCGGGGAGCCCTCCTCCAGGGCACGAGTGTCATCTGCTACGCGGATGACACGCTCCTCACTGCCCGGGGGAGGAACTTCGGGGAGGCGGCCTGTCTGGCATCGGCTGGCGGGTCATTGGTGGCGGGGAGGATACGCAGCCTGGGATTGAGGGTGGCGCTGAACAAGACCGAGGCCGTGTTCTTTCACGGGCCTCGGCAGCGCTGCCCTCCTGACGCCCACATTGTCGTGGAGGGCGCCAGGGTGGGCGTCCAGACCCAGCTGAAATATCTGGGTCTAGTGCTGGACAGCAGGTGGCGCTTCGGCCCGCATTTCAGTGGGCTGTCGACGCGCCTGCTGAGGGCTGCGGACGCCCTCTCCTGGCTCCTCCCGAACCTGGGAGGGCCCAGTGCGCGATGCCGGCGCCTATATGCCGGCATCCTGAGAAGCATGGCCCTGTACGGGGCCCCCATCTGGGCAGACTCCCTCCATAGGAGGGAGAACGCGACGGCGATGCGCCGGCCCCAAAGGGCCATTGCACTGCGGGTGGCGAGGGCCTACCGCTCGGTGGGCTTTTCGGCGGCGTGCGCTCTGGCTGGCACCCCTCCTTGGGAGCTGGAGGCGTGGGTGCTCGCCAGAGTGTACGAATGGACGGCGCGGCGAAAAGCTCTCGGGGAGCGCCCCGTCGCGGAAGAGCGGGAGGCCGTGCGGCGGGAGGCGAGGGACGCCATCATCGTCCATTGGACGCAGGACCTCGCCTCCGCCACTTTTGGCCGCCGAACCCTGGACGCGCTCGGCCCAGTCCTGCGGGACTGGCTCGAGCGGCCCCACGGTTTCCTCTCATTCCGTCTGGTGCAGGTGCTGTCAGGCCACGGCTGTTTCGGCACGCACCTGCACCGGATCGGGAGGGAGGAGACTCCGGCGTGCCACGACTGCGGCGCGGCGGAGGACACGGCACAGCACACACTCGAGGTGTGCCCGGCTTGGTCTGAGCCGCGCCGTAGTCTGACTGCGGAGATCGGACAGGACCTCTCACTTCCCAGCGTGGTCAACTCTATGCTGGAGAGTGAGGGGTCCTGGGCTGCGGTCGCCTCCTTTTGCGAGGACGTCATCTCGCAAAAGGAGGCGGCGGAGCGCGCGCGGGAGGACGACCCTCTCGCTGCGCCGCTCCGAAGGCGGAGAAGAGGTCGGAGAAGACGCCGTCTTCTCCCTCCTCATGGTGATGATAGGCGGGCGACAGGCGCGGGGGCGCCTCCGCCCGCATTGCACTCTACACCACCTCCGCCGGTCATTCCCGGCCCTCCCTCCTCACGGGGAGGGCGTGCAGGGCCCGCCGTGTAGGCGGGCAGACGTCGGAGAGGGACTGGACGCAAAGGCTGTGCCAATCTCCCAGTCCCCCTCCACTCAGACGATGCGGGAATGCCGCTGGGTTGTTTTAGTGGGTATACCGGGTCAGCCCGGGGAGTCCCACATACCCCTCCCATTCCCCCAATGGTAGGGTATGCGTAATGCATTTTTTCCCAGCGCAAACAAAAAAAAAAAAAAAAAAAAAAAAAAAAAGGTTAGGTTAGGTTAGGTTAGGTTAGGTTAGGTTGGGGGACCCCCCACAGAGCTTGCGTCCACGTCGCGTCCCCTGGAAACGACCCAGTTCTGTCACCGTAACGGAGTGGCAGACTGGGATCGGCCAAAGTGCTCTGTGCTTCGTAGTTATCATTTTCTTTGCGTTTTTAACTGCGATCTTGCGGTGGCTATGCCAAAACCCCCGCGGGACGCCCTCGGGCGTTTTTTAAAACCCAAGGGCCCTTCTCAGGGCCAACCAAAAGGCCCTTCTCAGGGCCAACCAAAAGGCCCTTCTAAGGGCCAACCCAAAGGCCCTTCTCAGGGCCACTCCGACGCTTCGGCGTCAGAAGCTAGCCGCGCGCCGTCTGCGGCTAGCTTCTCTGAAGGTGCGGTAGAGTTTTTGGACTCTGACGACGAGTCCGTCTTAAGCGTCTCGGACGCGGGCGACTTCCAGTCGCGGAAGCGGGCCTTCCATAAGGATGGGTCAGAGGGCTCCTCGAGCTCGACCAGGCAGTCGAAGGCCAAAAGGCCGACGATAGCCGCGGACACCCACGAAGTGGGTCTCGCTGACGCCCAACGCCAGCTTGACCTATCACGGCGGGCGCTGCACCAGCAGGAGCTGGAGGAGCGGGTGGCTGCGAAGGAGCAGCGAGCACGTGCAGCTCGGGCCAAGTCCGGGTACGGCGCGTCCCGCGTGCTGTACGCGGACTTCTCCCTGGCTGAGCTACAGCAGATGGCAGAGGAGGACGAGGAGGAGATCGCGGAGGTCGCCTCTAAGTCCTCCAACCTTAAGGGCACCTTTCAAAAGGCCCTTAAGTGCCGGGCCGCCAGCATGCGCGGCATCATAGAGGAGCTCGTCAAGCGGAAGACGAGCGAGGAAACGCGGCAGCTGCAAGCGAGGGTCGATCGCCTGCAGTCGGAGGTCAGCCAGCTTCATCAGAAGCTGGCCGATGTTACGGCTCGGCCAATTCTGGCCGAACCGACACCTGCTGCGGAGGCCCCTACCTCCACCAACCTTGAGGACGTCTTCCGCAAGGTGGTTATGGAGGAGCGGGCCTTTACAAGAGCCTGTCTTGCAGGCATTGAGGACCGGCTCTTGCCGGAGAAACGCCTTCGACCGCCGCTTGCCGCGGACGAGAGGCGAGGCGAGCCGGGTCCGTCCTCGCAAGGGGAGGACGCCCTTCTCCCTTCGGCTACTCCGTCTGACCAGCAGGGTTGGACCGAAGTGGTCCGGAAGGGGAAGGGCAAGGGGAAGAAGACGGCGACTGCAGTCCCTGCCGTCACCGCCACCACGCAGCCCAGACAGTCGCAGGCGACTGGAAAGAGAAAGAGGAGGGGCAGGGGCAGAAAGGCGGCAACGGCCGTTCCTGCCGTCCCCGCCACCACGCCGCCCAGCCAGTCGCAGGCGACCGGCAGGTTTCAGAGGAAGGGGAAACTTTTTCCCCCAAAGACCGCGGCCGTCGTAGTGACGCTCACTGCAGAGGCCGCGGAGCGAGGGGAGACATATATGTCAATATTAATGCGGGCGCGTGCGAATGCTGATCCCACTCAGTTGGGGATTGGCAAAGTTTCTTGCCGGAGGACCCAAACCGGGGCTCGCCTTTTCGAGTTTCCTGGGGCGGAGGGCAGTGCCAACGCTGACCTCTTTGCAGCCAAGCTGCAAGAGGTCATCGCGGACGCTGCCAAGGTGGCCCGACCGGTCAAGTCGGCGGCCATCGAGGTGACCGACCTCGACGATTCGGTCACCAAGGAGGAGGTGGTAGCGGCGGTCGCAGCCATTGGGGGCTGCGGCGTCACAGCGGTGCAGGGCCGGGACATCAGGCCCGGCCGCGGTGGCATGGGCACTATTCGTCTCCAGTGCCCAGTCGCCGCTGCCAAAGCCGTCCTTGATAAAGGACGGCTTCTTGTGGGCTTCAGCTCGGGTGCGGTCCGGGCACTTGTAGACCAGCCTCTGCGCTGCTACAGGTGCTGCGGCATCGGACACACCCGAGCCCTTTGCCCGTCGGCGGTCGACAGGTCTCTGACCTGTTACCGCTGCGGCAAAGAGGGCCACAAAGCCGCCTCCTG
Source organism: Melanchra persicariae (assembly GCA_947386135.1). NCBI lineage: Eukaryota > Metazoa > Arthropoda > Insecta > Lepidoptera > Noctuidae > Melanchra > Melanchra persicariae. Next base: position 22,849,838 of record OX376650.1, read on the forward strand.
CACGGCCGCAACTCCGCACTGCGCAGTCTGTGCCGCCAGTGGCTGCCCGGCAGGCCACGTGATGAGGGGGAGGATGTGCAATCCACCCCAAAAGAGGGGTAAAGCACAGGCGCCGGTCGTGCCTGCTGCTAGCACCGTCGTTCGCGAGGCTGGAACGGCGGTGGCAGCGGAGGAGGGGGATGCGATGTCGACTTAATTAGGTCGAACATCGCATCCTCCCAATAGTGTCGCGGTCTTCCACAGACTCCCCTCCCCTCTCGCTTTAGAGAGGGGACCGGGATACGTGGCCGCCGCGGCAGCATTCGCCTCCTTTTGCGAGGACGTCATCTCGCAAAAGGGGGCGACGGAGCGCGCGCAGGAGGAGGACCCTCTCGCTGCGCCGCTCCGAAGGCGGAGAAGAGGTCGGAGAAGAAGCCGTCTTCTCCCTCCTCATGGTGGTGTAGGCGGGCGATAGGCGCGGGGGTGCCTTCGCCCGCATTGCACTCTACACTACCCTCGCCGGTCATTCCCGGCCCTCCCCCAACGGGAGGGCGTGAAGGGCCCGCCGTGCAGGCGGGCGTACGTCGGAGAGGGACTGGACGTAAAGGCTATGCCGATCTCCCAGTCCCCCTCCACTCTGACGATGCGGGAATGCCGCTGGGTTGTTTTAGTGGGTATACCGGGTCAGCCCGGGGAGTCCCACATACCCCTCCCATTCCCCCAATGGGAGGGTATGCGTAATGCATTTTTTCCCAGCGCAAACAAAAAAAAAAAAAAAAAAAAAAAAAAAAGGTTAGGTTAGGTTGGGGGACCCCCCACAGAGCTTGCGTCCACGTCGCGTCCCCTGGAAACGACCCAGTTCTGTCACCGTAACGGAGTGGCAGACTGGGATCGGCCAAAGTGCTCTGTGCTTCGTAGTTATCATTTTCTCCTTGCGTTTTTAACTGCGATCTTGCGGTGGCTATGCCAAAACCCCCGCGGGACGCCCTCGGGCGTTTTTTAAAACCCAAAGGCCCTTCTCAGGGCCAACCAAAAGGCCCTTCTCAGGGCCAACCAAAAGGCCCTTCTCAGGGCCAACCAAAAGGCCCTTCTCAGGGCCAACCCAAAGGCCCTTCTAAGGGCCACTCCGACGCTTCGGCGTCAGAGGCTAGCCGCGCGCCGTCTGCGGCTAGCTTCTCTGAAGGTGCGGTAGAGTTTTTGGACTCTGACGACGAGTCCGTCTTAAGCGTCTCGGACGCGGGCGACTTCCAGTCGCGGAAGCGGGCCTTCCATAAGGATGGGTCAGAGGGCTCCTCGAGCTCGGCCAGGCAGTCGAAGGCCAAAAGGCCGACGATAGCCTCGGACACCCACGAAGTGGGTCTCGCTGACGCCCAACGCCAGCTTGACCTATCACGGCGGGCGCTGCACCAGCAAGAGCTGGAGGAGCGGGTGGCTGCGAAGGAGCAGCGAGCACGTGCAGCTCGGGCCAAGTCCGGGTACGGCGCGTCCCGCGTGCTGTACGCGGACTTCTCCCTGGCTGAGTTACAGCAGATGGCGGAGGAGGACGAGGAGGAGATCGCGGAGGTCGCCTCTAAGTCCTCCAACCTTAAGGGCACCTTTCAAAAGGCCCTTAAGTGCCGGGCCGCCAGCATGCGCGGCATCATAGAGGAGCTCGTCAAGCGGAAGACGAGCGAGGAAACGCGGCAGCTGCAGGCGAGGGTCGATCGCCTGCAGTCGGAGGTCAGCCAGCTTCATCAGAAGCTGGCCGATGTTACGGCTCGGCCAATTCAGGCCGAACCGACACCTGCGGCAGAGGCCCCTACCTCCACCAACCTTGAGGACGTCTTCCGCAAGGTGGTAATGGAGGAGCGGGCCTTCACAAGAGCCTGTCTTGCAGGCATTGAGGACCGGCTCTTGCCGGAGAAGCGCCTCCGACCGCCGCTTGCCGCGGACGAGAGGCGAGGTGAGCCGGGTCCGTCCTCGCAAGGGGAGGACGCCCTTCTCCCTTCGGCTACTCCGTCCGACCAGCCGGGTTGGACCGAAGTGGTCCGGAAGGGAAAGGGCAAGGGGAAGAAGACGGCGACTGCCGTCCCTGCCGTCACCGCCACCACGCAGCCCAGCCAGTCGCAGGCGACTGGGAAGGGAAAGAGGAGGGGCAGGGGAAGAAAGGCGGCAACGGCCGTTCCTGCCGTCCCCGCCACCACGCCGCCCAGCCAGTCGCAAGCGACCGGCAGGTTTCAGAGGAAGGGGAAACTTGTTCCCCCAAAAACCGCGGCCGTCGTAGTGACGCTCACTGCAGAGGCCGCGGAGCGAGGGGAGACATATATGTCCATATTGATGCGGGCGCGTGCGAATGCTGATCCCACCCAATTGGGGATCGGCAAAGTTTCTTGCCGGAGGACCCAAACCGGGGCTCGCCTTTTCGAGTTTCCTGGGGCGGAGGGCAGTGCCAACGCTGACCTCTTTGCAGCCAAGCTGCAAGAGGTCATCGCGGACGCTGCCAAGGTGGCCCGACCTGTCAAGTCGGCGGCCATCGAGGTGACCGACCTCGACGATTCGGTCACCAAGGAGGAGGTGGTGGCGGCGGTCGCAGCCATTGGGGGCTGCGACGTCACAGCGGTGCAGGGCCGGGACATCAGGCCCGGCCGCGGTGGCATGGGCACTATTCGTCTCCAGTGCCCAGTCGCCGCTGCCAAAGCCGTCCTTGACAAAGGACGGCTTCTTGTGGGCTTCAGCTCGGGTGCGGTCCGGGCACTTGTAGACCAGCCTCTGCGCTGCTACAGGTGCTGCGGCATCGGACACACCCGAGCCCTTTGCACGTCGGCGTTCGACAGGTCTCTGACCTGCTACCGCTGCGGCAAAGAGGGCCACAAAGCGGCCTCCTGCACGGCTGCCACGCCGCACTGCGCAGTCTGTGCCGCCAGTGGCTGCCCTGCAGGCCACGTAACGAGGGGGAGGATGTGCAATCCTCCTCCCAAGAGGGGCAATGCGCAGGCGCCGATCGTGCCTGCCGCTAGCACCGCGCTTTCCGAGGCAGGAACGGCAGTGGCAGCGGAGGAGGGGGATGCGATGTCGACTTAATTAGGGCGACCATCGCATCTCCCCAATAGTGTCGCGGTCTTCCACGGACTCCCCTCCCCTCTCGCTTTAGAGAGGGGACCGGGATACGTGGCCGCCGCGGCAGCATTCGCCTCCTTTTGCAAGGATGTCACCTCGCAAAAGGGGGCGGCGGAGCGCGCGCGGGAGGACGACCCTCTCGCTGCGCTGCTCCGAAGGCGGAGAAGAGGTCGGAGAAGACGCCGTCTTCTCCCTCCTCATGGTGGTGTAGGCGGGCGACAGGCGCGGGGGCGCCTCTGCCCGCACTGCACTCTACACCACCCTCGCCTGTCATTCCCGGCCCTCCCCCCTCACGGGGAGGGCGTGAAGGGCCCGCCGTGTTGGCGGGCGAACGTCGGAGAGGGACTGGACGTAAAGGCTACGCCGATCTCCCAGTCCCCCTCCACTCAGACGATGCGGGAATGCCGCTGGGTTGTTTTAGTGGGTATACCGGGTTAGCCCGGGGAGTCCCACATACCCCTCCCATTCCCCCCAATGGGAGGGTATGCGTAATGCATTTTTTCCCAGCGCAAACAAAAAAAAAAAAAAAAAAAAAAAAAAAAAAAGGTTAGGTTAGGTTGGGGGACCCCCCACAGAGCTTGCGTCCACGTCGCGTCCCCTGGAAACGACCCAGTTCTGTCACCGTAACGGAGTGGCAGACTGGGGTTCGGCCAAAGTGCTCTGTGCTTTCGTAGTTCACATATTCATCTTGCCTTTTTAACTACGATCCTGCGGTGGCTATGCCAACACCCCCGCGGGACGCCCTCGGGCGCTTTTTAAAACCCAAAGGCCCTTGTCAGGGCCAACCAAAAGGCCCTTCTCAGGGCCAACCCAAAGGCCCTTCTCAGGGCCAACCCAAAGGCCCTTCTCAGGGCCAACCAAAAGGCCCTTTTCAGGGCCACTCCGAAGCCTCGGAGTCAGAGGCTAGCCGCGCGCCGTCTGCGGCTAGCTTCTTTGAAGGAGTAGACCAGTTTCTGGACTCCGATGACGAGTCCGTCATCAGCGTCGACTCCCGGTCACGGAAGCGGGCCTTCCGTAAGGAGGGGTCCGAGGGCTCCTCGGGCTCAGGCAGGCAGTCGAAGGCCAAAAAGCCGACGATAGCCGCGGACACCCACGACTTTGGTCTTGCGGACGCCCAGCGCCAGCTCGACCTGGCTCGGCGGGAGCTGCACCAGCAGGAGCTGGAAGAGCGGGTCGTAGCGAAGGAGCAACGGGCGCGTGCTGCTCGGGCCAAGTCCGGGTACGGCGCGTCCCGCGTTCTATACGCGGACCACTCCTTGGCCGAGCTGCAGCGGATGGCGGAGGAGGACGAGGAGGAGATCGCGGAGGTCGCCTCCAAGTCCTCCAACCTCAAGGGCACATTTCAGAAAGCCCTAAAGTGCCGGGCCGCAAGCATGCGCGGCATCATCGAGGAGCTCGTCAAAAGAAAGACGAGCGAAGAAACGCAGCAGCTGCAGGCGAGGGTCGATCGCCTGCAGTCAGAGGTCAGCCAGCTTCATCAGAAGCTGGCCGACGTCACGGCTCGGCCAATTCAGGCCGAACCGACACCTGCGGCTGAGGCCCCCGCCTCCAACCTTGAGGACGTCATCCGCAAGGTGGTTTTGGAGGAGAGGGCCTTCACCAGAGCCTGCTTGGCAGGAATTGAGGACCGGCTCTTGCCGGAGAAGCGCCTCCGACCGCAGCTTGCCGCGGACGAAAGGCGAGGCGAGCCGGGTCCGTCCTCGCAAGTGGAGGACGCCCTTCTCCCTTCGGCTACCACATCCGACCAGCAGGGTTGGACCGAAGTGGTCCGGAAGGGGAAGGGCAAGGGGAAGAAGACGGCGACGGCCGTCCCCGCTGTCACCGCCACCACGCCTCCCAGCCAGTCGCAGGCGACTGGCAGGGGGAAGAGGAAGGGGAAATTGGTACCCCCAAAGACCGCGGCCGTCGTTGTGACGCTCACCGCGGAGGCCGCGGAACGCGGGGAGACGTACGCGTCCATATTGGTGCGGGCGCGTGCTAACGCCGATCCCACCCAACTGGGGATCGGCAAAGTCTCCTGCCGGAGGACCCAAACCGGGGCTCGAATCTTCGAGTTCCCTGGGGCGGAGGGCAGTGCCAACGCTGACCTCTTCGCAGCCAAGCTGCAGGAGGTCATCGCGGACGCAGCCAAGGTGGCCCGACCCGTCAAGTCGGCGGCCATCGAGGTAGCCGACCTTGATGACTCCGTCACTAAGGAGGAGGTGGTGGCGGCGGTCGCAGCAATAGGGGGCTGCAGCGTCGCAGCGGTGCAGGGCCGGGACATCAGGCCCGGCCGCGGTGGCATGGGCACTATCCGTCTCGAGTGCCCAGTCGCCGCGGCCAAAGCCGTCCTTGAAAAAGGACGGCTCTTAGTAGGATTCAGCTCAGGAGCAGTCCGAGCCCTTGAGGACCAGCCCCTGCGCTGCTTCAGGTGCTGCGGCATAGGGCATACCCGAGCCCTGTGCCCATCAGCGGTCGACAGGTCCCTGACCTGCTACCGCTGCGGCAAGGAGGGCCACAAAGCCGCCTCCTGCACGGCCGCCACGCCGCACTGCGCAGTGTGTGCCGCCAGTGGCTGCCCGGCAGGCCACGTGACGAGGGGGAGGATGTGCAATCCTCCCCCCAAGAGGGGCAAAGCGCAGGCGCCGATCGCGCCTGCTGCTAGCACCGTCGTTCCCGAGGCAGGAACGGCGGTGGCGGCGGAGGAGGAGGGTGCGATGTCGATTGATGGATAGGGTCGATCATCGCATCCTCCAGGCGAACACCAACCACTGCAGAACAGCCCAAGACCTGCTGATGCAGACCATGGCTGAGTGGTTGGTGAACTTGGCGGTGGTCGCCGAGCCCTACTCGGTCCCTGGCAATTGGCTGGGCGATCGGGACGGCCTGGTGGCAATAGTGACGCGGTCTTCCACAGACTCCCCTCCCCTCTCGCTTTTAGAGAGAGGACCGGGATACGTGGCCGCCGCGTGGGGAGGTGTGGCCCTGGTAGGGGTCTATTTCTCCCCAAACCGCCCTCTCTCAGACTTTGAGGATTTCCTTGAAGTCCTCACTGCTGTCGTAGGGAGGGCGGCGCCGCGCCAGGTCGTGGTGTTGGGCGACCTGAACGCCAAGTCGGCGGCCTGGGGCAACCCGGCTGCCTCGTGCAACGTCCGGGGACGCGCCGTCGAGTTCTGGGCGGCGTCGTGCGGTGTGTCCCTCCTCAACAGGGGGGCGGTCCACACGTGTGTGCGGCAACAGGGAGGGTCGGTGGTCGACGTCTCGTTTGCCACCCCCGTGCTGGCCGCACGCATTGTAAACTGGCGAGTGGAGACGGTGGAGACCCTGTCGGACCACCGATATGTGCGGTTCGACATCTCCACCCAGGGCCCCCGGGGGGAGATGGCCCGCTCTAGCAGGTCTCCCTTCCCACGGTGGGCTCTGACTCGCCTGGACCGGGAGGCAGCCAAGGAGGCGGCCTTCCTCCAGGACTGGCTGTCGCCCCCCCCTGTCGAGGACGTCCCGGACGTTGACGCCGCAGCGGTCCGCCTCAGGAGATCCTTGACCGAGGTGTGCAACTCCAGCATGCCTCGGTCCCGTCGCCCGCCTCCCCGTCGCGCCGTCTATTGGTGGTCGGAGGAACTGGCGGGGCTCCGGGCCACCTGCGTGGCGGCCAGAAGGGCCTACACGCGGAGCCGACGGCGCAGCGTCCGTAGTCAAGCAGACGAGGACCGCCTCTACGTCTCTTACAGAGAGGCTCAGACGGTCCTCAAGTCGGCTATGGGCGCTGCCAAGGACTCGGCGAGGGCCGAGATGCTGGAGGGTCTCGACAGAGACCCGTATGGGAGACCATACAGGGCGGCGCGGAACCAACTGCGGCCCCATGGTCCCCCACTGACGGAGACCCTCGAGCCGGCGTTGCTGGATGGGGTGGTCCGGTCCCTGTTTCCGCGCAGGACCGACTTCACCCCACCAACGATGGACCCCCCGCAGGAGGCGGCTTCACCGCCGGAGGAGGAGGTACCCCCGGTGACGGCGGATGAGTTTTACGCGGGGGTTCTCAGCCTCCGCACCAAGAAGACAGCCCCTGGGCCGGACGGCGTCCCAGCACGAGTAGTGGCCATAGCTGCCGCTCTAATGGAAGATAGATTTCGGGACCTCTTCAGCGCGTGCCTTACGGCTGGGAGGTTCCCGAAACTGTGGAAGGAGGGGCAGCTATGCCTCCTCCGAAAGGAGGGACGCCCGGCGGATTCCCCCTCGGCATACCGGCCCATCGTTCTGCTCGATGAGGTCGGTAAATTGTTCGAGGGGATCATTGCCTCCCGGCTGAATGGCCACCTGCGGAGGGTAGGGCCGGACCTGTCGGACGCCCAGTTCGGTTTTCGACAAGGGCGTTCGACCATCGACGCGCTGGCCCTACTCAAGGGCCAGGTCAAGGCGGCGGTGGATGCTGGGGACGGAGTGCTGGCGGTGTCATTCGACATAGCCAACGCCTTCAACTCCGTGCCCCACTCGACCATACTGGAGGCACTCCGATATCACGGAGTGCCCCAATACTTGCAGAGCCTCCTGGCCAGCTACTTGGAGGACCGAGAGGTCCTCCTTGTTGACAAACTGGCCAGGTTGCGCAGATACAGCGCGGAGTCTGGTGTTCCGCAGGGGTCAGTCTTAGGACCCCCCCTGTGGAACATCGGCTTCGACTGGCTGTTGCGGGGAGCCCTCCTCCAGGGCACGAGTGTCATCTGTTACGCAGATGACACTCTCCTCACTGCCCGGGGGAGAAACTTCGGGGAGGCGGCCTGTCTAGCATCGGCTGGCGGGTCATTGGTGGCGGGGCGAATACGACGCCTGGGATTGAGGGTGGCGCTGAATAAGACCGAGGCCGTGTTCTTTCACGGGCCTCGGCAGCGCTGCCCTCCTGACGCCCACATTGTCGTGGAGGGCGCCAGGGTAGGCGTCCAGACCCAGTTAAAATATCTGGGTCTAGTGCTGGACAGCAGGTGGCGCTTCGGCCCGCATTTCAGCGGTCTGTCGACGCGCCTGCTGAGGGCTGCGGACGCCCTCTCCTGGCTCCTCCCAAACCTGGGAGGGCCCAGTGCGCGATGCCGGCGCCTATATGCCGGCATCTTGCGGAGCATGGCCCTGTACGGGGCCCCCATCTGGGCAGACTCCCTACACAGGAGGGAGAATGCGACGGCAATGCGCCGGCCCCAAAGGGCCATTGCACTGCGGGTGGCGAGGGCCTACCGCTCGGTGGGCTTTTCGGCGGCGTGCGCTCTGGCTGGCACCCCTCCCTGGGAGTTGGAGGCGTGGGTGCTCGCCAGAGTGTACGAATGGACGGCGCGGCGGAAAGCCCTCGGGGAGCGCCCCGTCGCGGAAGAGCGGGAGGCCGTGCGGCGAGAGGCGAGGGACGCCATCATCGTCCATTGGACGCAGGACCTCGCCTCCGCCACTTTTGGCCGCCGAACCCTGGACGCGCTCGGCCCAGTCCTGCGGGACTGGCTCGAGCGGCCCCACGGTTTCCTCTCATTCCGTCTGGTGCAGGTGCTGTCAGGCCACGGCTGTTTCGGCACGCGCCTGCACCGGATCGGGAGGGAGGAGACTCCGGCGTGCCACGACTGCGGCGCGGCGGAGGACACGGCACAGCACACGCTCGAAGTGTGCCCGGCTTGGTCTGAGCCGCGCCGCATTCTGACTGCGGAGATCGGACAGGACCTCTCACTTCCCAGCGTGGTCAACTCTATGCTGGAGAGTGAGGGGTCCTGGGCAGCGGTCGCCTCCTTTTGCGAGGACGTCATCTCGCAAAAGGAGGCGGCGGAGCGCGCGCGTGAGGACGACCCTCTCGCTGCGCCGCTCCGAAGACGGAGAAGAGGTCGGAGAAGACGCCGTCTTCTCCCTCCTCATGGTGGTGATAGGCGGGCGACAGGCGCGGGGGTGCCTCCGCCCGCATTGCACTCTACACCACCTCCGCCGGTCATTCCTGGCCCTCCCCCCTCACGGGGAGGGCGTGTAGGGCCCGTGTAGGCGGGCGAACGTCGGAGAGGGACTGGACGCAAAGGCTATGCCGATCTCCCAGTCCCCCTCCACTCAGACGATGCGGGAATGCCGCTGGGTTGTTTTAGTGGGTATACCGGGCCTTGGCCCGGGGAGTCCCACATACCCCTCCCATTCCCCCAATGGGAGGGTATGCGTAATGCATTTTTTCCCAGCGCAAAAAAAAAAAAAAAAAAAAAAAAAAAAAAGGTTAGGTTAGGTTGGGGGACCCCCCACAGAGCTTGCGTCCACGTCGCGTCCCCTGGAAACGACCCAGTTCTGTCACCGTAACGGAGTGGCAGACTGGGGTTCGGCCAAAGTGCTCTGTGCTTTCGTAGTACACATTCATCTTGCCTTTTTAACTACGATCCTGCGGTGGCTATGCCTACACCCCCGCGGGACGCCTACGGGCGCTTTTTAAAACCCAAAGGCCCTTCTCAGGGCCAACCAAAAGGCCCTTGTCAGGGCCAACCCAAAGGCCCTTCTCAGGGCCAACCCAAAGGCCCTTCTCAGGGCCAACCCAAAGGCCCTTCTCAGGGCCAACCAAAAGGCCCTTTTCAGGGCCACTCCGAAGCCTCGGAGTCAGAGGCTAGCCGCGCGCCGTCTGCGGCTAGCTTCTCTGAAGGTGCAGTCGAGTTTTTGGACTCTGACGACCAGTCCGTCACGAGTGTCTCGGATGCGGGCGACTCCCGGTCGCGGAAGCGTGCCTTCCGTAAGGATGGGTCAGAGGGCTCTTCGGGCTCGTCCAGGCGGTCGAAAGCCAAAAGGCCGACAATAGCTGCAGACACCCACGAGGTGGGTCTTGCGGACGCCCAACGTCAGCTCGACCTGGCTCGGCGGGAGCTGCACCAGCAGGAGCTGGAGGAGCGGGTCGTCGCGAAGGAGCAACGGGCGCGTGCTGCTCGGGCCAAGTCCGGGTACGGTGCGTCCCGCGTTCTTTACGCGGATCACTCCTTGGCCGAGCTGCAGCAGATGGCGGAGGAGGACGAGGAGGAGATCGTTGAGGTCGCCTCAAAGTCCTCAAATTTAAAAGGGACCTTTCAAAAGGCCCTTAAGTGTCGGGCCGCGAGCATGCGCGGTATCGTTATGGAGCTGGTCCAGCGCAAGGCGACTGACGAAACGCGGCAACTGCAGGCGACAGTCAATCGGCTGCAGTTGGAGGTCAGCCAGCTTCATACGAAACTAGCTGAAGCCACGGCTCGGCCACATCAGACCGAACCAAGACCAGCGGCAGAGGCCCCCGCCTCCAACCTTGAGGATGTCATCCGCAAGGTGGTTATGGAGGAGAGGGCCTTCACGCGAGCCTGCTTAGCAGGAATAGAGGACCGGCTCTTGCCGGAGCAACGCCTCCGACCGCCGCTTGCCGCGGACAGGAGGCAAAGCGAGCCGGGGCCGTCCTCGCAAGGGGAGGACGCCCTTCTCCCTCCCACTACTCCGTCCAACCAGCAGGGTTGGACCGAAGTGGTCGGGAAGGGAAAGGGCAGAGGAAAGAAGACGGCGACAGCCGCCCCTGCTGTCGCAGCCACCACGGCCACCACGACTCCCAGCCAGTCGCAGATGACCGGGAAGGGAAGGAGGAGGGGCAGGGGCAGAAAAGCGGCAACGGCCGTCCCTGTCGCCCCCGTCACCACGCCTCCCAGCCAGTCGCAGGCGACCGGCACAGGGAAGAGAAAGGGGAAATTGGTTCCCCCGAAGTCCGCGGCCGTCGTCGTGACGCTCACCGCGGAGGCCGCGGAACGAGGGGAGACGTACGCGTCAATATTGGTGCGGGCGCGTGCTAACGCCGATCCCACCCAACTGGGGATCGGCAAAGTCTCCTGCCGCAGGACCCAAGCCGGGGCTCGAATTTTCGAGTTCCCTGGCGCGGAGGGAAACGCAAACGCTGACCTCTTTGCAGCTAAGCTGCAGGAGGTCATTGCGGACGCGGCAAAGGTGGCCCGACCTGTCAAGTCGGCGACCATCGAGGTGACCGATCTTGACGACTCGGTCACCAAGGAGGAGGTGGTGGCGGCAGTCGCAGCTATTGGGGGCTGCAGCGTCACAGCGGTCCAGGGCCGGGACATCAGGCCCGGCCGCGGCGGCATGGGAACTATCCGTCTCGAGTGCCCGGTCGCCGCCGCCAAAGTCGTCCTTGGAAAGGGACGGCTCTTGGTCGGGTTCAGCTCGGGTGCAGTCCGAGCACTTGAAGACCAGCCCCTGCGCTGCTTCAGGTGCTGCGGCATAGGGCACACCCGAGCCCTGTGCCCTTCAGCGGTCGACAGATCTCTGACCTGCTACCGCTGTGGCAAGGAGGGCCACAAAGCCGCCTCCTGCACGGCCGCCACGCCGCACTGCGCAGTGTGCGCCGCCAGTGGCTGCCCGGCAGGCCACGTGACGAGGGGGAGGATGTGCAATCCTCCCCCTAAGAGGGGCAAAGCGCAGGCGCTGATCGCGCCTGCTGCTAGCACCGTCGTTCCCGAGGCAGGAACGGCGGTGGCGGCGGAGGAGGAGGGTGCGATGTCGATTGATGGATAGGGTCGATCATCGCATCCTCCAGGCGAACACAAACCACTGCCGAACAGCCCAGGATCTGCTGATGCAGACCATGGCTGAGTGGTTGGTGGACTTGGCGGTGGTCGCCGAGCCCTACTCGGTCCCTGGCAATTGGCTGGGCGATCGGGACGGCCTGGTGGCAATGGTGACGCGGTCTTCCACAGACTCCCCTCCCCTCTCGCTTTTAGAGAGAGGACCGGGATACGTGGCCACCGCGTGGGGAGGTGTGGCCCTGGTAGGGGTCTATTTCTCCCCAAACCGCCCTCTCTCGGACTTTGAGGATTTCCTCGAAGTCCTCACTGCAGTCGTAGGGAGGGCGGCGCCGCGCCAGGTCGTGGTGTTGGGCGACCTGAACGCCAAGTCGGTGGCCTGGGGCAACCCGGCTGGCTCCTGCAACGTCCGGGGACGCGCCGTCGAGTTCTGGGCGGCGTCGTGCGGTGTGTCCCTCCTCAACAGGGGGGCGGTCCACACGTGTGTGCGGCAGCAGGGAGGGTCGGTGGTGGACGTCTCGTTTGCCACCCCCGTGCTGGCCGCACGCGTCGTGAACTGGCGGGTGGAGACGGTGGAGACCTTGTCGGACCACCGATATGTGCGGTTCGACATCTCCACCCAGGGCCCCCGGGGGGAGATGGCTCGCTCTGGCAGGTCTCCCTTCCCACGGTGGGCTCTCACTCGCCTGGACCGGGAGGCAGCCAAGGAGGCGGCCTTCCTCCAGGACTGGCTGTCACCCCCCCTTGTCGAGGACGTCCCGGACATTGACGCCGCAGCGGTCCGGCTAAGGAGATCCCTGACCGAGGTCTGTAACTCCAGCATGCCTCGGTCCCGTCGCCCGCCTCCCCGTCGCGCCGTCTATTGGTGGTCGGAGGAACTGGCGGGTCTCCGGGCCACCTGCGTGGCGGCCAGGAGAGCCTACACGCGGAGCCGACGGCGCAGCGTCCGTAGCCAAGCGGACGAGGACCGCCTCTACGCCTCTTACAGAGAGGCTCAGACGGTCCTCAAGTCGGCTATGGGCGCTGCCAAGGACTCGGCGAGGGCCGAGATGCTGGAGGGTCTCGACAGGGATCCATATGGGAGACCATACAGGGCGGCGCGGAACCAACTGCGGCCCCATGGTCCCCCACTGACGGAGACCCTCGAGCCGGCGTTGCTGGATGGGGTGGTCCGGTCCCTGTTTCCGCGCAGGACCGACTTCACCCCACCAACGATGGACCCCCCGCAGGAGGCGGCTTCACCGCCGGAGGAGGAGGTACCCCCGGTGACGGCGGATGAGTTCTACGCGGGGGTTCTCAGCCTCCGCGCTAAGAAGACGGCCCCTGGGCCGGACGGCGTCCCTGCACGGGTGGTAGCCATAGCTGCCGCTCAAATGGAGGACAGATTTCGGGACCTCTTCAGCGCGTGCCTTACGGCTGGGAGGTTCCCGAAACTGTGGAAGGAGGGGCGGCTATGCCTCCTCCGGAAAGAGGGACGCCCGGCGGATTCCCCTTCGGCATACCGGCCCATCGTTCTGCTCGATGAGGTCGGTAAAATGTTCGAGGGGATCATTGCCTCCCGGCTGAATGGCCACCTGCGGAGGGTAGGGCCGGACCTGTCGGACGCCCAGTTCGGTTTTCGACAAGGGCGTTCGACTATCGACGCGCTGGCCCTACTGAAGGGCCAGGTGAAGGGGGCGGTGGAGGCCGGGGACGGAGTGCTGGCAGTGTCATTCGACATAGCCAACGCCTTCAACTCCGTCCCCCACTCGACCATACTGGAGGCACTCCGATATCACGGAGTGCCCCAATACTTGCGGAGCCTCCTGGCCAGCTACTTGGAGGACCGAGAGGTCCTCCTTGTCGACAAACTGGCCAGGTTGCGCAGATACAGCGCGGAGTCTGGTGTTCCGCAGGGGTCAGTCTTAGGACCCCCCCTGTGGAACATCGGCTTCGACTGGCTGTTGCGGGGAGCCCTCCTCCAGGGCACGAGTGTCATCTGCTACGCGGATGACACTCTCCTCACTGCCCGGGGGAGGAACTTCGGGGAGGTGGCCTGTCTGGCATCGGCTGGCGGGTCATTGGTGGCGGGGAGGATACGCAGCCTGGGATTGAGGGTGGCGCTGAACAAGACCGAGGCCGTGTTCTTTCACGGGCCTCGGCAGCGCTGCCCTCCTGACGCCCACATTGTCGTGGAGGGCGCCAGGGTAGGCGTCCAGACCCAGCTGAAATATCTGGGTCTAGTGCTGGACAGCAGGTGGCGCTTCGGCCCGCATTTCAGTGGGCTGTCGACGCGCCTGCTGAGGGCTGCGGACGCCCTCTCCTGGCTCCTCCCGAACCTGGGAGGGCCCAGTGCGCGATGCCGGCGCCTGTATGCCGGCATCCTGAGAAGCATGGCCCTGTACGGGGCCCCCATCTGGGCAGACTCCCTCCATAGGAGGGAGAACGCGACGGCGATGCGCCGGCCCCAAAGGGCCATTGCACTGCGGGTGGCGAGGGCCTACCGCTCGTTGGGCTTTTCGGCGGCGTGCGCTCTGGCCGGCACCCCTCCTTGGGAGCTGGAGGCGTGGGTGCTCGCCAGAGTGTACGAATGGACGGCGCGGCGAAAAGCTCTCGGGGAGCGCCCCGTCGCGGAAGAGCGGGAGGCCGTGCGGCGGGAGGCGAGGGACGCCATCATCGTCCATTGGACGCAGGACCTCGCCTCCGCCACTTTTGGCCGCCGAACCCTGGACGCGCTCGGCCCAGTCCTGCGGGACTGGCTCGAGCGGCCCCACGGTTTCCTCTCATTCCGTCTGGTGCAGGTGCTGTCAGGCCACGGCTGTTTCGGCACGCACCTGCACCGGATCGGGAGGGAGGAGACTCCGGCGTGCCACGACTGCGGCGCGGCGGAGGACACGGCACAGCACACGCTCGAAGTGTGCCCGGCTTGGTCTGAGCCGCGCCGTAGTCTGACTGCGGAGATCGGACAGGACCTCTCACTTCCCGGCGTGGTCAACTCTATGCTGGAGAGTGAGGGGTCCTGGGCAGCGGTTGCCTCCTTTTGCGAGGACGTCATCACGCAAAAGGAGGCGGCGGAGCGCGCGCGTGAGGATGACCCTCTCGCAGCTCCGCTCCGAAGGTGGAGAAGAGGTCGGAGAAGACGCCGTCTTCTCCCTCCTCATGGTGGTGATAGGCGGGCGATAGGCGCGGGGGCGCCTCCGCCCGCATTGCACTCTACACCACCTCCGCCGGTCATTCCTGGCCCTCCCCCCTCACGGGGAGGGCGTGAAGGGCCCGCCGTGCAGGCGGGCGAACGTCGGAGAGGGACTGGACGCAAAGGCTGTGCCGATCTCCCAGTCCCCCTCCACTCAGACGATGCGGGAATGCCGCTGGGTTGTTTTAGTGGGTATACCGGGCCTTGGCCCGGGGAGTCCCACATACCCCTCCCATTCCCCCAATGGGAGGGTATGCGTAATGCATTTTTTCCCAGCGCAACCAAAAAAAAAAAAAAAAAAAAAAAAAAAAAAAGGTTAGGTTAGGTTTTTTTTTTTTTTTTTTTTTTTTTTTTTTTTTTTTTTTTTTTTTTTTAAACTAGTTCCTCCATCGTGTGACGGAGACCTTATTTAACTAATTCGCTTTCATTCCAGTTCTCGCTATTATTCCTCTCGCACTTTTATGCCTCATACTGGTTCTTTCTGTCATCCATCATCATTCATTCAATGGGTGGGACTCCCATTTGTGAATACCCTATTCTACACTATTCTATCTTTTCTTGGTGTCTATTATTTATTTATTTATTTATTTTCATAGGTGGGGTAAATAAATGCCAGGGTTATTTATTTCTGTAGATACATATTTTCTTCTTAACTTACTAACATCTTATTTATACTTATTTATTTATATTTGTCTTATTCTATATTTAATACTAGGTACCGCTTAAATTCTATTACATTTTTCTTCTAATTTATAACCTATGTTTACATTGATATATTGTTCATAATATACTGAAACATAGCATTTTAAACACTTTTATTTCTGTCTCTAACTCTTTGGCAAATGTTGACGCAGTAATTTATAAACACTTGTCTGTTCTTAGTGAGTATTATTTCTTTTACGCTGTCGCTCGTTAGTTTTGTATCTAATTCAATTTCCAGCTTAAACCGCTCAGTCGCAAACACCGGACAATCCAGGAGCAAGTGGGGAACAGATTCGCTCACCTCTGGGTCACAGATACACGATGGGCTCTCCTTACACTTGAAACGATTCAAGTATTCGGAGAACCCACCGTGCCCCGTCATAACTTGGGTTATAGTGGCATCTATGTTTATTTTCCGGATTGTCCTGTACGCCACCACTGCGTCCGGGAAGAACATCTTGGTAACAGAGGCCGTCTGACCCGACGCATATCTCCGGTTCCACTCGTCAAGCGTCACCATACGGGCGTGCCGCCTGACGAATGAAACCGGACACAGATCGTAGTCAGGCTTCCTCTTACTATTCATGGCGGCCTCCTTTGCCAGCTGATCCGCTCTTTCGTTGCCCTCAAACCCAGCGTGGGCCTTTATCCAGAACAAGTTAATAACCTTGTTCTGGTGGGATATGGTTGTTAGGTTATCCCTGGCCTCCACCGCCAAGGGATGAAGGCAGCTGTGGTTTATCACTGTCTGGAGAGCCGCCATGGAGTCGCTGTACACTCCGAAGCTGGATGCCGAGCATTTCTGGATCTCCCTGGTTGCCCGACATATCGCCAAGAGTTCCGCCTGGTAGACCGTGCAGTAGTCCGGCAGCGCCAACTTGACAGCGCGCTCCTCGGTGTCGCCCCTCCATATGGATAGTGCGGCTCCGACGCGCCCCCCTATCTTACTTCCGTCTGTGAAGATTTTTACTTCCAGGCTGGCGCTCGCGTCGACTTGCTCACGGTCCGCCAGGCTTACGAAATCCAAGTCGATACGCCTAGCAGGATGTGGGGATTCCATTGCCGATGCCACCCGCTCCACCTCCCTGTCTCCTAACACTGACTGGGGTACCCCCCTCTTGGCCTCATATAATGAGGCCACCTCCCGAACTCGGAGGTCCAGGGGGAGTATCCCAGCCAGCAGTAGTGCCGAGTTCAGGGAGACAGTGCGGTAGGCTTTGCACATTTTTTGTGCAATTCCTCGCTGCACGGCACTCATCTGCTTGATGACGCCCAATTTGCTCGCCGCCGGAGCCCATACACTAGCGGCGTACAGGATGATCGGCTCTATTGTTGCCACATATATTGTTTTGATGACCTCGGGGTTCAGTCCCCAACTCACCCGGGCCGCCCTACACAACTTCTTATAGACCGCTATTGCCTTGTGACAAACGTTGGAGATGTGTGCGTTAAAAGTAAGCTTGTCGTCGATGGTGACACCCAAGATTTTAATTTCTTTGGACATCATTATGTCTACCCCGCCCATGCTCAGACGTGGGCTGTCGTATTTAAGTCTTTTCGTTATTACCATTGCACTGGTTTTGTGTGGTGCAAACTTGAGCTTATTTTGAACTCCCCACGTCCGAACATGGTCGAGGGCGGCATTTGCTTTCTGCTCAATCTCGATTGCTGTGTCACCATCGAAGACAAGCACTATGTCGTCAGCGAAAGCCTGCGAGTGGTCTCCTCTGCTTTCCAAGCTTTTCAGGAGTGGATCCAGCACAAGGTTCCAAAGGATAGGGCCCCCTATCGAGCCCTGCACGCATCCTTTGCTAGTGCCCCTGGAATGTTCTTCGCCCGCGTAGCGAACCCTAACTGATCTATCCCTCAGATAGCTGTCAAGGACCCTCCTCAGGTTAATCGGACACTTTTCCTCAGCCAGTCGGACCCTTATAGCCGGCCACCATGCGCTATCGAAGGCCCCCTCTATGTCTAGTGATACTAAGGCAATTAGTCTTTTTTGTTTTAGTTTACTGCGGATGTGTTGCATAAGATCATAGAGGGAGTCTTCGGTGCTCCTCTGTGGCATGAATCCGTACTGGCGAGTACTCATCCTAGGTAGAATATAAAACCTGAGGCGGGCCACCAGCATCTTTTCGAAGATCTTGCCTAACACAGGTAGAAGGCCTATTGGCCTATATGATTTTGGGGTGGTGTAGTCGCTTTTATTCGGCTTTTTGAGCACCACCACCGTGGCCTCTTTCCAGGCTTGTGGAAAATACCCGATGTGCTGGCATTGATTAAGAAGGGCCAGAAAAATCTCCGGTGCTCCGCTTATTGTGCGGCTACATATATCGGCCGTGAGGCCATCTGCTCCCGGGGCCTTCTTTGGGTTAAATGACTCGGTAGCAGTTTTTAGTTCCGCCATGGTAAATGGTGGGTCGCGGTCATCATTTTCCTCTCCTTCATTTATTTTGCCAGCCTCTAATCTGACGTGACGATGGTAATCATCGTCCTCGCAGATTAGGTCCTCCGGATAGAAGGTTTCCGCGATCCACTTTACGGAGCCTTTTGTATCCAGTTCCTCGCCGTCCTTTACCATGGGTATGTCCTCTTCCCTACGCGTAGTCCTTCCTATGACCCTGTATATCCCCTCCCAGATCCCCTCCCTATCCTGCTTGCGACAAAACTCCTTCCAACTATCTGTTTGGGCTTTTGCTGCTTTCATCTCATATTTCTCTTTGATTTCCAGGTACTCTCCAACGACCTTCGATCTTCGGACGGGAGCGGCGCATCGGATCCTTCGTTTCTTGGTGGTGACTTCCTTCTTGAGCCTCGCGAGGTCCTCCGACCACCACGGTAGGGTAAGTTTTTCTTTATTTTTCTTAATAGGCATTGATAATTCACATGCTTCTTTAATTATTTTCGTTACTTTAGTGGTTGTTAAGTCTAAGTCTGTGGCATTTTTAATTTTTTCAATTTCTGCTTTTAAAACTTTATTTTCTATTAGCAATTGGTTCAGTTTCGCATTAAACATCGGCCAATTTGCTTTTTTGGTATTGTAGACCCTTGTAGTTCTCTCTACTTTTAAACCTTTCGACTTTTTCAGTCGAATATTAAATGTTATTCCGTTGTGGTCGGAGCCCGTAAGGCCTTCGTCAACCTTCCAGTTGTCAACCAGCCCGAAGATATCCGTTGTGCAGACTGTGATATCGACGTGACTGCAATATCGCCGTCCTCCTCTGATCGTGTCGAAGGTCGGGATTTCCCCTTCATTGAGAATATGGAGCCCCAACTCTCCGAGGGTACCACATACTTCTTCTCCTCTACTATCGCTACTTGGGCTGCCCCACCACGCGCTCTTCGCATTTACATCGCCTCCAATTATTAGTGGCCTCGATCCATTTGCCATCTCAATCTTTTTTAGTTGGTCTAAGTATGGCTCCAGAGGCTTATCCGATTCGAAGTATACAGAGACGAGTGTGATCTCCCAGGCAGCGGTCCGGATCCCCACCACAACGACGTTATTTGTGGTGAGTTTCGGGTATTGAATGACATTTACGCTATTGTCAAAGACGGCAATTGCCGCTTTGACTACCCCGTCTCCCACGTTAGTGCTCTGGAAGACCCTCACTCCCCCCTGACTCTTCATTACCTTTGTGCCACCTATGTATGGCTCTTGGATGAGTGCCACAGATATTCCGCGCTTAACCGCTTCCAGGAGTATCTCGCTGGTGGCGAGTTTCTTTCGCTGCAGGTTGACTTGCGCGAATTTGTATGCGATGATTCCATCCAGGGGGCCCTTAGCAGTAGGCGACAGTTGCTCTCGCTAGTTGGTCCCACTTACGTCGCTGAGGGCATCCGGTGCTGAAGGCGTTATGGTCCACCTGAGGGCTGTTTGCTTTTTTGCAGTTTCTGCATGCTGCTGGTACTCCTGCCATCCAGTCTTCGCATTCACTCCGCAGGTGGGGACCGCCACAGTGGCTACACATGTCCACCGCCTCCTCGCAGTATCTCTTGCTGTGTCCATAGCCTAAGCAGCGTGTACACTGCATTAATGGAGTCTGATCTTCGGCCCTAATGCGTTGGAGGTCGATATGGACATGCCCTTTTGCCGTGACTCTTTGCCATATCGTTGGTGAGGTGCTAAGCACGATGTGCCCAGTATGTGGATTTCTCGCCCTTTTCCTATATTTAACCTCTACTTTGTCCGACTCGCCGTCAAGGCCGTGGAAAATGTCCCGATTCTGGTTTTTAAAAGCCTTAAGGACGTCCTCATCAGTGTTAACTAATAGGACGTCCCTAAGGATCAGCATCGGGTTTTTATTCTTCACTTCCTCCACGGCGAGACCGGTACCATCCTTCCTCAGTCTTTCCTTCACCTTATCCCTTTCTTCCGTCGTCTCAAATCCCATGATCACCTTTCTATTCTTAGCCTTCCTTACCTTTTCCACTTTCACCCATCCTTCTTTCGCATCCAGTGCCTTTCTTACTCTGTCAAAGACTTCCTCTCCGGTGTCCTCCTCATTGCTGGAGGTGACCACGACCGAGTGCAACGTGCGCTTTTTCAGCTCACTGCTGCTCCCGGCCGCGACCACTCCCGCATATGTAGGAGCTTCCATACTTTCTACCCTTTCTCTCTGTGCGTCAATGGCGATCTTTAGTTCATCCATTTTCCTGTTGCTTTCCAGCAACATCTTGGAATGTTCCACGATCTTTGCCATTAATTGGCTCGTCTCCTGCTCTGGTGGTGTTGAGTCTGGAGCTTCAGGATATTCGCTCTCCTCTTTTTCTTTTCCTGACACCTTAGCTTTAAGCATTGCCCTAGTGGGGAGAGCGCGTCCACTTTCAACTTCAGCGTCCTTAACAAGTTGGAACAATCTTTCCACTTGGGTTTTAATCTCCTCTTTCGTTTCTTTTTTGGTGGCTTTCGAGTTGGTCAGACTTAATTTGGCCCTCATCAAACACGCTTTAGCCTCTGTTATTCTGGTGTTTCGTGCGTTGGGCTTTAATACGGGCGGGCTGACGCTTTCCGAAGAGGCTCTCCTTGTCGCAGATGTTTGGTCAACTTCCTGTATTGGCTCGTTTGCCGTCTTTTTAACCGGAGAAATGGTTTTCCTCGTCTCGCTCAGTCCCGCCTCCCATTCGCCTACACTCTTTCTGACGCTAAGTTGCGGAGAGGAGGGTCCAGCCTCTTCTCTGGTCTTTAGCGGGCTTTTGCTTTGCATATTTACTGGAGCCTTCTTAATAGGTGTTCGTATTCCAATCATTTTGTCAGGTATTTTTAGGAACTAGTTTACGTCAAGGAATTTAAAGGGGTATTGTAAAGGATACCCGGGTCAACAAAACAACATATGTAGAATAAAACTAAATAAATATCAATAAGATTCAATATGAATCTTGCTGGTTATTATACTAATCTTTGTTTTCTGTTTCAGGTGGTGTTCGCGGCAAGGAGGTCAGTAGTGCGATTGAGTTACTCTCAGTAAAGGTGAGTATTTGTGATATACTTATTACTGCGTCAACAGTCACAGATGATTTGCCGGCAAACAAGAAAACAAATACTAAAAACTAAAATTTTTGTAGAGTCTAGCTCTACCAATGTCTACAGTTAAATTCCAGACCTTAGTCTGGCGTCAGGTAGCTTAGGTTAGGTTAGGTTAGGTTAGGTTAGGTTAGGTTAGGTTGGGGAGGGTCTGTATGTATGCTTTTGCGGTTGCACAACGACATGCTTAGCTTTGCTTTGCTTGGTAGTATAGATACAGGCCTACCTTGCCGTCTCCTTCAGAGGCGGGAAGGTGGCGAGGTCTTGAGGGGGAGCGCAACGGTCGTGTAGATCCTCAAGGCAAGTCCGGTGGTTATTCCTTCTCGTGGTTGCCACCCCGTTATTGGTCTAATTCCTTATGAAATAGACGTAACTGAAACCACCGGGCGGAATAGGGGAAGCCGGTCACCTGCGCTGGGACCTGCTCGGTCGAGCGCCGTAAGCGAGGATGAAGGTGTCCTGGGGGGTTGAGCCGATCGGCACTGGCGGTAATGTGTCCGTGAGGCAACACGCCCCCTTTGGTCTGGATTTCACGCGAAACGGTGGCCCTGCCTTCTGACCGGGGGTAGGGGAGTGGCCACAGTGTCCCGACAGAGGCCGGGCCACTGTGGCCATTTCCCTGTGAGGGTTGATTGGTTCTCTTGCGGTGGCTATGCCAGCACCCCCGCGGGACGCCTTCGGGCGTTTTTGGAACCCAAAGGCCCTTTTCAGGGCCAACCCAAAGGCCCTTCTCAGGGCCAACCCAAAGGCCCTTCTCAGGGCCAACCCAAAGGCCCTTCTCAGGGCCAACCCAAAGGCCCTTCTCAGGGCCAACCCCAAAGGCCCTTCTCAGGGCCATCCCAAAGGCCCTTCTCAGAGCCAACCCAAAGGCCCTTCTCAGGGCCAACCCAAAAGCTCATGCGAAGGAGCAGCGGGCGCGTGCAGCTCGGTTACGGTGCGTCCCGCGTGCTGTACGCGGACCACTCTCTGGCCGAGTTGCAGCGGATGGCGGAAGAGATCGCGGAGGTCGCCTCTAAGCGAGGATGAAGGAGTCCTGGGGGGTTGAGCCGATCGGCACTGGCGGTAATGTGTCCGTGAGGCAACACGCCCCCTTTGGTCTGGATTTCACGCGAAGCGGTGGCCCTGCCTTCTGGGTGGGGGTGGGGAGATGGCCACGGTTTCCCGGCAGAGGGCCACTGTGGCCATTTCCCTGTGAGGGTTGATTGGTTCTCTTGCGGTGGCTGTGCCAACAACCCCGCGGGACGCCTTCGGGCGTTTTTGGAACCCAAAGGCCCTTCTCAGGGCCAACCCAAAGGCCCTTCTCAGGGCCAACCCAATGGCCCTTCTCAGGGCCATCCCAAAGGCCCTTCTCAGGGCCAACCCAAAGGCCCTTCTCAGGGCCAACCCAAAAGCTCATGCGAAGGAGCAGCGGGCGCGTGTAGCTCGGTTACGGTGCGTCACGCGTGCTGTACGCGGACCACTCTCTGGCCGAGTTGCAGCGGATGGCGGAAGAGATCGCGGAGGTCGCCTCTAAGCGAGGATGAAGGAGTCCTGGGGGGTTGAGCCGATCGGCACTGGCGGTAATGTGTCCGTGAGGCAACACGCCCCCTTTGGTCTGGATTTCACGCGAAGCGGTGGCCCTGCCTTCTGAGTGGGGGTGGGGAGATGGCCACGGTGTCCCGGCAGAGGGCCACTGTGGCCATTTCCCTATGAGGGTTGATTGGTTCCCTTGCGGTGGCTGTGCCAACAACCCCGCGGGACGCCTTTGGGCGTTTTTGGAACCCAAAGGCCCTTCTCAGGGCCAACCCAAAGGCCCTTCTCAGGGCCAATCCAAGGGCCCTTCTCAGGGCCAACCCAAAGGCCCTTCTCAGGGCCCAACCCAAAGGCCCTTCTCAGGGCCAACCCAAAAGCTCATGCGAAGGAGCAGCGGGTGCGTGCAGCTCGGGTACGTACGGTGCGTTCCGCATGCTGTACGCGGACCACTCTCTGGCCGAGCTGCAGCAGATTGCGGAGGAGGACAAAGAGGAGATCGCGGAGGTCGCCTCTAAGTCCTCAAACCTTAAGGGTACCTTCCAGAAGGCCTTTAAGTGCCGAAGAGGTCGGAGAAGACGCCGTCTTCTCCCTCCTCATGGTGGTGTAGGCGGGTGACAGGCGTGGGGGCGCCTCCACCCGCATTGCACTCTACACCACCTCCGCCGGTCGTTCCCGGTCCTCCCCTCACGGGGAGGGCGTGAAGGGCCCGCCGTGCCGTGCAGGCGGGCGGACGTCGGAGAGGGACTGGACGCAAAGGCTATGCCGATCTCCCAGTCCCCCTCCACTCAGACGTTGCGGGAATGCCGCTGGGTTGTTTTAGTGGGTGTACCGGCTCAGCCCGGGGAGTCCCACATACCCCTTCCATTCCCCCAATGGAGGGTATGCGTAATGCATTTTTTCCCAGCGCAAACAAAAAAAAAAAAAAAAAAAAAAAAAAAAAAAGGTTAGGTTAGGTTAGGTTAGGTTAGGTTAGGTAGGAGGGTATGCGTAATGCATTTTTTCCCAGCGCAAACAAAAAAAAAAAAAAAAAAAAAAAAAAAAAAAAAAAGGTTAGGTTGGGGGACCCCCCACAGAGCTTGCGTCCACGTCGCGTCCCCTGGAAACGACCCAGTTCTGTCACCGTAACGGAGTGGCAGACTGGGGTTCGGCCAAAGTGCTCTGTGCTTTCGTAGTTCACATATTCATCTTGCCTTTTTAACTACGATCCTGCGGTGGCTATGCCTACACCCCCGCGGGACGCCTTCGGGCGCTTTTTAAAACCCAAAGGCCCTTCTCAGGGCCAAACAAAAGGCCCTTCTCAGGGCCAACCCAAAGGCCCTTCTCAGGGCCAACCCAAAGGCCCTTCTCAGGGCCAACCAAAAGGCCCTTCTCAGAGCCAACCAAAAGGTCCTTTTCAGGGCCACTCCGACGCTTCGGCGTCAGAGGCTAGCCGCGCGCCGTCTGCGGCTAGCTTCTCTGAAGGTGCAGTCGAGTTTTTGGACTCTGACGACCAGTCCGTCACGAGTGTCTCGGATGCGGGCGACTCCCGGTCGCGGAAGCGGGCCTTCCGTAAGGAGGGGTCCGAGGGCTCCTCGGGCTCAGGCAGGCAGTCGAAGGCCAAAAAGCCAACGATAGCCGCGGACACCCACGACTTTGGTCTTGCGGACGCCCAACGCCAGCTCGACCTGGCTCGGCGGGAGCTGCACCAGCAGGAGCTGGAGGAGCGGGTCGTCGCGAAGGAGCAACGGGCGCGTGCTGCTCGGGCCAAGTCCGGGTACGGCGCGTCACGCGTTCTGTACGCAGACCATTCCCTGGTCGAGCTGGAGCGAATGGCGGAGGAGGACGAGGAGGAGATCGTGGAGGTCGCCTCAAAGTCCTCAAATCTGAAAGGGACTTTTCAGAAGGCCCTAAAATGTCGGGCCGCGAGCATGCGCGGCATCGTGTCGGAGCTGGTCAAGCGGAAGACGACCGACGAAACGCAGCAACTGCAGGCGACAGTCGATCGCCTGCAGTTGGAGGTCAGCCAGCTTCATCAGAAGCTGGCCGACGTCACGGCTCGGCCAATTCGGGCCGAACCGACACCTGCGGCAGAAGCCCCCGCCTCCAACCTTGAGGACGTCATCCGCAAGGTGGTTTTGGAAGAGAGGGCCTTCACCAGAGCCTGCTTGGCAGGAATTGAGGACCGGCTCTTGCCGGAGAAGCGCCTCCGACCGCCGCTTGCCGCGGACGAGAGGCGAGGCGAGCCGGGTCCGTCCTCGCAAGGGGAGGACGCCCTTCTCCCTTCGGCTACTCCGTCCGACCAGCAGGGTTGGACCGAAGTGGTCCGGAAGGGGAAGGGCAAGGGGAAGAAGACGGTGACGGCCGTCCCTGCCGTCACCGCCACCACGCAGCCCAGCCAGTCGCAGGCGACTGGGAAGGGAAAGAGGAGGGGCAGGGGCAGAAAGGCGGCAACGGCCGCCCCTGCCGTCCCTGCCATCACGCCGCCCAGCCAGTCGCAGGCGACCGGCAGGGAGCAGAGGAAGGGGAAACTGGTTCCCCCAAAAACCGCGGCCGTCGTGGTGACGCTCACTGCGGAGGCCGCGGAGCGAGGGGAGACCTATATGTCGATCTTGATGCGGGCGCGTGCGAATGCCGATCCCACCCAACTGGGGATCGGCAAAGTCTCTTGCCGGAGGACCCAAGCCGGGGCTCGTATTTTTGAGTTCCCAGGAGCGGAGGGCAGCGCCAACGCTGACCTCTTTGCAGCCAAGCTGCAAGAGGTCATCGCGGACGCTGCCAAGGTGGCCCGACCAGTCAAGTCGGCGGCCATCGAGGTGACCGACCTCGACGATTCGGTCACCAAGGAGGAGGTGGTGGCGGCGGTCGCAGCCATTGGTGGCTGCGGCGTCACGGCGGTGCAAGGCCGGGACATCAGACCCGGCCGCGGCGGCATGGGCACTATCAGGCTCGAGTGCCCAGTCGCCGCTGCCAAAGCCGTCCTTGAAAAGGGACGGCTTCTTGTCGGGTTCAGCTCGGGTGCAGTCCGAGCACTGGCCGACCAGCCCCTGCGCTGCTACAGGTGCTGCGGCATCGGGCACACCCGAGCCCTGTGCCCGTCAGCGGTCGACCGGTCTCTGAGCTGCTACCGCTGCGGCAAGGAGGGCCACAAAGCCGCCTCCTGCACGGTCGCCACGCCGCACTGCACAGTTTGTGCTGCCAGCGGCTGCCCGGCAGGCCACGTGACGAGGGGGAGGATGTGCAATCCTCCCCCCAAGAGGGGCAAAGCGCAGGCGCCGATCGTGCCTGCCGCTAGCACCGCGCGTTCCGAGGCAGGAACAGCGGTGGCAGCGGAGGAGGGGGATGCGATGTCGACTTAATTAGGGCGACCATCGCATCTCCCCAATAGTGTCGCGGTCTTCCACGGACTCCCCTCCCCTCTCGCTTTAGAGAGGGGACCGGGATACGTGGCCGCCGCGGCAGCATTCGCCTCCTATTGCAAGGACGTCACCTCGCAAAAGGGGGCGGCGGAGCGCGCGCGGGAGGACGACCGTCTCGCTGCGCTGCTCCGAAGGCGGAGAAGAGGTCGGAGAAGACGCCGTCTTCTCCCTCCTCATGGTGGTGTAGGCGGGCGACAGGCGCGGGGGCGCCTCCGCCCGCACTGCACTCTACACCACCCTCGCCGGTCATTCCCGGCCCTCCCCCTTCACGGGGAGGGCATGAAGGGCCCGCCGTGTAGGCGGGCGAACGTCGGAGAGGGACTGGACGTAAAGGCTACGCCGATCTCCCAGTCCCCCTCCACTCAGACGATGCGGGAATGCCGCTGGGTTGTTTTAGTGGGTATACCGGGTCAGCCCGGGGAGTCCCACATACCCCTCCCATTCCCCCGATGGGAGGGTATGCGTAATGCATTTTTTCCCAGCGCAAACAAAAAAAAAAAAAAAAAAAAAAGGTTAGGTTAGGTTAGGTTAGGTTCCCGCCCCCAAGAAGGGCAGGAAAAAGAAGGGGGCAACCCAGGCTGCCGGGGGCTCTTTACACCCCCCTCAGCCTGGTTGCTCACCGGCCGACTCCCGGCCTAGGACTGGTGCCGAGGGAATGGATTGTGGATAATGCCACAATTCCGTTTCCTCCAAGGCAATCTCAACCACTCTGCCAGGGCTCAGGACCTTGTGCTCCAGAGCATGGCAGAGTGGTCGATCTATGTGGCTGTGGTCGCCGAGCCGTACTACGTCCCCCCCGAGATAACTGGGTGGGTGACCTGGACGACTCGGTGGCCATCATTGGCGGGGCTCTTGCTGACCCGTCCCGAGGTCACGGCTGGGTGGCCGCCCTCGCAGACGGCATGGTCACTGTTGGGGCATATTTCTCGCCCAACAAGAGCCTCGCCGACTTCGAGAGCTTCCTTGTCGAGTTGGGTGCCGTCGTGAACCGGTACCACCCTCGCCCGGTGCTGTTGCTCGGGGATCTCAACGCCAAGTCTGCGGCGTGGGGATCCCCTGTCACCGATGCCAAGGGTGAGGCGTTGGAGGAGTGGGCGGTCACGACCGGCTTGACCGTCCTGAATCGGGGTTCGGTGTACACGTGCGTGCGGCAGCGGGGCGGTTCTATAGTGGACGTCTCGTTCGCTAGCCCCACTGTCGCGAGCCGTGTCCGCGACTGGCGTGTCGCCGTGGAGGTGGAGACGTTATCGGATCACCGATACATCCGTTTCGACGTTTCCCCCCAGACCGCGGGCGGCCGCAGCCCATCGGCCCCGCGAACGGACGGTCCGCGCTGGGCGCGCAAACGCCTCGACAGGGAGCTACTCGAGGAGGCCGCTATTTTCCAGGCCTGGATTCGGGAGTCGGCAACGACCGGACCCGTCGACGTCGAAGAGGAGGCGCAGTGGTTCCACGGGGCGATGACGCAAATTTGCGACGCGTCCATGCCCCGGGTCCACACACAACCCAGAAGGCGCCAGGTGTACTGGTGGTCCACCGAGATCGCGCAGTTGCGCGTCTCCTGCGTGCGAGTGCGGCGCCAGTACACCCGATACCGGAGAAGACGTCGTCGGGTCCCTGACGAAGAAGCCGCGCTGTATGAGGTGTACCGCGCGGCTAAGGAGGCTCTGTGGCTGGCCATCGGCGAGGCGAAGACTCGAGCCAGGGAGGAGATGTTGGCGACTCTCAACGGGGATCCGTGGGGGCGTCCCTATCGCTCGGTCCGAGGGAAACTCGGACCATGGGCGCCCCCGCTTACGGAGAGTCTCCAACCAGAGCTGCTGGAGGACGTGGTCGCAGCCCTCTTCCCGACACGAGCGGAGCGTACTCCGCCGCCGATGGCTTTGCCCACAGCCGCAGAGCCTGAAGAGAACGCCAGCGTCCCAGAGGTGACACAAGCAGAGTTGAGGGCGGCCGTGATGCGGCTCCGGGCGAAGAACACTGCCCCCGGGGCCCGATGGGATTCACGGTTGCGTGTTAGCCCTCGCTCTGAAGGAGCTAGAGCCCCAACTGAGAGGACTCTACACAGCGTGCCTGGAGCAGGGCCAGTTTCCCGTTCAGTGGAAATCTGGACGTCTGGTCCTGCTCAGGAAGGTGGGGCGCCCTGCGGACTCGCCGTCCGCGTACCGGCCCATAGTGCTGCTGGACGAGGTGGGAAAGCTGTTCGAGCGGATAATCGCAGCCCGCCTCGTCAGCCACTTGTGCGGAGAGGGGCCGGACCTGGCCGAATGCCAGTTCGGGTTTCGGCGCGGGCGCTCCACTATCACGGCGATATCGCGTGTGAGAGTCCTGGCGGAGGAAGCGGTGTCCCGGGTCGGGGTGATGTTGGCGGTGTCCTTGGACATCTCCAACGCCTTCAACACCCTGCCCTGGAGTTGTATTCGGGAGGCACTCCGCTATCATCGAGTGCCTCCCTACCTCCGCCGCGTCATTGGGGCTTATTTGGCGGAGAGGTGTGTCACTTATCTGGGACGTGATGGCATACACCAGCACCTCATGTCGTGCGGTGTTCCGCAGGGTTCGGTCTTGGGCCCGCCCCTGTGGAACATCGGGTACGACTGGGTGCTGAGAGGCGAGCTCCAGCCGGGAGTGGACCTGACGTGTTACGCTGACGACACGCTGGTCACTGCCCGGGGGAGCTCGTACAGGGAGGCAGCGTTGCTGGCGACGGCCGCGGTCTCACAGGTGGTGAGCCGCATACGGCGCCTCGGCCTGGAGGTGGCCCTCAACAAGTCGGAGGCCATAGTTTTTCATGGCCCCCGGCGGGCGCCGCCGGCGGGATCACACATCGTGGTCGGTGGGGCCCGTATCGCTGTCGAGTCCACCATGAAATACCTGGGATTGGTGCTCGACAGCCGGTGGGATTTCGGACCCCACTTCCGACGGCTGGCGCCCAAGTTGTTGGGCGCGGCTGGGGCGCTGTCAACGCTGCTTCCCAATCTGGGGGACCCGAGCACCGTCTGTAGGCACTTGTACGTGGGGATCGTGCGATCGATGGCCCTGTATGGGGCCCCGATCTGGGCGGCTGACCTGACGGCCGGCACCATCTCTGTTCTCCGGAAGCCGCAGAGGGTGATGGCCGTCAGAGTCATCAGGGGTTATCGCACGATCTCCTACGAGGCGGCTTGCGCACTGGCCGGATCTCCGCCCTGGGACCTGGAGGCAAAAGTCCTCGCGTCAATGCATCGGTGGCGCGAGGACGCGCGGGCGCGCGGGGAGCGACTGACGCAGCGACATTTTGAGCGGCGTCGGTCGCAGCTGCGCGAGGTCCTGGTGGCGGAATGGCGGAACAGGCTTTCACGCCCTACCGCCGGCCTCGTCACTATCGAGGCCATCCGGCCAGTGCTCGACCTGTGGCTCGGGAGAAGGCACGGCTCCCTGTCGTTTCGTGCGACGCAGGTTCTCACGGGGCATGGCTGCTTCGGGAGATTCCTGTGTCGCATAGGCAGGGAGCCGGACGCTCGGTGTCACCACTGCGTCGACTGTCGGGAGGACACGGCGCGGCATACGCTGTCAGAGTGTGCCGCTTGGGAGGAGCCGCGCCGTGCCCTCGTCTCTGTGGTAGGCAGTGACCTCTCGCTGCCGGCTGTAGTACGTTCTATGGTCGGCGGTGAGGAGTCCTGGGACGCGGTGGTCTCCTTCTGCGAAACTGTCATCGCGCAGAAGGAGGCTGCGGAAAGGGAGAGGGAGATGTCGAGTGCTCTCCCAGCCCGCAGCAGGCGCACCGGGCGTCGGAGGAGGGCATACGCTGCCCTCCTTCTGCCCCCCTAACTGGGTCCAGGGGCGGCGGACTTGGGGATGTCCGTTGCCCCCCATTTATCCGGACCCGAGGTGGCGGCGCGTGGTGTTCCCGTGCGCCCCTCTGACGTCGCGGGGGGAGTTAAACACCTCACTCCCCCCGCGTACGAGATGTGGCCCGCAGAGGCGGGCCGGCACCAGCCGGGGATTACGGAAGTCGCCTATGTTCCCGCGATCCCCGGCGTAGGTGGAAGATGGAACACCGGGGTGGTTTTAGTCAGTAAGAGTCTGACAGACCCCTCCGCCCGCCCCAGGGCGGAGGACATCCATGAGGATTTCCCCCCGTAAAAAAAAAAAAAAAAAAAGGTTAGGTTAGGTTAGGTTAGGTTAGGTTAGGTTAGGACAGATTTCGGGCCCCACCGAAGGTGTCTCCACGTTGTCGTCGTGGTGGGGCTTGTGTGTCTCAATGATCTTGGAGCTTTGCCGGTAGAGTTACTCATGCCGGAAAGATCCAAGTGAGAGACCAGACTAAGAGGGACACGCGAGGGGCACACCGATGGGATACTTGAACAGTGTTCGGGTATTCCAGCGGTGGGCGTTTCATGTTGTGGAACCTTGCTCACTGCCCTCTGGTACGCGTCTGACTATCAGACGTGACTGTGAGGGCAGTAAGGAAGCAGAGAGGAACTCTTTGAAAAGAGAGGAGAGGGGAAAACAAAAAAAAAAAAAAAAAAAAAAAAAAAAAAAAAAAAAAAAAAAAAGACGTATGGCAGGGAGAAATAGGGACCTCACCCTGTAAAGGAAAATATGGATAAAGACTTTTGCGAAAAACGTCCCCAGGTGGGTCCCGACTGCTCGGCTTTCGGGGAATCCCACCCCGCTTCGGCGGGCTGCCCTTCGTACTCTGGGGTGGGCAACAAACGTCTTCCGTCCGTCCTTTCGGACACCAACGACAACCACACGCGCGATAATCGGACAATGATGAAATCACCACACGATGACCATGGACCCTCCGGCTCTAAGCTGATAGAGGAGATGGTGGCGCAGTGCGCACCAGAAGAGAGGCTGCAAGTAGTTCCGACGACCGCTATCCAACCCTCCATTATCGGGAAGCGAGACGGAAATAAAAGGCAACGGGATGCAGCAGCGGATGGGGAGCTGTTGCCGCCTTCCAAAGTACCCTTGAAGGCGACGACTGCTCGAGGGGGAGGTCCCCCCCGTAATAGAAAAGGTCGGTTTACTAGACCTCGCACGCCGCATGGCTCCAGTGCTCCATGCACCGAAGACAGTGAGTCGGACATTCAGAGCGTGCCACCGACGTGCCAAACGTGCACCGAAGCGAGTGAGGCGGAAGGAATGGATGTGCAAGTCAGCACCCAAATCACTCCCTCCTCTGCAATTGGAGAGAGCTCAGCTGGTTCAGCGGAGGCCCTGGAGAAAGAGGCCCTTCAGGATATCCAGGTGGTTTTAGATAACGTACGAAAATCCAAAAATATGAAGGGTACGTGTCAAAGAGCCATTAAAGAGGCAGCAGAGCGCGTCAGAATGACGATAGAGGGGCTCGCTAGTAGAAGTTCCACGGAAGAGACTCGAAGGCTGCAACTGGAAAACGACCGGTTGCGAAAAGAGGTGGGAGCCCTTCGTAAAGAAATGGAGGTACTTCGGGAGGAAGTCCTCTGCATGAGAAGGCAGCCGCAGCCACATTCTGTGGTCTCTGCGAACGTGGAGAACCCCTCCTCAGATGAGTTATTGCGAGTTGCTATTTCCCAAATCGGGAAAATGATGGACGCCCGGTTCGCTGGGATTGAGGACCGCCTCTTACCGGCAAAGAGTGGCCGTCCACCATTAGCTGCGGACGTCAAAAAAGCTGCCGAGAATGCTGCCAATGCAAACACTGGCAGAAGGTCTAAAAAATCCTCTATGGCCTCTCAGGAAGCATTACAGGCAGCATCCCGAGTGGTGTCTCAAGCGGCTGAGACGCAGCGGATCGTCCCGCCACCTAGTAGTTTTGTGGCAAACACGCAGACCCTAGCCGACCCCACACCGTCGACAGCTGCCACTGACGGTTGGCAGACCGCTGTCAAAGGGAAAAGGAAGAGGGGTAGGAAAAAGAAAAAACCTCTGGCGGTAAACACTGTGGCATCTGCTCCAGGAGCTGGGACTGGATTCGGTTCTGGTAAAGTGGGGAAACGCAAGCTTCGCGCACCTAAGTCGGCTGCAGTAGTTTTGACACTGCAGCCTGAAGCAGTGCAGAAGGGGCTCACCTATGCGGCGGTTATGTCGAGGGCCAAGGAAAGCGTGAACCTCGCAGACCTGGGAATCACCGACATCAGGTTCCGTCAGGCAGCGACGGGGGCGCGTCTGCTGGAGTTTCCGGGAACTGAGGGCACCAAAGGAGCAGACCTTATTGCCGAGAAACTACGGGGAATTTTCGCTGAAGACGTCAAGATCTCAAGACCCACAAAGTGCGCTGAAATGCGCATATGTGGTCTTGATGATTCCATTACTGGACTAGATGTGCAAGAGGCCATCGCTCGGAAGACCGGCTGCTCTACAGAAGTGGTTCGAGTAGGTCCAATACGTCTTGGCCCGGGAGGCGTCGGCTCCGCTTGGGTTCAATGCCCAGTCGAGGCCGCAAAGCAACTCGCTGACGCCGGCCGGCTCCTCGTTGGCTGGAGTTCTGCCAGAGTGAGGATCCTGGACGCACGGCCCATGAGATGCTTCAAATGCATGGAGAGGGGGCACATCCGCCATAAGTGTACCTCTAGCACGGACCTCACTGGACACTGTTTCCGCTGCGGTATGTTGGGGCATCTAGCTTCGACATGCTCTGCCGACCCTCACTGTCCACTATGTGAGGTGGCAAAGCTACCGGCCAACCACGTCGTTGGGAGTAAGAGCTGCAAGCCACCAGCCCCATCAAAAAGGAGAGAGGCGACCGCTTCAACCCCGGCCGCTTCTAGTGTAGTGCGACTTGAGCAGTCGCAAGAGGAGGTAATGATTGCGGACTAGTTATGGACCCAGGCCGTAATCATTGTCTCCTCCAGACGAACTTAAACCACTCTGCCGCTGCACAGGACTTGCTCCTTCAAACGATGGCGGAGTGGTCGATCGATGTGGCCGTTGCGGCGGAGCCTTATTTCATACCACCACGCCCTAATTGGGTGGGCGACGTGGATGGTTCCGTCGCCATCATCGGGTCTACGACCTCTCATTCCCCACCCCTCTCGTTCACAGAGAGAGGTCCGGGATATGTTGCGGTCGCGCGGGAAGACGTTATACTCTTCGGAGTATATTTCTCCCCAAACAGGAGCCTGGCCGAATTCGAGGACTTCCTGGATAGATTGGGAGCCTCGGTTCGGCGAATGACGACAGGCCATATAATGGTCATGGGGGACTTCAATGCAAAATCTATCGCATGGGGTTCCCCAAGAACAGATGCACGAGGAGAAGCGGTCGAGGAGTGGGCAGTAGCTACAGGTCTCTGTCTCCTGAACAGAGGCTCTACTAACACGTGTGTGCGACGGCAGGGGGGGTCGATAGTGGACCTTTCCTTTGCTACCCCTGCCATCGCCACACGTATCCAAGGCTGGCGAGTCCTGGAGGGTATGGAGACCCTATCGGATCACTTATACATTCGTATGGATGTCTCCACCTCACAAGGTTCGGAAGTGTCCCAACGCTCAGAAGCTCGCCACTTTCCACGCTGGGCAGTAAAACGTCTTGATAGGGACCTGTTGGAAGAGGCAGCTATTGTACAGGCATGGCTACCTTCACCGCCTTCCACTGAAGGAGTTGATGCTGAGGCTGACCGATTTCGCAATGCCATGACGGCTGTGTGCGACGCCTCCATGCCTCGTACGCGTATTCGGCCGCCAAAAAGGGAGGTGTACTGGTGGTCCCGGGAATTGGCGGACCTCCGCGAGGCCTGTATTACTGCCCGAAGGATCTACTCGCAAGTGCGCAGACTACGCCGCCGCAATGAGGAGTTAGAATCCCAACTGTATGAGCACTACCGAAGCGCCCGGAAAGCTCTGCAGTTGGCGATCTCCCGAGCAAAGGAGCAGGCGAGGGGTGAGATGTTGGACGGTTTAAACCGCGATCCTTGGGGACGCCCGTATCGTGCGGCGCGGAATAAACTCCGCTCCCAAGGCCCCCCATTAACGGAATCCCTCCAGCCTCGGTTCCTTGCCGAAGTCGTGGAGGCACTTTTCCCAAGCCAGGCGGGGTACACACCTCCGATGATGAACCCATCGGCTGATGACCGGGACGTCGAAGAGGAAACTCCTGCAATCACAGATGTGGAGATGGGGGCGGTAATTTCACGGGCGCGTTCAAAAACCACCGCCCCGGGACCAGATGGGGTGCCTGCAAAGGTACTGGCCCTAGCATTGGATGTGATGGAGGATAGTCTTAGGGAACTATTCGATAACTGTCTGACGTCGAGACGGTTCCCTAAGCCTTGGAAAGAAGGTCGTTTGGTTTTGCTGCAAAAGGCTGGACGGCCTCCAGAGTCCCCTTCGGCCTACAGGCCAATAGTGCTATTGGACGAGGTGGGGAAGATGCTAGAGAAGATTCTCGCTACCCGCATCGTCCGGCATTTGGATACAGTAGGCCCAAATTTGTCGGACGCCCAATTTGGTTTTCGAGGTGGGCGTTCGACCGTGGACGCCATTATGCGTCTCAAGACTCAGGCAAAAGATGCGGTAACGCAACGGGAGGTAATGTTGGCGGTGTCACTAGACATCGCCAATGCGTTTAATACTTTGCCATTCGGCTGCATCGAGGAGGCGCTCCGTTTTCATGGGGTACCCATGTACTTGAGGCAGCTGGTGGCAGACTATTTGAGGGGGCGATGCGTTAGTTACCAGGGACGCAATGGCCAAATCGTACGGAGGCCTATCACGTGTGGTGTTCCACAGGGGTCGGTCCTAGGGCCACTACTGTGGGACGTGGGTTACGACTGGGTCCTTCGCGGTGCTCTCTCAGCCGGGCTGGGCGTCATTTGTTATGCTGACGACACTCTCATCACAGCCCGGGGGGGGAATTTTGAGGAGGCGGCACGCTTGGCCATTGAAGGTGCGTCTCTGGTCATCAGTCGAATCGAAGAACTGGGTCTTAGGGTGGCGCTGGAGAAAACTGAGTGTCTGGTGTTTTATGGGCCCCATCGTCGACCACCGGCGGGCGCCTACATCACTCTGGGAAGTGCGCGAATTATGGTGCGGACGCACATGAAATACCTTGGCCTCGTTCTAGATCGTAGGTGGAACTTCGGCGAGCACTTCTGCCGACTTGCCCCGAAGCTGATCGGCACAGCTTCCGCCCTAAGTCGGCTACTGCCGAATCTGGGTGGAGCGAGCGTGAGCTGCCGACGGCTTTACACGGGGGTGGTGCGCTCAATGGCGCTGTATGGCGCCCCAGTGTGGGCGGACTCCCTGAATGCCCAGAACAAGGCTCATCTGCGGCGACCGCAAAGAGTCATGGCAATCAGGGTAATACGCGGATACCGCACAATTTCAGCTGAAGCGGCGTTCGCATTGGCAGGAACACCCCCGTGGTATCTCGAGGCGCGAGTGCTTGCCGAAGTTTACCATAGAAGTGTGGAAGTTCGGGCGGAGAGTGGCAGTGGTCCACCACCTGAAGTGGTGATGAGGTGGCGCAGAGAGGCGCAGACTGCCATCGTAAGGCAATGGTCGGAGAGGCTAGAGACTCCCAGCGCCGGTCACTGGACTGTTGGGGCTATCCAGCCAATCCTAGAAGAGTGGATACGGAGGCGACACGGGACGCTGTCCTTCCGTTTAGTGCAGGTATTGTCGGCGCATGGCTGTTTCGGCAAGTACCTGCACACAGTGGCAAGACGGGAGGCGACTCCCATGTGTCACCAGTGCGGATGCAGCCAGGACACGGCCCTGCACACTCTCGAGCAGTGCCCTGCCTGGGAGACGCAGCGTCGAGTTCTGGCGGCAGAAATTGGGGAAGATCTGTCCCTGCCGGCCGTTGTTAGAGGCATGATCGGCAGTGAAAGAGTATGGGAGGCAGTTGCGTCTTTTTGCGAGGACGTAATCTCGCAAAAGGAAGCCGCGGAGCGGGTCAGGGAGGAGGACTCTCTCGCTGACCCGATTCGTCGCAGAAGGGTAGGACGGCGCAGGCGGCAAAATGCCGACTTGATGCCGCCATAAAATGGGCCAGCGGACGATAGATTGGGGACTCTATCGTCCACGCTGCACGGTCCCTAGAGTTGTGGTGATATTCCAGTGCACCCGGATATCGCTAATAGAGGAGGTAGTCCAGACTCGGGCAAAGAAGAGGGAGCCCAGAAGTGGGCCACGCTGGGTGGGTCGCGAATGTCATGCGTAGCAGTTCTCGCGGCCCACCCATCAAGGCGAAAGTAGGTGCACAGGCGAAGTTTTTAGTGGGTGCAAGCCCCACATAACCACGTCATCTCCCCGGATGACGTGGCATGCGTTAGGCATTTTCTTCGCCCAAAAAAAAAAAAAAAAAAAAAAAAAAAAAAAAAAAAAAAAAAAAGGACAGATTTCGGGACCTCTTCAGCGCGTGCCTTACGGCTGGGAGGTTCCCGAAACTGTGGAAGGAGGGGCAGCTATGCCTCCTCCGAAAGGAGGGACGCCCGGCGGATTCCCCCTCGGCATACCGGCCCATCGTTCTGCTCGATGAGGTCGGTAAATTGTTCGAGGGGATCATTGCCTCCCGGCTGAATGGCCACCTGCGGAGGGTAGGGCCGGACCTGTCGGACGCCCAGTTCGGGTTTCGACAAGGGCGTTCGACCATCGACGCGCTGGCCCTACTCAAGGGCCAGGTGAAGGGGGCGGTCGAGGCGGGGGACGGAGTGCTGGCGGTGTCATTCGACATAGCCAACGCCTTCAACTCCGTGCCCCACTCGACCATACTGGAGGCACTCCGATATCACGGAGTGCCCCAATACTTGCAGAGACTCCTGGCCAGCTACTTGGAGGATCGAGAGGTCCTCCTTGTCGACAAACTGGCCAGGTTGCGGCGATATGGCGCGGAGTCTGGTGTTCCGCAGGGGTCAGTCTTAGGACCCCCCCTGTGGAACATCGGCTTTGACTGGCTGCTGCGGGGAGCCCTCCTCCAGGGCACGAGTGTCATCTGCTACGCGGATGACACTCTCCTCACTGCCCGGGGGAGGAACTTCGGGGAGGCGGCCTGTCTGGCATCGGCCGGCGGGTCATTGGTGGCAGGGAGGATCCGCCGCCTGGGGTTGAAGGTGGCGCTGAATAAGACCGAGGCCGTGTTCTTTCACGGGCCTCGGCAGCGCTGCCCTCCTGACGCCCACATTGTCGTGGAGGGCGCCAGGGTAGGCGTCCAGACCCAGATCAAATATCTGGGTCTAGTGCTGGACAGCAGGTGGCGCTTCGGCCCGCATTTCAGCGGGCTGTCGACGCGCCTGCTGAGGGCTGCGGACGCCCTCTCCTGGCTCCTCCCAAACCTGGGAGGGCCCAGTGCGCGATGCCGGCGCTTATATGCCGGCATCTTGCGAAGCATGGCCTTGTACGGGGCCCCCATCTGGGCAGACTCCTTGCATAGGAGGGAGAACGCGACGGCGATGCGCCGGCCCCAAAGGGCCATTGCACTGCGGGTGGCGAGGGCCTACCGCTCGGTGGGCTTTTCGGCGGCGTGTGCTCTGGCTGGCACCCCTCCCTGGGAGTTGGAGGCGTGGGTGCTCGCCAGAGTGTACGAATGGACGACGCGGCGGAAAGCCCTCGGGGAGCGCCCCGTCGCGGAAGAGCGGGAGGCCGTGCGGCGGGAGGCGAGGGACGCCATCATCGTCCATTGGACGCAGGACCTCGCCTCCGCCACTTTTGGCCGCCGAACCCTGGACGCGCTCGGCCCAGTCCTGCGGGACTGGCTCGAGCGGCCCCACGGTTTCCTCTCATTCCGTCTGGTGCAGGTGCTGTCAGGCCACGGCTGTTTCGGCACGCACCTGCACCGGATCGGGAGGGAGGAGACTCCGGCGTGCCACGACTGCGGCGCGGCGGAGGACACGGCACAGCACACGCTCGAAGTGTGCCCGGCTTGGTCTGAGCCGCGCCGCATTCTGACTGCGGAGATCGGACAGGACCTCTCACTTCCCAGCGTGGTCAACTCTATGCTGGAGAGTGAGGGGTCCTGGGCAGCGGTCGCCTCCTTTTGCGAGGACGTCATCTCGCAAAAGGAGGCGGCGGAGCGCGCGCGTGAGGACGACCCTCTCGCAGTGCCGCTCCGAAGGCGGAGAAGAGGTCGGAGAAGACGCCGTCTTCTCCCTCCTCATGGTGGTGATAGGCGGGCGACAGGCGCGGGGGCGCCTCCGCCCGCATTGCACTCTACACCACCTCCGCCGGTCATTCCCGGCCCTCCCTCCTCACGGGGAGGGCGTGTAGGGCCCGCCGTGTAGGCGGGCGTACGTCGGAGAGGGACTGGACGTAAAGGCTATGCCGATCTCCCAGTCCCCCTCCACTCAGACGATGCGGGAATGCCGCTGGGTTGTTTTAGTGGGTATACCGGGCCTTGGCCCGGGGAGTCCCACATACCCCTCCCATTCCCCCAATGGGAGGGTATGCGTAATGCATTTTTTCCCAGCGCAAACAAAAAAAAAAAAAAAAAAAAAAAAAAGGTTAGGTTAGGTTGGGGGACCCCCCACAGAGCTTGCGTCCACGTCGCGTCCCCTGGAAACGACCCAGTTCTGTCACCGTAACGGAGTGGCAGACTGGGATCGGCCAAAGTGCTCTGTGCTTCGTAGTTATCATTTTCTCCTTGCGTTTTTAACTGCGATCTTGCGGTGGCTATGCCAAAACCCCCGCGGGACGCCCTCGGGCGTTTTTTAAAACCCAAAGGCCCTTCTCAGGGCTAACCAAAAGGCCCTTCTCAGGGCCAACCAAAAGGCCCTTCTAAGGGCCAACCCAAAGGCCCTTCTCAGGGCCTCTCCGACGCTTCGGCGTCAGAGGCTAGCCGCGCGCCGTCTGCGGCTAGTTTCTCTGAAGGTGCGGTAGAGTTTTTGGACTCTGACGACGAGTCCGTCTTAAGCGTCTCGGACGCGGGCGACTTCCAGTCGCGGAAGCGGGCCTTCCATAAGGATGGGTCAGAGGGCTCCTCGAGCTCGGCCAGGCAGTCGAAGGCCAAAAGGCCGACGATAGCCGCGGACACCCACGAAGTGGGTCTCGCTGACGCCCAACGCCAGCTTGACCTGTCGCGGCGGGCGCTGCACCAGCAAGAGCTGGAGGAGCGGGTGGCTGCGAAGGAGCAGCGAGCGCGTGCAGCTCGGGCCAAGTCCGGGTACGGCGCGTCTCGCGTGCTGTACGCGGACTTCTCCCTGGCTGAGCTACAGCAGATGGCGGAGGAGGACGAGGAGGAGATCGCGGAGGTCGCCTCTAAGTCCTCCAACCTTAAGGGCACCTTTCAAAAGGCCCTTAAGTGCCGGGCCGCCAGCATGCGCGGCATCATAGAGGAGCTCGTCAAGCGGAAGACGAGCGAGGAAACGCGGCAGTTGCAGGCGAGGGTCGATCGCCTGCAGTCGGAGGTCAGCCAGCTTCATCAGAAGCTGGCCGATGTTACGGCTCGGCCAATTCAGGCCGAACCGACACCTGCGGCGGAGGCCCCTACCTCCACCAACCTTGAGGACGTTTTCCGCAAGGTGGTTATGGAGGAGCGGGCCTTCACAAGAGCCTGTCT
Organism: Melanchra persicariae; assembly: GCA_947386135.1. Lineage (NCBI taxonomy): Eukaryota > Metazoa > Arthropoda > Insecta > Lepidoptera > Noctuidae > Melanchra > Melanchra persicariae. Next base: position 22,889,195 of record OX376650.1, read on the forward strand.
TGCAGGCATTGAGGACCGGCTCTTGCCGGAGAAGCGCCTCCGACCGCCACTTGCCGCGGACGAGAGGCGAAGCGAGCCGGGTCCGTCCTCGCAAAGGGAGGACGCCCTTCTTCCTTCGGCTACTCCGTCCGACCAGCCGGGTTGGACCGAAGTGGTCCGGAAGGGGAAGGGCAAGGGGAAGAAGACGGTGACTGCCGTCCCTGCCGTCACCGCCACCACGCAGCCCAGCCAGTCGCAGGCGACTGGGAAGGGAAAGAGGAGGGGCAGGGGAAGAAAGGCGGCAACGGCCGTGCCTGCCGTCCCCGCCACCACGCCGCCCAGCCAGTCGCAAGCGACCGGCAGGTTTCAGAGGAAGGGGAAACTTGTTCCCCCAAAAACCGCGGCCGTCGTAGTGACGCTCACTGCAGAGGCCGCGGAGCGAGGGGAGACATATATGTCCATATTGATGCGGGCGCGTGCGAATGCTGATCCCACCCAATTGGGGATCGGCAAAGTTTCTTGCCGGAGGACCCAAGCCGGGGCTCGCCTTTTTGAGTTTCCTGGGGCGGAGGGCAGTGCCAACGCTGACCTCTTTGCAGCCAAGCTGCAAGAGGTCATCGCGGACGCTGCCAAGGTGGCCCGACCTGTCAAGTCGGCGGCCATCGAGGTGACCGACCTCGACGATTCGGTCACCAAGGAGGAGGTGGTGGCGGCGGTCGCAGCCATTGGGGGCTGCGACGTCACAGCGGTGCAGGGCCGGGATATCAGGCCCGGCCGCGGTGGCATGGGCACTATTCGTCTCCAGTGCCCAGTCGCCGCTGCCAAAGCCGTCCTTGACAAAGGACGGCTTCTTGTGGGCTTCAGCTCGGGTGCGGTCCGGGCACTTGTAGACCAGCCTCTGCGCTGCTACAGGTGCTGCGGCATCGGACACACCCGAGCCCTTTGCCCGTCGGCGGTCGACAGGTCTCTGACCTGTTACCGCTGCGGCAAAGAGGGCCACAAAGCCGCCTCCTGCACGGCCGCCACTCCACACTGCGCAGTGTGCGCCGCCAGTGGCTGCCCGGCAGGCCACGTGACGAGGGGGAGGATGTGCAATCCTCCCCCCAAGAGGGGCAAAGCACAGGCGCCGGTCGTGCCTGCTGCTAGCACCGTCGTTCGCGAGGCTGGAACGGCGGTGGCAGCGGAGGAAGGGGATGCGATGTCGACTTAATTAGGTCGAACATCGCATCCTCCCAACAGTCAGCGGTCTTCCACAGACTCCCCTCCCCTCTCGCTTAAGAGAGGGGACCGGGATACGTGGCCGCCGCGGCAGCATTCGCCCTCTTTTGCGAGGACGTCATCTCGCAAAAGGGGGCGGCGGAGCGCGTGCGAGAGGACGACCCTCTCGCTGCGCCGCTCCGAAGGCGGAGAAGAGGTCGGAGAAGACGCTGTCTTCTCCCTCCTCATGGTGGTGTAGGCGGGCGACAGGCGCGGGGGCGCCTTCGCCCGCACTGCACTCTACACCACCCTCGCCGGTCATTCCCGGCCCTCCCCCCTCACGGGGAGGGCGTGTAGGGCTCGCCGTGCAGGCGGGCGAACGTCGGAGAGGGACTGGACGTAAAGGCTACGCCGATCTCCCAGTCCCCCTCCACTCAGACGATGCGGGAATGCCGCTGGGTTGTTTTAGTGGGTATACCGGGTCAGCCCGGGGAGTCCCACATACCCCTCCCATTCCCCCAATGGGAGGGTATGCGTAATGCATTTTTTCCCAGCGCAAACAAAAAAAAAAAAAAAAAAAAGGTTAGGTTGGGGGACCCCCCACAGAGCTTGCGTCCACGTCGCGTCCCCTGGAAACGACCCAGTTCTGTCACCGTAACGGAGTGGCAGACTGGGGTTCGGCCAAAGTGCTCTGTGCTTTCGTAGTACACATTCATCTTGCCTTTTTAACTACGATCCTGCGGTGGCTATGCCAACTACCCCGCGGGACGCCTTCGGGCGCTTTTTAAAACCCAAAGGCCCTTCTCAGGGCCAACCAAAAGGCCCTTCTCAGGGCCAACCCAAAGGCCCTTCTCAGGGCCAACCCAAAGGCCCTTCTCAGGGCCAACCAAAAGGCCCTTCTCAGGGCCAACCAAAAGGCCCTTTTCAGGGCCACTCTGACGCTTCGGCGTCAGAGGCTAGCCGCGCGCCGTCTGCGGCTAGCTTCTCTGAAGGTGCAGTCGAGTTTTTGGACTCTGACGACCAGTCCGTCACGAGTGTCTCGGATGCGGGCGACTCCCGGTCGCGGAAGCGTGCCTTCCGTAAGGATGGGTCAGAGGGCTCTTCGGGCTCGTCCAGGCGGTCGAAAGCCAAAAGGCCGACAATAGCTGCAGACACCCACGAGGTGGGTCTTGCGGACGCCCAACGTCAGCTCGACCTGGCTCGGCGGGAGCTGCACCAGCAGGAGCTGGAGGAGCGGGTCGTCGCGAAGGAGCAACGGGCGCGTGCTGCTCGGGCCAAGTCCGGGTACGGTGCGTCCCGCGTTCTTTACGCGGATCACTCCTTGGCCGAGCTGCAGCAGATGGCGGAGGAGGACGAGGAGGAGATCGTTGAGGTCGCCTCAAAGTCCTCAAATTTAAAAGGGACCTTTCAAAAGGCCCTTAAGTGTCGGGCCGCGAGCATGCGCGGTATCGTTATGGAGCTGGTCCAGCGCAAGGCGACTGACGAAACGCGGCAACTGCAGGCGACAGTCAATCGGCTGCAGTTGGAGGTCAGCCAGCTTCATACGAAACTAGCTGAAGCCACGGCTCGGCCACATCAGACCGAACCAAGACCAGCGGCAGAGGCCCCCGCCTCCAACCTTGAGGATGTCATCCGCAAGGTGGTTATGGAGGAGAGGGCCTTCACGCGAGCCTGCTTAGCAGGAATAGAGGACCGGCTCTTGCCGGAGCAACGCCTCCGACCGCCGCTTGCCGCGGACAGGAGGCAAAGCGAGCCGGGGCCGTCCTCGCAAGGGGAGGACGCCCTTCTCCCTTCCACTACTCCGTCCAACCAGCAGGGTTGGACCGAAGTGGTCGGGAAGGGAAAGGGCAGAGGAAAGAAGACGGCGACAGCCGCCCCTGCTGTCGCAGCCACCACGGCCACCACGACTCCCAGCCAGTCGCAGACGACCGGGAAGGGAAGGAGGAGGGGCAGGGGCAGAAAAGCGGCAACGGCCGTCCCTGTCGCCCCCGTCACCACGCCTCCCAGCCAGTCGCAGGCGACCGGCACAGGGAAGAGAAAGGGGAAATTGGTTCCCCCGAAGTCCGCGGCCGTCGTCGTGACGCTCACCGCGGAGGCCGCGGAACGAGGGGAGACGTACGCGTCAATATTGGTGCGGGCGCGTGCTAACGCCGATCCCACCCAACTGGGGATCGGCAAAGTCTCCTGCCGCAGGACCCAAGCCGGGGCTCGAATTTTCGAGTTCCCTGGCGCGGAGGGAAACGCAAACGCTGACCTCTTTGCAGCCAAGCTGCAGGAGGTCATTGCGGACGCGGCAAAGGTGGCCCGACCTGTCAAGTCGGCGACCATCGAGGTGACCGATCTTGACGACTCGGTCACCAAGGAGGAGGTGGTGGCGGCGGTCGCAGCTATTGGGGGCTGCAGCGTCACAGCGGTGCAGGGCCGGGACATCAGGCCCGGCCGCGGCGGCATGGGAACTATCCGTCTCGAGTGCCCGGTCGCCGCCGCCAAAGTCGTCCTTGGAAAGGGACGGCTCTTGGTCGGGTTCAGCTCGGGTGCAGTCCGAGCACTTGAAGACCAGCCCCTGCGCTGCTTCAGGTGCTGCGGCATAGGGCACACCCGAGCCCTGTGCCCTTCAGCGGTCGACAGATCTCTGACCTGCTACCGCTGTGGCAAGGAGGGCCACAAAGCCGCCTCCTGCACGGCCGCCACGCCGCACTGCGCAGTGTGCGCCGCCAGTGGCTGCCCGGCAGGCCACGTGACGAGGGGGAGGATGTGCAATCCTCCCCCTAAGAGGGGCAAAGCGCAGGCGCTGATCGCGCCTGCTGCTAGCACCGTCGTTCCCGAGGCAGGAACGGCGGTGGCGGCGGAGGAGGAGGGTGCGATGTCGATTGATGGATAGGGTCGATCATCGCATCCTCCAGGCGAACACCAACCACTGCCGAACAGCCCAGGATCTGCTGATGCAGACCATGGCTGAGTGGTTGGTGGACTTGGCGGTGGTCGCCGAGCCCTACTCGGTCCCTGGCAATTGGCTGGGCGATCGGGACGGCCTGGTGGCAATGGTGACGCGGTCTTCCACAGACTCCCCTCCCCTCTCGCTTTTAGAGAGAGGACCGGGATACGTGGCCACCGCGTGGGGAGGTGTGGCCCTGGTAGGGGTCTATTTCTCCCCAAACCGCCCTCTCTCGGACTTTGAGGATTTCCTCGAAGTCCTCACTGCAGTCGTAGGGAGGGCGGCGCCGCGCCAGGTCGTGGTGTTGGGCGACCTGAACGCCAAGTCGGTGGCCTGGGGCAACCCGGCTGGCTCCTGCAACGTCCGGGGACGCGCCGTCGAGTTCTGGGCGGCGTCGTGCGGTGTGTCCCTCCTCAACAGGGGGGCGGTCCACACGTGTGTGCGGCAGCAGGGAGGGTCGGTGGTGGACGTCTCGTTTGCCACCCCCGTGCTGGCCGCACGCGTCGTGAACTGGCGGGTGGAGACGGTGGAGACCTTGTCGGACCACCGATATGTGCGGTTCGACATCTCCACCCAGGGCCCCCGGGGGGGAGATGGCTCGCTCTGGCAGGTCTCCCTTCCCACGGTGGGCTCTCACTCGCCTGGACCGGGAGGCAGCCAAGGAGGCGGCCTTCCTCCAGGACTGGCTGTCACCCCCCCTTGTCGAGGACGTCCCGGACATTGACGCCGCAGCGGTCCGGCTAAGGCGATCCCTGACCGAGGTCTGTAACTCCAGCATGCCTCGGTCCCGTCGCCCGCCTCCCCGTCGCGCCGTCTATTGGTGGTCGGAGGAACTGGCGGGTCTCCGGGCCACCTGCGTGGCGGCCAGGAGAGCCTACACGCGGAGCCGACGGCGCAGCGTCCGTAGCCAAGCAGACGAGGACCGCCTCTACGCCTCTTACAGAGAGGCTCAGACGGTCCTCAAGTCGGCTATGGGCGCTGCCAAGGACTCGGCGAGGGCCGAGATGCTGGAGGGTCTCGACAGGGATCCATATGGGAGACCATACAGGGCGGCGCGGAACCAACTGCGGCCCCATGGTCCCCCACTGACGGAGACCCTCGAGCCGGCGTTGCTGGATGGGGTGGTCCGGTCCCTGTTTCCGCGCAGGACCGACTTCACCCCACCAACGATGGACCCCCCGCAGGAGGCGGCTTCACCGCCGGAGGAGGAGGTACCCCCGGTGACGGCGGATGAGTTCTACGCGGGGGTTCTCAGCCTCCGCGCTAAGAAGACGGCCCCTGGGCCGGACGGCGTCCCTGCACGGGTGGTAGCCATAGCTGCCGCTCAAATGGAGGACAGATTTCGGGACCTCTTCAGCGCGTGCCTTACGGCTGGGAGGTTCCCGAAATTGTGGAAGGAGGGGCAGCTATGCCTCCTCCGAAAGGAGGGACGCCCGGCGGATTCCCCCTCGGCATACCGGCCCATCGTTCTGCTCGATGAGGTCGGTAAATTGTTCGAGGGGATCATTGCCTCCCGGCTGAATGGCCACCTGCGGAGGGTAGGGCCGGACCTGTCGGACGCCCAGTTCGGTTTCCGACAAGGGCGTTCGACTATCGACGCGCTGGCCACACTCAAGGGCCAGGTGAAGGGGGCGGTGGATGCTGGGGACGGAGTGCTGGCGGTGTCATTCGACATAGCCAACGCCTTCAACTCCGTCCCCCACTCGACCATACTGGAGGCACTCCGATATCACGGAGTGCCCCAATACTTGCAGAGCCTCCTGGCCAGCTACTTGGAGGACCGAGAGGTCCTCCTTGTTGACAAATTGGCCATGTTGCGCAGATACAGCGCGGAGTCTGGTGTTCCGCAGGGCCAACCAAAAGGCCCTTCTCAGGGCCAAGCCAAAGGCCCTTCTCAGGGCCAACCCAAAGGCCCTTCTCAGGGCCAACCCAAAGGCCCTTCTCAGGGCCAACCCAAAGGCCCTTCTCAGGGCCAACCAAAAGGCCCTTTTCAGGGCCACTCCGAAGCCTCGGAGTCAGAGGCTAGCCGCGCGCCGTCTGCGGCTAGCTTCTTTGAAGGAGTAGACCAGTTTCTGGACTCCGATGACGAGTCCGTCATCAGCGTCGACTCCCGGTCGCGGAAGCGGGCCTTCCGTAAGGAGGGGTCCGAGGGCTCCTCGGGCTCAGGCAGGCAGTCGAAGGCCAAAAAGCCGACGAAAGCCGCGGACACCCACGACTTTGGTCTTGCGGACGCCCAACGCCAGCTCGACCTGGCTCGGCGGGAGCTGCACCAGCAGGAGCTGGAAGAGCGGGTCGTAGCGAAGGAGCAACGGGCGCGTGCTGCTCGGGCCAAGTCCGGGTACGGCGCGTCCCGCGTTCTATACGCGGACCACTCCTTGGCCGAGCTGCAGCGGATGGCGGAGGAGGACGAGGAGGAGATCGCGGAGGTCGCCTCCAAGTCCTCCAACCTCAAGGGCACATTTCAGAAAGCCCTAAAGTGCCGGGCCGCAAGCATGCGCGGCGTCATCGAGGAGCTCGTCAAAAGAAAGACGAGCGAAGAAACGCGGCAGCTGCAGGCGAGGGTCGATCGCCTGCAGTCAGAGGTCAGCCAGCTTCATCAGAAGCTGGCCGACGTCACGGCTCGGCCAATTCAGGCCGAACCGACACCTGCGGCTGAGGCCCCCGCCTCCAACCTTGAGGACGTCATCCGCAAGGTGGTTTTGGAGGAGAGGGCCTTCACCAGAGCCTGCTTGGCAGGAATTGAGGACCGGCTCTTGCCGGAGAAGCGCCTCCGACCGCCGCTTGCCGCGGACGAGAGGCGAGGCGAGCCGGGTCCGTCCTCGCAAGTGGAGGACGCCCTTTTCCCTTCGGCTACCACATCCGACCAGCAGGGTTGGACCGAAGTGGTCCGGAAGGGGAAGGGCAAGGGTAAGAAGACGGCGACGGCCGTCCCTGCCGTCACCGCCACCACGCAGCCCAGCCAGTCGCAGGCGACTGGGAAGGGAAAGAGGAGGGGCAGGGGCAGAAAGGCGGCAACGGCCGCCCCTGCCGTCCCCGCCATCACGCCGCCCAGCCAGTCGCAGACGATCAGCAGGGAGCAGAGGAAGGGGAAACTGGTTCCCCCAAAAACCGCGGCCGTCGTGGTGACGCTCACTGCGGAGGCCGCGGAGCGAGGGGAGACCTATATGTCGATATTGATGCGGGCGCGTGCGAATGCCGATCCCACCCAACTGGGGATCGGCAAAGTCTCTTGCCGGAGGACCCAAGCCGGGGCTCGTATTTTTGAGTTCCCTGGAGCGGAGGGCAGCGCCAACGCTGACCTCTTTGCAGCCAAGCTGCAAGAGGTCATCGCGGACGCTGCCAAGGTGGCCCGACCAGTCAAGTGCGCGGCCATCGAGGTGACCGACCTCGACGATTCGGTCACCAAGGAGGAGGTGGTGGCGGCGGTCGCAGCCATTGGGGGCTGCGGCGTCACGGCGGTGCAAGGCCGGGACATCAGACCCGGCCGCGGCGGCATGGGCACTATCAGGCTCGAGTGCCCAGTTGCCGCTGCCAAAGCCGTCCTTGAAAAGGGACGGCTCCTTGTCGGGTTCAGCTCGGGTGCAGTCCGAGCACTGGCCGACCAGCCCCTGCGCTGCTACAGGTGCTGCGGCATCGGGCACACCCGAGCCCTGTGCCCGTCAGCGGTCGACCGGTCTCTGAGCTGCTACCGCTGCGGCAAGGAGGGCCACAAAGCCGCCTCCTGCACGGTCGCCACGCCGCACTGCACAGTTTGTGCTGCCAGCGGCTGCCCGGCAGGCCACGTGACGAGGGGGAGGATGTGCAATCCTCCCCCCAAGAGGGGCAAAGCGCAGGCGCCTATCTTGCCTGCTGCTAGCACCGCGCGTTCCGAGGCAGAAACGGCGGTGGCAGCGGAGGAGGGGGATGCGATGTCGACTTAATTAGGTTGACCATCGCATCCTCCCAATAGTGTCGCGGTCTTCCGCGGACTCCCCTCCCCTCTCGCTTTCGAGAGGGGACCGGGATACGAGGCCGCCGCGGCAGCATTCGCCTCCTTTTGCGAGGACGTCATTTCGCAAAAGGGGGCGACGGAGCGCGCGCGTGAGGACGACCCTCTCGCTGCGTCGCTCCGAAGGCGGAGAAGAGGTCGGAGAAGAAGCCGTCTTCTCCCTCCTCATGGTGGTGTAGGCGGGCAATAGGCGCGGGGGCGCCTCCGCCCGCACTGCACTCTACACCACCTTCGCCGGTCATTCCCGGCCCTCCCCCTTCACGGGGAGGGCTTGAAGGGCCCGCCGTGTAGGCGGGCGAACGTCGGAGAGGGACTGGACGTAAAGGCTACGCCGATCTCCCAGTCCCCCTCCACTCAGACGATGCGGGAATGCCGCTGGGTTGTTTTAGTGGGTATACCGGGCCTTGGCCCGGGGAGTCCCACATACCCCTCCCATTCCCCCAATGGGAGGGTATGCGTAATGCATTTTTTCCCAGCGCAAACAAAAAAAAAAAAAAAGGTTAGGTTAGGTTAGGTTAGGTTAGGTTGGGGGACCCCCCACAGAGCTTGCGTCCACGTCGCGTCCCCTGGAAACGACCCAGTTCTGTCACCGTAACGGAGTGGCAGACTGGGATCGGCCAAAGTGCTCTGTGCTTCGTAGCTATCATTTTCTTGCCTTGTTTTTAGCTACGACCTTTGCGGAATGTCGAAACCCTCGCGGGACGCCTTCGGGCGTTTCCTCCCAAAAGGCCCTTCTCAGGGCCAACCAAAAGGCCCTTCTCAGGGCCAACCAAAAGGCCCTTCTCAGGGCCAATCAAAAGGCCCTTCTCAGGGCCAACCCAAAGGCCCTTTTCAGGGCCAACCCAAAGGCCCTTTTCAGGGCCAACCAAAAGGCCCTTCTCAGGGCCACTCCGACGCTTCGGCGTCAGAGGCTAGCCGTGCGCCGTCTGCGGCTATCTTCTCTGAAGAAGCGGTCGAGTTTTTGGACTCTGACGACGAGTCCGTCACAAGCGTCTCGGATGCGGGCGACTCCCGGTCGCGGAAGCGGGCCTTCCTCGGGTCCGAGGGCTCTTCGGGCTCGGCTAGGCAGTCGAGGGCCAAACGGCCAACGACAGTCGCGGACACCCATGTGGTGGGTCTCGCTGACGCCCAACGCCAGCTTGACCTGTCTCGGCGGGCGCTACACCAGCAGGAGCTGGAGGAGCGGGTCGTCGCGAAGGAGCAACGGGCGCGTGCTGCTCGGGCCAAGTCCGGGTACGGCGCGTCCCGCGTTCTGTACGCGGACCACTCCTTGGCCGAGCTGCAACGGATGGCGGAGGAGGACGAAGAGGAGATCGCGGAGGTCGCCTCCAAGTCCACCAATCTAAAGGGCACCTTCCAGAAGGCCCTTAAGTGCCGGGCTGCTAGCATGCGCGGCATCATAGAGGAGCTCGTTAAGAGGAAGACGAGCGATGAAACGCGGCAGCTGCAGGCGAGGGTCGATCGCCTGCAGTCGGAGGTCAGCCAGCTTCATCAGAAGCTGGCCGATGTCACGGCTCGGCCAATTCAGGCCGAACCGACACCTGCGGCAGAGGCCCCCGCCTCCAACCTTGAGGAAGTCTTCCGCAAGGTGGTTATGGAGGAGAGGGCCTTCACTAGAGCCTGCTTAGCAGGCATTGAGGACCGGCTCTTACCGGAGAAGCGCCTCCGACCACCGCTTGCCGCGGAGGAGAGGCGAGTCGAGCCGGGTCCGTCCTCGCAAGGGGAGGACGCCCTTCTCCCTTTGGCTACTCCGTCCGACCAGCAGGGTTGGACCGAAGTGGTCCGAAAGGGGAAGGGCAAAGGGAAGAAGACGGCGACGGCCGTACCTGCCGTCACCGCCACGCAGCCCAGCCAGTCGAAGGCGACTGGAAAGGGAAAGAGGAGGGGCAGGGGCAGGGGCAGAAAGGCGGCAACTGCCGTCCCTGCCGTCCCCGCGACCACGCCGCCCAGCCAGCCGCAGGCGACTGGCAAGGAGCAGAGCAGGAGGAAACTGGTTCCCCCAAAGACCGCGGCCGTCGTAGTGACGCTCACCGCGGAGGCCGCGGAGCGAGGGGAGACATACATGTCTATTTTGATGCGGGCGCGTGCCAACGCCGATCCCACCCAACTGGGGATCGGCAAAGTTTCTTGCCGGAGGACCCAAACCGGGGCTCGGCTTTTCGAGTTTCCTGGGGCGGAGGGCAGCGCCAACGCTGACCTCTTTGCAGCCAAGCTCCAAGAGGTCATCGCGGACGCTGCAAAGGTGGCCCGACCGGTCAAGTCGGCGGCCATCGAGGTGACCGACCTCGACGATTCGGTCACCAAGGAGGAGGTGGTAGCGGCGGTCGCAGCCATTGGGGGCTGCGATGTCACAGCGGTGCACGGCCGGGACATCAGAACCGGCCGCGGTGGCATGGGCACTATTCGTCTCCAGTGCCCAGTCGCCGCTGCCAAAGCCGTCCTTGATAAAGGACGGCTTCTTGTGGGCTTCAGCTCGGGTGCGGTCCGGGCACTTGTAGACCAGCCTCTGCGCTGCTACAGGTGCTGCGGCATCGGACACACCCGAGCCCTTTGCCCGTCAGCGGTCGACAGGTCTCTGACCTGTTACCGCTGCGGCAAAGAGGGCCACAAAGCCGCCTCCTGCACGGCCGCCACTCCACACTGCGCAGTGTGTGCCGCCAGTGGCTGCCCGGCAGGCCACGTGACGAGGGGGAGGATGTGCAATCCTCCCCCCAAGAGGGGCAAAGCACAGGCGCCGGTCGTGCCTGCTGCTAGCACCGTCGTTCGCGAGGCTGGAACGGCGGTGGCAGCGGAGGAGGGGGATGCGATGTCGACTTAATTAGGTCGAACATCGCATCCTCCCAACAGTGTCGCGGTCTTCCACAGACTCCCCTCCCCTCTCGCTTAAGAGAGGGGAACGGGATACGTGGCCGCCGCGGCAGCATTCGCCCTCTTTTGCGAGGACGTCATCTCGCAAAAGGGGGCGGCGGAACGCGTGCGAGAGGACGACCCTCTCGCTGCGCCGCTCCGAAGGCGGAGAAGAGGTCGGAGAAGACGCTGTCTTCTCCCTCCTCATGGTGGTGTAGGCGGGCGACAGGCGCGGGGGCGCCTTCGCCCGCACTGCACTCTACACCACCCTCGCCGGTCATTCCCGGCCCTCCCCCCTCACGGGGAGGGCGTGTAGGGCCCGCCGTGCAGGCGGGCGAACGTCGGAGAGGGACTGGACGTAAAGGCTACGCCGATCTCCCAGTCCCCCTCCACTCAGACGATGCGGGAATGCCGCTGGGTTGTTTTAGTGGGTATACTGGGCCTTGGCCCTGGGAGTCCCACATACCCCTCCCATTCCCCCAATGGGAGGGTATGCGTAATGCATTTTTTCCCAGCGCAAACAAAAAAAAAAAAAAAAAAAAAAAAAAAAGGTTAGGTTGGGGGACCCCCCACAGAGCTTGCGTCCACGTCGCGTCCCCTGGAAACGACCCAGTTCTGTCACCGTAACGGAGTGGCAGACTGGGATCGGCCAAAGTGCTCTGTGCTTCGTAGCTATCATTTTATTCTTGCGGTTTTAAGCTACGATCTTGCGAATGTCGAAACCCTCGCGGGACGCCTTCGGGCGTTTCCTCCCAAAAGGCCCTTCTCAGGGCCAACCAAAAGGCCCTTCTCAGGGCCAACCAAAAGGCCCTTCTCAGGGCCAACCCAAAGGCCCTTCTCAGGGCCAACCCAAAGGCCCTTTTCAGGGCCACTCCGACGCTTCGGCGTCAGAGGCAAGCCGCGCGCCGTCTGCGGCAAGCTTCCATGGAAGAGCGGGCGAGTTGTCGGACTCCGACGACGAGTCCCTTATTAGCGTCTCGGACGCAGGCGACTCTCAGTCGCGAAAGCGGGCCTTCCTGAAGGATGGGTCCGAGGGTTCCTCGGGCTCAGCCAGGCGGTCAAAGGCCAAAAGGCCCACAGTAGCCGCGGATACCCACGTGGTGGGTCTCGCGGACGCCCAGCGCCAGCTCGACCTGGCTCGGCGTGTGCAGCACCAGCAAGAGCTGGAAGAGCGGGTGGCTGCGAAGGAGCAGCGGGCGCGTGCAGCTCGAGCCAAGTCTGGTTACGGCGCGTCCCGCGTGCTGTACGCGGACCATTCTTTGGCTGAGCTGCAGCAGATGGCGGAGGAGGACGAAGAGGAGATTGCGGAGGTCGCCTCCAAGTCCTCCAATCTAAAGGGCACCTTCCAGAAGGCCCTTAAGTGCCGGGCCGCGAGCATGCGCGGCATCGTAGAGGAGCTCGTCAAGAGAAAGACGAGTGAAGAAACGCGGCAGCTGCAGGCGAGGGTCGATCGCCTGCAATCAGAGGTCAGCCAGCTTCATCAGAAGCTGGCTGATGTCACGGCTCGGCCAATTCAGGCCGAACCGACACCTGCGGCGGAGGCCCCTACCTCCACCAACCTTGAGGATATACTCCGCAAGGTTGTAATGGAGGAGCGGGCCTTCACACGAGCCTGTCTTGCAGGCATCGAGGACCGGCTCTTGCCGGAAAAGCGCCTCCGACCGCCGCTTGCCGCTGACGAGAGGCGAGCCGAGCCGGGTCCGTCCTCGCAAGGGGAGGACGCCCTTCTCCCTTCCACTACCCCGTCCAACCAGCAGGGTTGGACCGAAGTGGTCAGGAAGGGGAAGGGCAAAGGAAAGAAGACGGCGACAGCCGCCCCTGCTGTCGCAGCCACCATGGCCACCACGACTCCCAGCCCGTCGCAGACGACTGGAAAGGGAAGGAGGAGGGGCAGGGGCAGAAAGGCTGCAACGGGCGTCCCTGCCGCCCCCGCCACCACGCCTCCCAGCCAGTCGCAGGCGACTGGCAGAGGAAAGAGGAAGGGGAAATTGGTTCCCCCAAAGACCGCAGCCGTCGTAGTGACGCTCACCGCGGAGGCCGCGGAGCGAGGGGAGACGTACGCGTCCATATTGGTGCGGGCGCGTGCTAACGCCGATCCCACCCAACTGGGGATCGGCAAAGTCTCCTGCCGGAGGACCCAAACCGGGGCTCGAATCTTCGAGTTCCCTGGGGCGGAGGGCAGTGCCAACGCTGACCTCTTCGCAGCCAAGCTGCAGGAGGTCATCGCGGACGCAGCCAAGGTGGCCCGACCCGTCAAGTCGGCGGCCATCGAGGTGGCCGATCTTGACGACTCGGTCACCAAAGAGGAGGTGGTGGCAGCGGTCGCAGCCATTGGGGGCTGCAGCGTCGCAGCGGTGCAGGGCCGGGACATCAGGCCCGGCCGCGGCGGCATGGGCACTATCCGTCTCGAGTGCCCAGTCGCCGCCGCCAAAGCCGTCCTTGAAAAAGGACGGCTCTTGGTCGGATTCAGCTCGGGTGCAGTCCGAGCACTAGAGAACCAGCCCCTGCGCTGCTTCAGGTGCTGCGGCATAGGGCACACCCGAGCCCTGTGCCCTTCAGCGGTCGATAGGTCTCTGACATGCTACCGCTGCGGCAAGGAGGGCCACAAAGCCGCCTCCTGCACGGCCGCCACGCCGCACTGCGCAGTGTGCGCCGCCAGTGGCTGCCCGGCAGGCCACGTGACGAGGGGGAGGATGTGCAATCCTCCCCCTAAGAGGGGCAAAGCGCAGGCGTCGGTCGGGCCTGCAGCTAGCACCGTCGTTCCCGAGGCAGGAACGGCGGTGGCGGCGGAGGAGGAGGGTGCGATGTCGATTGATGGATAGGGTCGATCATCGCATCCTCCAGGCGAACACCAACCACTGCAGAACAGCCCAAGACCTGCTGATGCAGACCATGGCTGAGTGGTTGGTGGACTTGGCGGTGGTCGCCGAGCCCTACTCGGTCCCTGGCCATTGGCTGGGCGATCGAGACGGCCTGGTGGCAATAGTGACGCGGTCTTCCACAGACTCCCCTCCCCTCTCGCTCTTAGAGAGAGGACCGGGATACGTGGCCGCCGCGTGGGGAGGTGTGGCCCTAGTTGGGGTCTATTTCTCCCCAAACCGCCCTCTCTCGGACTTTGAGGATTTTCTTGAAGTCCTAACTGCTGTCGTAGGGAGGGCGGCGCCGCGCCAGGTCGTGGTGTTGGGCGACCTGAACGCCAAGTCGGTGGCCTGGGGCAACCCGGCTGCCTCGTGCAACGTCCGGGGACGCGCCGTCGAGTTCTGGGCGGCCTCATGCGGTGTGTCCCTCCTCAACAGGGGGGCGGTCCACACATGTGTGCGGCAACACGGAGGGTCGGTGGTGGACGTCTCGTTTGCCACCCCCGTGCTGGCCGCACGCATCGTGAACTGGCGGGTGGAGACGGTGGAGACCCTGTCGGACCACCGATATGTGCGGTTCGACATCTCCACCCAGGGCCCCCGGGGGGAGATGGCCCGCTCTGCCAGGTCTCCCTTCCCACGGTGGGCTCTCACTCGCCTGGACCGGGAGGCAGCCAAGGAGGCGGCCTTCCTCCAGGACTGGCTGTCACCCCCCCTTGTCGAGGACGTCCCGGACGTTGACGCCGCAGCGGTCCGGCTAAGGCGATCCCTGACCGAGGTCTGCAACTCCAGCATGCCTCGGTCCCGTCGCCCGCCTCCCCGACGCGCCGTCTATTGGTGGTCGGAGGAACTGGCGGGGCTCCGGGCCACCTGCGTGGCGGCCAGGAGGGCTTACACGCGGAGCCGACGGCGCAGCGTCCGTAGCCAAGCAGACGAGGACCGCCTCTACGCCTCTTACAGAGAGGCTCAGACGGTCCTCAAGTCGGCTATGGGCGCTGCCAAGGACTCGGCGAGGGCCGAGATGCTGGAGGGTCTCGACAGGGATCCATATGGGAGACCATACAGGGCGGCGCGGAACCAACTGCGGCCCCATGGTCCCCCACTGACGGAGACCCTCGAGCCGGCGTTGCTGGATGGGGTGGTCCGGTCCCTGTTTCCGCGCAGGACCGACTTCACCCCACCAACGATGGACCCCCCGCAGGAGGCGGCTTCACCGCCGGAGGAGGAGGTACCCCCGGTGACGGCGGATGAGTTTTACGCGGGGGTTCTCAGCCTCCGCGCCAAGAAAACGGCCCCTGGGCCGGACGGCGTCCCTGCACGAGTGGTGGCCATAGCTGCTGCTCAAATGGAAGACAGACTTCGGGACCTCTTCAGCGCATGCCTTACGGCTGGGAGGTTCCCGAAACTGTGGAAGGAGGGGCAGCTATGCCTCCTCCGAAAGGAGGGACGCCCGGCGGATTCCCCCTCGGCATACCGGCCCATCGTTCTGCTCGATGAGGTCGGTAAATTGTTCGAGGGGATCATTGCCTCCCGGCTGAATAGCCACCTGCGGAGGGTAGGGCCGGACCTGTCGGACGCCCAGTTCGGTTTCCGACAGGGGCGTTCGACCATCGACGCGCTGGCCCTACTCAAGGGCCAGGTGAAGGGGGCGGTCGAGGCAGGGGACGGAGTGCTGGCGGTGTCATTCGACATAGCCAACGCCTTCAACTCCGTCCCCCACTCGACCATACTGGAGGCACTCCGATATCACGGAGTGCCCCTATACCTGCGGAGCCTCCTGGCCAGCTACCTGGAGGACCGAGAGGTCCTCCTTGTCGACAAACTGGCCAGGTTGCGGCGATATGGCGCGGAGTGTGGTGTTCCGCAGGGGTCTGTCTTAGGACCCCCCCTGTGGAACATCGGCTTCGACTGGCTGCTGCGGGGAGCCCTCCTCCAGGGCACGAGTGTCATATGTTACGCGGATGACACTCTCCTCACTGCCCGGGGGAGGAACTTCGGGGAGGCGGCCTGCCTGGCATCGGCTGGCGGGTCATTGGTGGCGGGGAGGATACGCAGCCTGGGATTGAGGGTGGCGCTAAATAAGACCGAGGCCGTGTTCTTTCACGGGCCTCGGCAGCGCTGCCCTCCTGACGCCCACATTGTCGTGGAGGGCGCCAGGGTAGGCGTCCAGACCCAGATCAAATATCTGGGTCTAGTGCTGGACAGCAGGTGGCGCTTCGGCCCGCACTTCAGCGGGCTGTCGACGCGCCTGTTGAGGGCTGCGGACGCCCTCTCCTGGCTCCTCCCGAACCTGGGAGGGCCCAGTGCGCGATGCCGGCGCCTATATGCCGGCATCCTGAGAAGCATGGCCCTGTACGGGGCCCCCATCTGGGCAGACTCCCTGCATAGGAAGGAGAACGCGACGGCGATGCGCCGGCCCCAAAGGGCCATTGCACTGCGGGTGGCGAGGGCCTACCGCTCGGTGGGCTTTTCGGCGGCGTGCGCTCTGGCTGGCACCCCTCCTTGGGAGCTGGAGGCGTGGGTGCTCGCCAGAGTGTACGAATGGACGGCGCGGCGAAAAGCCGCCATCATCGTCCATTGGACGCCATCATCGTCCATTGGACGCAGGACCTCGCCTCCGCCACTTCTGGCCGCCGAACCCTGGACGCGCTCGGCCCAGTCCTGCGGGAATGGCGCTGGGTTGTTTTAGTGGGTATACCGGGTTAGCCCGGGGAGTCCCACATACCCCGCCCATTCCCCCAATGGGAGGGTATGCGTAATGCATTTTTTCCCAGCGCAAACAAAAAAAAAAAAAAAAAAAAAAAAAAGGTTAGGTTAGGTTAGGTTTTTTTTTTTTTTTTTTTTTTTTTTTTTTTTTTTTTTTTTTTTTTCTCTTTTTCCTGTGACCTTATCAGATTTCACAGACTTTGGCTTCTATTAATCTTAATATACAATACATTTCTTATTATTAGCATGACCCTGGTAGGGTCCTACTCTACTTTGCCTACTGCTCTTCCGTCTCTACAATTTAACATTTTCTTTACAGGCGGTCTTTCCCACATTTAGACCTGCTTGTGCCTATCATTGCTGCCTATTTTCTTTACTTATTCCATTTTTTCTACAAGGTGTCTCTTTCAAACATTTCGGACTCTCCTTGTGCCTATCTCTATTCCTTAAAAACCGATACATTTTCATGACAATTCTAATTGTCCCTATTAGTCTACTCTATAATAGCCTCGTAACATTTTCTTTACAGGGTGTCTTTTAGAACATTCAGACATGCCTTGTGCCTAATCTTATATCTAAAGTTTCCATTTTCTTGACAACACTAGTTGTGCCTATTTCTTATTCTATCTTAATTCTTAACTATTAGGTACAATATTATGTGCTTTCTTGCCCTTTAATAACAATGTTTCTTTTACTTAACTAATAAACCTTTACACTTCTGCTTAGACTCTATAAAACTAATTTTATTTTTTTTTTACTATTTTGCCTAATTTTTACTACAGCTATATATTATTACAATATACTTTGTAGTAAATGCTTAATCTATCTTATTTCTATTGTTTACTGTTTTTATTATTTTAACGCAATACTCTATAAAGGTTTCACGTGTAAGTTTGTTGCTTAGAAGGGTCTGTAAATTTTCCATCTTAATCGTGACACCCAATTGTTGCTGCAAGTTAAATCGGTCCCTATCGTGTACTGGACAGTCCAGCAATAGATGGAAAACCGTCTCCGAGGCATTGGGGTCACAGATACATGCAGGGCTCTCCTTACATTTGAAGCGATGCAAGTACTGGGAGAGCCCCCCATGTCCCGTGAGTACCTGCGCCATTATCCCTACTGGCTTCATGCTCCTAACAATTCGGTAGGCATCCACTGCGTCGGGAAAGAACACTCTTGTTACGGAGGCTGTGCAACCCGACCCGTACCTCCCATTCCACTCGTCAAGGGAGTCCTTACGGATTATCCGCTTGACGAATGAGACGGGACACTGGTCATAGTCGGGACTCCTCCGGCTCAAGAGTGCGGCCTCTTTTGCGAGCTGATCTGCGCGTTCGTTACCTACTAGCCCTACGTGTGCCTTCACCCAGTACAAGCTCACAGTTTTGCCCTGGTTGAAGGCTTCTTTCAAGTGTTCGCGCGTCTCTACCGCTAGTGGATGCAGAGCATTGTAGTTGGCGACGGTCTCAAGGGCTGATCTTGAGTCACTATATATGCAGAATGCCTTCTCTGCTCGTTTCAAGATCCACCTCGTGGCTCGACATATAGCGAGGATCTCCGCTTGGTATACAGTGCAGTACGCGGACAGGCTAAGCTTAATGGCCTTGATCTCAGCCTCGCCATTCCATATGGATAGCGCGGCGCCAACCCTGCCCTCAAGCTTGCTGCCGTCGGTGTATATTTTCACCGCCTGCCTGTTGCTGTTATCGACCTGATCTTGTGTGGTCAAGCTTTCGAAGATCAGCTCTACATGCCGAGCCGGATGCGGATTCTTCGCAAATCCCACCACACGTTCGGTCTCCCTGTCTCCCAGCACCAGCCGGGACGACCCTCTCCTTGCTTCGTACAGAGCGGCTGCCTCCTGTATTCGCAGGTCGAGAGGCAGTATCCCGGCCAGTACAAGTGCCGAGTTCAACGAAACGGTTCGGTAGGACCTACAGAGTTTTTGTGCGAATCCTCTCTGCACTGCGTTTAGCGCCTTCTGCGTCCCAATCTTCTTTGCTGCCGGTGCCCATGCACTTGCCGCGTACAGGATGACTGGTTCCACCACCGCTGTATAAATCGTCCTGATGATTTCAGGGTGCAGTCCCCAGCTAACTTTTGCGGCTCTAGACAACTGTTTGTACATGTCTGCCGCCTTTTTCCAAAATGACATTTAACACCCACGTCGCGAAGGTCTGCCTTCGCGACGTGGGTGTTAAATGTCATTTTGTCATCCAAAGTTAGTCCCAGAACCTTGATTTCCCTCGACATTCCAATGTCGGTCCCCCCCATCTTCAGGAGTGGGGTGTCGTACTTAAGCTTCCGCGTCAGTACCATAGCACAGGTTTTGTGAGGCGCAAACTTCAGCTTGTTCCGGACACCCCACTCCCGAACATAGTCGAGAGCGGCATTGGCCTGTCTCGAGATCTCCAGGCCCGTGTCTCCGCTGAATACCATCACCACGTCATCAGCATATGCCTGACAATAAATTCCCTGCTTCTCCAGTCCGTGCAATAGGGGGTCCAGTACTAAATTCCAGAGTATGGGGCCACCAATGGATCCCTGGACGCAACCTTTCTGGGTGTTTCTTTTGTGTTCCTCCCCGGCATACCTCAAACCGATTTTTCTGCAGTCGAGATAGCTATCCAGTAGCCTCCTTACATTGACCGGACACTTTTCCTCAGCCAGTCTGACTTTGATAGCTGGCCACCAGGCGCTATCGAAGGCCCCCTCTATATCCAGCGAGACTAGGGTTACGAGCTTTTTCTGCTCTATGTTGCCCTTGATATGGTTCACTAGATTATAGAGGGCGTCCTCGGTGCTCCTTTGTGGCATAAAGCCGTACTGGCGAGTACTAATCCGCGGTACTAGGTGCCACCTGATCCTTGCTACTATCATCTTCTCCAGGATCTTGCCCAAGACTGGTAGCAGACCAATCGGCCTATAGGACTTGGGATTCTGATAGTCGTCCTTGCCCGGTTTTCTCAATACCACCACTGTGGCTTCCTTCCAGATGTCCGGGAAGTGGCTTATCTCTAGGCACTTGTTGTAAAGGGCAAGGAACACGTCTAGATTCCTGGAGATTACTCGACTGCATATGTCCGCCGTAAAGCCATCCGCTCCAGGTGCCTTCTTTGGGTTAAAACTATTACTCGCGGTCTTTAGCTCTTCTACCGTAAACGGCGGATCATGTATTTCATCATGACACGGGGCGTTTACTTGCTTCGCAAGCTCTCTGATTTGGCGATGATGCGAGTTATCCTTCTCTTCGGAGTCCTCTGGGTAGAATGTTTCGGCTAATAGGGCTGCCGATTCTCTTGGGTTTAGGAACACATCGTCCTTTTTAAGGGTCAGATCCTCTTGACGTTTGGCGGTTTTTCCGATCACTCTGTATATCCCCTCCCATACTCCTTCCCGGTCTTGCTTTTGGCAAAAGGTCTTCCAGCTTGCTATTTGGGCTTTCTTGGCTTGGCATTCGTATTTTTCTTTTGCTTGCAGGTACTCTTTGAAGACTTTGTCTTTGCGGTCCTTGGCTGCATTGTGTATCCTCCGCTTTTTTGTGATGACCTCCTTTTTTAAAAGTGCGAGCTCCTCTGATCTCCATGGGACGGAAAACTTGGTGTTCATAGATTTTGGTGGCATGCTGTCTCTGCAGGCTGAAGTGATGCCGTTAGTAATTAATATTATCATGTTTTCCAATTGCTCTTTAGACTCGACTCTACTTATTTCGGTAGCGTTGAAATTATGTTCCGCTTGAAATTGGTCCATTTTCTCTATGAAAACGTCCCAATTTGCCTTCTTAGTATTATAGAGTCGAGTGGTCCTTTGTATTTTGATCCCTTTTTCCTTTTGCAGCCGTATTTTATACAAGATCGTGTTGTGATCCGAGCTCGTCACCCCTTGGTCAACTGTCCAGTCTTCCACGAGACCCAGCAAGTCTATCGAGCAAGCCGTTAAATCGACAAAGCTGCTGTATCTCGTGTTGCCCCTTATTGTGTCAAATGTGGGTATCTTCCCACTGTTGAGTACCTGCATATCTGACTCTTCCAGGGTCCCGGACATTTCTACACCCCTGGTGTCATTTACGATGCTGCCCCACCAGGTATTCTTAGCATTGGCATCGCCTCCAATGAGCAGTTTTCTTGACCCAGCTTTCTCTACCGTTCTTCGTAATTGCTCCAAGTATGGCTCTATGGGCTGGTCCGGTTCGAAGTAAAAAGAAACTACTGCGATTTCCCAAGCTTTGGACCGGATCCTCACCACCACGATGTTATTCGTAGTGAGTTCTGGGCACTGTATAACATCCAAGTCGTGATCAAAAACGACCACGGCCGCTTTGACAGTCCCTCTTCCATCGTCCTCGCACTGGTACACCCGCACACCTCTGTAGCTCTTCATTCTTCGAATCCCGCCCACATACGGCTCCTGGATCAAAGCGAAAGCTATCTTTCGCTCGGTAGCTTCTATCATAAGCTCGTTTGTTGCCAACTCCTTTCTCTGGAGGTTGGCCTGGGCCACTGCGTAACCTCTGGTGGGGTTGCCTGCCCTGTTATAATTGTTGCTGCCCACCACGTTAGCAATATGCTACCTTGGCTCTCGCCAGTGCCTCCCACCTTCTACGTACAGTACATTCGCTGCTGAACGCATTGTGTTCTGTACCGGCGTGTTTTGCTTGCGTGCAGTTCACGCATGATGGGGCTGCTCCGGCGAGCCAGTCAGGGCACTGTGCTTTGGTGTGAAGGCCGCCGCAATGGCTACATTTATCCTCGGTTTCCTTACAGAAACGCTTACTGTGGCCATACGCTAGGCAGCATGTGCACTGTACAAGTGGAGACTGGTCTTCCACTTTAATGCGCTGGATGTCAATATGTATGGCCCCTTTGTGTAGAGTTCTGCTCCATAGCTGCGGCGACACTCTCAGTATTACGTGGTGCGTGTGGGGGTTTCTGGTCTTCCTTTTGTAGACGATTTCGATCCTGTCGTCTTCACTCTTCAGGTCTTTGAAGAGGTCTCCGTTCTGTGTTTTTATAGCTTGCCTTATGTCCTCGTCTGTGTTATACTTGAGGACATTCTTAAGAGCAATTAACGGGTCTTTATTTTTTACTTCTTCTACTATAAGCTTACCCCCCACACTCAGTCTTTCTTTGACCTTTTGCCTTTCCTCCTGCGTTCTACACCCCACTATTACCTTTCGGTCTCTGGCCTTCCTGACTCTGTCCACTGTTATGAAGCCGTCCTTGGCGTTCACCGCTTCCCTTATTTTTTCTATAACCTCGTCTCCCGTTTCCAAGTGGTCGGTCGAGGCTACCACTATTGAGTGGAGGGCTGTGTGCTCAGGTGATAATTTTTTGGGATCAGCGGCTGCAATTTTAGCGTAAGTAGCTCTATTTTCTACTTGATGTCTGCTAACCTCTAGTTCTTTCTTTAACTCTTCCATTTTGTGACTGTTTTCTTGCAGGAGTTTTGCGTGTTGCTCTATCAGTTGAGTCAGATGGCCTTGTTTTTCTTCGCTAATGTTTTCATGTGAAGTCTGTTCTGTCTGTATTTTTTCTGTTTCTTTGTTGGTTTCCGTAGTTTTTGTTGTCGACTTTACTGACTCAGCCTCCTTCACTAGTTGGAACAGTCTTTCGATCGCCTGTGTGACGTCTGTTTTGATGTCTGCTCTTAGGTTCCGGGATTCTCCCAGAGCTGTTTTTGCCTTCCTAATACAGGCGCGTGCTTCCGTCACTCTGTCAGGGTATTCCCTTTTCTGTTTTGGAGAGCTGGATGGCATCTCTGTGGATAATCTGCGTGCCACTGGTCTGTCCTCGATTGTGGCAGCTTTTACCTTTGCCTTTGTTGGTGCCATCGGTTGTTTTCTTTGAGGCGAGTCAGGTGATTTTTGCGGGTTTTGCCCAGCCTCCCATTCGCCTATACTCCTCCTCACGTTTGAGGATTGCGTCAGAGCTGTCGAGGGCCCAGCCCTCTCGTTTTCTTCAGGGGATCCGCGGGTTTTTGTCATTTTCTTGGCTGGGGTTCTGATTCCAAACATTCTAATTGGTCACAGGAACGCGTCAGATTTGGTCGTAAAAAGAAAATCTTTGTCAAGTGACAAAACGTAAATATATAAGTAACTAAAAGTATTGTAAAAGATGTAAAGAAGAGGGATAGAGGAAATGTGTAGTATTCTACTGAATTGGTCCAAGAAAGTAAAGTTATGATTGCCTTTAAAGAGTATTGCGCTGTCAATTTTCTCAAAAACTAATTTCAGACCACTGTCCAGTATCCTTAAAGGCCGTCTCAGATTAATATATTTTAAAACACGGAAAATAAAAACAAAATTAAATTTAGACTCTATGTAGAGTCAGTCTCTATCCACCAGAGGATAAGACTCCCCGAGCCCTTTCCGACGAACCCAAACACGGCTACTCTAGGCCAAAGGGCTCCGAAGATATAACTGCCCGAAGTTCAGGTAGCCAATCCAAGATGGCGCCCCAAATACGGTTACTTGCAAATATCTTCGGAACCGTTCGCCCAAATATCACCGAGCTTGGGCTCCCCTGACCGAGCCCGACGCGATCTATCCTCCTGACCTATTTTCAGGCTGAAAAATCTCAGGTCCCGAAAACCCCTGAAAGGGTGCTAACTGGTTAGGGAGGAGTATACCAAAGTCCCCAAAAGAAACCCGAGCGTTCCACGACCTCCGGTTCAGGAGTTATCCGGGCCTGAAAAATCGTTTGACAGTTCAAGAACTGTCAAAGTCAATTCTAAACCCGAGCTAATTTCCCTTACAATGGTCGTAGAACGTCCGTGTTTGGGCTTTTCCGGCTTGGCTCCAGCCACCCCAGCTCGCAAGGTGATTTTCAGGGTCCTGAAATTCTTCGGCGCCAAAACGCTTAGAACTAAGTGCAAAGGATGGGTATTTTGTTCCTTGTTATAACCGTGATAACGCCAGCTCTGTATGACCACCCTGTCCGGAGTTATGTTGAAAGTAAGTTTTTCAAGATGGCTTCCAAGATGGCGGCTGTTTTCCTAAATTTGACATCTGTAGTCCAAAACTATCCGAGTTTGGGCTCCCTGGATTGGGCTTAAAGAGCCCTGACCAGATCTGAAATCTTTGTTCCTGAAAAACTCACCCCCGATTTATCCTAGTCAAAAAACCCCCAAATTTAACTAAAAACTAGCACTAAATAAAATTAACACTCTTAAAACCTATGGTCATTAGAAATAATGCTTATTCTAGCTTACAACTATTTTTAGGTAGTGGTTCCGCAGGTATTCAACCCCTATTTACAGCCCCTCGTGTCAACCCCAAAATTTCAAAAAATTGTAACTCCAAAACTACTAATTATAGAAAACTGAAAATTTACAGGAGTGTAGAAGTTATTAGGGCCCTTTAGATGCCAAAATAAAAAAGGGGGGTAAACGCGATAAATAATTAATTATTAATTGTTAAAAATTTTGAAAAACTTAAATACTTAATAACTTCGGAACCACTTCACCTTTTTTGATGCGTGAAACGCCAGCTTGATGTGCTCGATGTCCTGCTTCGAAGCCACTTGATGGTGTCAGCCACACGCGACCGGAACCAGTTGCACGTGGCCACGTGGAAAGTAGTTTTTCTCGATTTTCTCTGCAGGCGTGACCCGGAAAAATCGGGAAGCAGTTTCAAAATGTGGGCGCCGACAGGGCGCGTCGTTTAACACCAGAAAAATGATGTGTTCTCGCTCTTGTTTTAGCAGCGTTTCACTTTGAAGATTTAAATTTTTGAAAATTTTCACTTTTTGGGGGTTAATTCACTTCCCAAGGCACTTTCACTTGCGCACTTCACACCGTTGAATAGCTCGTACTTTTACGCACAATTTGATGCTAAACACTTTAAAATTCGGTTAAAAAATACCACTTCTGTGATTTTTCGAAAGTATTTTTTGCGCGGAGCAGCCTTTAACACGTGTTTTCGTCGCGGGGGGAAGCCGCGGACTCTGGTTAGGTTAGGTTAGGTTAGGTTAGGTTTCCACTATCACGGCGATATCGCGTGTGAGAGTCCTGGCGGAGGAAGCGGTGTCCCGGGGTGGGGTGATGTTGGCGGTGTCCTTGGACATTTCCAACGCCTTCAACACTCTGCCCTGGAGTTGTATTCGGGAGGCACTACGCTATCATCGAGTGCCTCCCTACCTCCGCCGCGTCATTGGGGCTTATTTGGCGGAGAGGTGTGTCACCTATCTGGGACGTGACGGCATACACCAGCACCCCATGTCGTGCGGTGTTCCGCAGGGTTCGGTCTTGGGCCCGCCCCTGTGGAACATCGGGTACGACTGGGTGCTGAGAGGCGAGCTCCAGCCGGGAGTGGACCTGACGTGTTACGCTGACGACACGCTGGTCACTGCCCGGGGGAGCTCGTACAGGGAGGCAGCGTTGCTGGCGACGGCCGCGGTCTCACAGGTGGTGAGCCGCATACGGCGCCTTGGCCTGGAGGTGGCCCTCAACAAGTCGGAGGCCATAGTTTTTCATGGCCCCCGGCGGGCGCCGCCGGCGGGATCACACATCGTGGTCGATGGGGCCCGTATCGCTGTCGAGTCCACCATGAAATACCTGGGATTGGTGCTCGACAGCCGGTGGGATTTCGGACCCCACTTCCGACGGCTGGCGCCCAAGTTGTTGGGCGCGGCTGGGGCGCTGTCAACGCTGCTTCCCAATCTGGGGGACCCGAGCACCGTCTGCAGGCGGTTGTACGTGGGGATCGTGCGATCGATGGCCCTGTATGGGGCCCCGATCTGGGCGGCTGACCTGACGGCCGGCACCATCTCTGTTCTGCGGAAGCCGCAGAGGGTGATGGCCGTCAGAGTCATCAGGGGTTATCGCACGATCTCCTACGAGGCGGCTTGCGCACTGGCCGGATCTCCGCCCTGGGACCTGGAGGCAAAAGTCCTCGCGTCAATGCATCGGTGGCGCGAGGACGCGCGGGCGCGCGGGGAGCGACTGACGCAGCGACATTTTGAGCTGCGTCGGTCGCAGCTGCGCGAGGTCCTGGTGGCGGAATGGCGGAACAGGCTTTCACGCCCTACCGCCGGCCTCGTCACTATCGAGGCCATCCGGCCAGTGCTCGACATGTGGCTCGGGAGAAGGCACGGCTCTCTGTCGTTTCGTGTGACACAGGTCCTCACGGGGCATGGTTGCTTCGGGAGGTTCCTGTGTCGCATAGGCAGAGAGCCGGACGCTCGGTGTCACCACTGCGTCGACTGTCGGGAGGACACGGCGCGGCATACGCTGGCAGAGTGTGCCGCCTGGGAGGAGCCGCGCCGTGCCCTCGTCTCTGTGGTAGGCAGTGACCTCTCGCTGCCGGCTGTAGTCCGTTCTATGGTCGGCGGTGAGGAGTCCTGGGACGCGGTGGTCTCCTTCTGCGAAACTGTCATCTTGCAGAAGGAGGCTGCGGAAAGGGAGAGGGAGATGTCGAGTGCTCACCCGGCCCGCAGCAGGCGCACCGGGCGTCGGAGGAGGGCATACGCTGCCCTCCTTCTGCCCCCCTAACTGGGTCCAGGGGCGGCGGACTTGGGGATGTCCGTTGCCCCCCATTCATCCGGACCCGAGGTGGCGGCGCGTGGTGTTCCCGTGCGCCCCTCTGACGTCGCGGGGGGAGTTAAACACCTCACTCCCCCCGCTTACGAGATGTGGCCCGCAGAGGCGGGCCGGCACCAGCCGGGGATTACGGAAGTCGCATACGTTCCCGCGATCCCCGGCGTAGGTGGAAGATGGAACACCGGGGTGGTTTTAGTCAGTAAGAGTCTGACAGACCCCTCCGCCCGCCCCAGGGCGGAGGACATCCATGAGGATTTCCCCCCGTAAAAAAAAAAAAAAAAAAAAAAAGGTTAGGTTAGGTTAGGTTAGGTTGGGGGCTTGGGGGACCCCCCACAGAGCTTGCGTCCACGTCGCGTCCCCTGGAAACGACCCAGTTCTGTCACCGTAACGGAGTGGCAGACTGGGGTTCGGCCAAAGTGCTCTGTGCTTTCGTAGTTCACATATTCATCTTGCCTTTTTAACTACGATCCTGCGGTGGCTATGCCTGCACCCCCGCGGGACGCCTTCGGGCGCTTTTTAAAACCCAAAGGCCCTTCTCAGGGCCAACCCAAAGGCCCTTCTCAGGGCCAACCCAAAGGCCCTTCTCAGGGCCAACCCAAAGGCCCTTCTCAGGGCCAACCAAAAGGCCCTTCTCAGGGCCAACCAAAAGGTCCTTTCCAGGGCCACTCCGACGCTTCGGCGTCAGAGGCTAGCCGCGCGCCGTCTGCGGCTAGCTTCTCTGAAGGTGCAGTCGAGTTTTTGGACTCTGACGACCAGTCCGTCACGAGTGTCTCGGATGCGGGCGACTCCCGGTCGCGGAAGCGTGCCTTCCGTAAGGATGGGTCAGAGGGCTCTTCGGGCTCGTCCAGGCGGTCGAAAGCCAAAAGGCCGTCAATAGCTGCAGACACCCACGAGGTGGGTCTTGCGGACGCCCAACGTCAGCTCGACCTGGCTCGGCGGGAGCTGCACCAGCAGGAGCTGGAGGAGCGGGTCGTTGCGAAGGAGCAACGGGCGCGTGCTGCTCGGGCCAAGTCCGGGTACGGTGCGTCCCGCGTTCTGTACGCGGACCACTCCTTGGCCGAGCTGCAGCAGATGGCGGAGGAGGACGAGGAGGAGATCGTTGAGGTCGCCTCCAAGTCCTCAAATTTAAAAGGGACCTTCCAAAAGGCCCTTAAGTGTCGGGCCGCGAGCATGCGCGGTATCGTTATGGAGCTGGTCCAGCGCAAGGCGACTGACGAAACGCGGCAACTGCAGGCGACAGTCAATCGGCTGCAGTTGGAGGTCAGCCAGCTTCATACGAAGCTAGCTGAAGCCACGGCTCGGCCACATCAGACCGAACCAAGACCAGCGGCAGAGGCCCCCGCCTCCAACCTTGAGGATGTCATCCGCAAGGTGGTTATGGAGGAGAGGGCCTTCACGCGAGCCTGCTTAGCAGGAATAGAGGACCGGCTCTTGCCGGAGCAACGCCTCCGACCGCCGCTTGCCGCGGACAAGAGGCAAAGCGAGCCGGGGCCGTCCTCGCTAGGGGAGGACGCCCTTCTCCCTTCCACTACTCCGTCCAACCAGCAGGGTTGGACCGAAGTGGTCGGGAAGGGAAAGGGCAGAGGAAAGAAGACGGCGACAGCCGCCCCTGCTGTCGCAGCCACCACGGCCACCACGACTCCCAGCCAGTCGCAGACGACCGGGAAGGGAAGGAGGAGGGGCAGGGGCAGAAAAGCGGCAACGGCCGTTCCTGTCGCCCCCGTCACCACGCCTCCCAGCCAGTCGCAGGCGACCGGCACAGGGAAGAGAAAGGGGAAATTGGTTCCCCCGAAGTCCGCGGCCGTCGTCGTGACGCTCACCGCGGAGGCCGCGGAACGAGGGGAGACGTACGCGTCAATATTGGTGCGGGCGCGTGCTAACGCCGATCCCACCCAACTGGGGATCGGCAAAGTCTCCTGCCGCAGGACCCAAGCCGGGGCTCGAATTTTCGAGTTCCCTGGCGCGGAGGGAAACGCAAGCGCTGACCTCTTTGCAGCCAAGCTGCAGGAGGTCATTGCGGACGCGGCCAAGGTGGCCCGACCTGTCAAGTCGGCGACCATCGAGGTGACCGATCTTGACGACTCGGTCACCAAGGAGGAGGTGGTGGCGGCAGTCGCAGCTATTGGGGGCTGCAGCGTCACAGCGGTGCAGGGCCGGGACATCAGGCCCGGCCGCGGCGGCATGGGAACTATCCGTCTCGAGTGCCCGGTCGCCGCCGCCAAAGTCGTCCTTGGTAAGGGACGGCTCTTGGTCGGGTTCAGCTCGGGTGCAGTCCGAGCACTTGAAGACCAGCCCCTGCGCTGCTTCAGGTGCTGCGGCATAGGGCACACCCGAGCCCTGTGCCCTTCAGCGGTTGACAGATCTCAAACCTGCTACCGCTGTGGCAAGGAGGGCCACAAAGCCGCCTCCTGCACGGCCGCCACGCCGCACTGCGCAGTGTGCGCCGCCAGTGGCTGCCCGGCAGGCCACGTGACGAGGGGGAGGATGTGCAATCCTCCCCCTAAGAGGGGCAAAGCGCAGGCGCCGATCGCGCCTGCTGCTAGCACCGTCGTTCCCGAGGCAGGAACGGCGGTGGCGCCGGAGGCGGAGGGTGCGATGTCGATTGATGGATAGGGTCGATCATCGCATCCTCCAGGCGAACACCAACCACTGCAGAACAGCCCAGGATCTGCTGATGCAGACCATGGCTGAGTGGTTGGTGGACTTGGCGGTGGTCGCCGAGCCCTACTCGGTCCCTGGCAATTGGCTGGGTGATCGGGACGGCCTGGTGGCAATGGTGACGCGGTCTTCCACAGACTCCCCTCCCCTCTCGCTTTTAGAGAGAGGACCGGGATACGTGGCCACCGCGTGGGGAGGTGTGGCCCTGGTAGGGGTCTATTTCTCCCCAAACCGCCCTCTCTCGGACTTTGAGGATTTCCTCGAAGTCCTCACTGCAGTCGTAGGGAGGGCGGCGCCGCGCCAGGTCGTGGTGTTGGGCGACCTGAACGCCAAGTCGGTAGCATGGGGCAACCCGGCTGCCTCCTGCAACGTCCGGGGACGCGCCGTCGAGTTCTGGGCGGCGTCGTGCGGTGTGTCCCTCCTCAACAGGGGGGCGGTCCACACGTGTGTGCGGCGGCAGGGAGGGTCGGTGGTGGACGTCTCGTTTGCCACCCCCGTGCTGGCCGCACGCATCGTGAACTGGCGGGTGGAGACGGTGGAGACCTTGTCGGACCACCGATATGTGCGGTTCGACATCTCCACCCAGGGCCCCCGGGGGGAGATGGCCCGCTCTAGCAGGTCTCCCTTCCCACGGTGGGCTCTCACTCGCCTGGACCGGGAGGCAGCCAAGGAGGCGGCCTTCCTCCAGGACTGGCTGTCACCCCCCCCTGTCGAGGACGTCCCGGACGTTGACGCCGCAGCGGTCCGGCTCAAGAGATCCCTGACCGAGGTGTGCAACTCCAGCATGCCTCGGTCCCGTCGCCCGCCTCCCCGTCGCGCCGTCTATTGGTGGTCGGAGGAACTAGCGGGGCTCCGGGCCACCTGCGTGGCGGCTAGGAGGGCCTACACGCGGAGCAGAAGGCGCAGCGTCCGTAGCCAAGCAGACGAGGACCGCCTCTACGCCTCTTACAGAGAGGCTCAGACCGTCCTCAAGTCGGCTATGGGCGCTGCCAAGGACTCGGCGAGGGCCGAGATGCTGGAGGGTCTCGACAGGGATCCATATGGGAGACCATACAGGGCGGCGCGGAACCAACTGCGGCCCCATGGTCCCCCACTGACGGAGACCCTCGAGCCGGCGTTGCTGGATGGGGTGGTCCGGTCCCTGTTTCCGCGCAGGACCGACTTCACCCCACCAACGATGGACCCCCCGCAGGAGGCGGCTTTATCACCGGAGGAAGAGGTACCCCCGGTGACGGCGGATGAGTTCTACGCGGGGGTTCTCAGCCTCCGCGCTAAGAAGACGGCCCCTGGGCCGGACGGCGTCCCCGCACGGGTGGTGGCCATAGCCGCCGCTCAAATGGAGGACAGATTTCGGGAACTATTCAGCGCGTGCCTTACGGCTGGGAGGTTTCCGAAACTGTGGAAGGAGGGGCGGCTATGCCTCCTCCGAAAAGAGGGACGCCCGGCGGATTCCCCCTCGGCATACCGGCCCATCGTTCTGCTCGATGAGGTCGGTAAATTGTTCGAGGGGATCATTGCCTCCCGGCTGAATGGCCACCTGCGGAGGGTAGGGCCGGACCTGTCGGACGCCCAGTTCGGTTTTCGACAGGGGCGTTCGACCATCGACGCGCTGGCCCTACTCAAGGGCCAGGTGAAGGGGGCGGTCGAGGCAGGAGACGGAGTGCTGGCGGTGTCATTCGACATAGCCAACGCCTTCAACTCCGTGCCCCACTCGACCATACTGGAGGCACTCCGATATCACGGAGTGCCCCAATACTTGCGGAGCCTCCTGGCCAGCTACTTGGAGGACCGAGAGGTCCTCCTTGTCGACAAACTGGCCAGGTTGCGGCGATATGGCGCGGAGTCTGGTGTTCCGCAGGGGTCAGTCTTAGGACCCCCCCTGTGGAACATCGGCTTTGACTGGCTGCTGCGGGGAGCCCTCCTCCAGGGCACGAGTGTCATCTGTTACGCGGATGACACTCTCCTCACTGCCCGGGGGAGGAACTTCGGGGAGGCGGCCTGTCTGGCATCGGCCGGCGGGTCATTAGTGGCGGGGAGGATCCGCCGCCTGGGGTTGAAGGTGGCGCTGAACAAGACCGAGGCCGTGTTCTTTCACGGGCCTCGGCAGCGCTGCCCTCCTGACGCCCACATTATCGTAGAGGGCGCCAGGGTAGGCGTCCAGACCCAGATCAAATATCTGGGTCTAGTGCTGGACAGCAGGTGGCGCTTCGGCCCGCATTTCAGCGGGCTGTCGACGCGCCTGTTGAGGGCTGCGGACGCCCTCTCCTGGCTCCTCCCGAACCTGGGAGGGCCCAGTGCGCGTTGCCGGCGCCTATATGCCGGCATCTTGCGGAGCATGGCCCTTTACGGGGCCCCCATCTGGGCAGACTCCCTCCATAGGAGGGAAAATGCGACGGCGATGCGCCGGCCCCAAAGGGCCATTGCACTGCGGGTGGCGAGGGCCTACCGCTCGGTGGGCTTTTCGGCGGCGTGCGCTCTGGCCGGCACCCCTCCTTGGGAGCTGGAGGCGTGGGTGCTCGCCAGAGTGTACGAATGGACGGCGCGGCGAAAAGCCCTCGGGGAGCGCCCCGTCGCGGAAGAGCGGGAGGCCGTGCGGCGGGAGGCGAGGGACGCCATCATCGTCCATTGGACGCAGGACCTCGCCTCCGCCACTTTTGGCCGCCGAACCCTGGACGCGCTCGGCCCAGTCCTGCGGGACTGGCTCGAGCGGCCCCACGGTTTCCTCTCATTCCGTCTGGTGCAGGTGCTGTCAGGCCACGGCTGTTTCGGCACGCACCTGCACCGGATCGGGAGGGAGGAGACTCCGGCGTGCCACGACTGCGGCGCGGCGGAGGACACGGCACAGCACACACTCGAGGTGTGCCCGGCTTGGTCTGAGCCGCGCCGTAGTCTGACTGCGGAGATCGGACAGGACCTCTCACTTCCCAGCGTGGTCAACTCTATGCTCGAGAGTGAGGGGTCCTGGGCTGCGGTCGCCTCCTTTTGCGAGGATGTCATCTCGCAAAAGGAGGCGGCGGAGCGCACGCGGGAGGACGACCCTCTCGCTGCGCCGCTCCGAAGGCGGAGAAGAGGTCGGAGAAGACGCCGTCTTCTCCCTCCTCATGGTGGTGATAGGCGGGCGACAGGCGCGGGGGCGCCTCCGCCCGCATTGCACTCTACACCACCTCCGCCGGTCATTCCCGGCCCTCCCTCCTCACGGGGAGGGCGTGCAGGGCCCGCCGTGTAGGCGGGCAGACGTCGGAGAGGGACTGGACGCAAAGGCTGTGCCGATCTCCCATTCCCCCTCCACTCAGACGATGCGGGAATGCCGCTGGGTTGTTTTAGTGGGTATACCGGGCCTTGGCCCGGGGAGTCCCACATACCCCTCCCATTCCCCCAATGGGAGGGTATGCGTAATGCATTTTTTTCCCAGCGCAAACAAAAAAAAAAAAAAAAAAAAAAAAAAGGTTAGGTTGGGGGCTTGGCGGTGGTCGCCGAGCCCTACTCGGTCCCTGGCAATTGGCTGGGCGATCGAGACGGCCTGGTGGCAATAGTGACGCGGTCTTCCACAGACTCCCCTCCCCTCTCGCTCTTAGAGAGAGGACCGGGATACGTGGCCGCCGCGTGGGGAGGTGTGGCCCTAGTTGGGGTCTATTTCTCCCCAAACCGCCCTCTCTCGGACTTTGAGGATTTTCTTGAAGTCCTCACTGCTGTCGTAGGGAGGGCGGCGCCGCGCCAGGTCGTGGTGTTGGGCGACCTGAACGCCAAGTCGGTGGCCTGGGGCAACCCGGCTGCCTCGTGCAACGTCCGGGGACGCGCCGTCGAGTTCTGGGCGGCCTCATGCGGTGTGTCCCTCCTCAATAGGGGGGCGGTCCACACATGTGTGCGGCAACACGGAGGGTCGGTGGTGGACGTCTCGTTTGCCACCCCCGTGCTGGCCGCACGCATCGTGAACTGGCGGGTGGAGACGGTGGAGACCTTGTCGGACCACCGATATGTGCGGTTCGACATCTCCACCCAGGGCCCCCGGGGGGAGATGGCCCGCTCTGGCAGGTCTCCCTTCCCACGGTGGGCTCTAACTCGCCTGGACCGGGAGGCAGCCAAGGAGGCGGCCTTCCTCCAGGACTGGCTGTCTCCCCCCCCTGTCGAGGACGTCCCGGACGTTGACGCCGCAGCGGTCCGCCTCAGGAGATCCTTGACCGAGGTGTGCAACTCCAGCATGCCTCGGTCCCGTCGCCCGCCTCCCCGTCGCGCCGTCTATTGGTGGTCGGAGGAACTTGCGGGGCTCCGGGCCACCTGCGTGGCGGCCAGAAGGGCCTACACGCGGAGCCGACGGCGCAGCGTCCGTAGTCAAGCAGACGAGGACCGCCTCTACGTCTCTTACAGAGAGGCTCAGACGGTCCTCAAGTCGGCTATGGGCGCTGCCAAGGACTCGGCGAGGGCCGAGATGCTGGAGGGTCTCGACAGAGACCCGTATGGGAGACCATACAGGGCGGCGCGGAACCAACTGCGGCCCCATGGTCCCCCTCTGACAGAGACCCTCGAGCCAGCGTTGCTGGATGGGGTGGTCCGGTCCCTGTTTCCGCGCAGGACCGACTTCGCCCCACCAACGATGGACCCCCCGCAGGAGGCGGCTTCACCGCCGGAGGAGGAGGTACCCCCGGTGACGGCGGATGAGTTTTACGCGGGGGTTCTCAGCCTCCGTGCCAAGAAGACGGCCCCTGGGCCGGACGGCGTCCCTGCTCGAGTGGTGGCCATAGCTGCCGCTCAAATGGAGGACAGATTTCGGGACCTCTTCAGCGCGTGCCTTACGGCTGGGAGGTTCCCGAAACTGTGGAAGGAGGGGCAGCTATGCCTCCTCCGAAAGGAGGGACGCCCGGCGGATTCCCCCTCGGCATACCGGCCCATCGTTCTGCTCGATGAGGTCGGTAAATTGTTCGAGGGGATCATTGCCTCCCGGCTGAATAACCACCTGCGGAGGGTAGGGCCGGACCTGTCGGACGCCCAGTTCGGGTTTCGACAAGGGCGTTCGACTATCGACGCGCTGGCCCTACTCAAGGGCCAGGTGAAGGGGGCGGTCGAGGCGGGGGACGGAGTGCTGGCGGTGTCATTCGACATAGCCAACGCCTTCAACTCCGTGCCCCACTCGACCATACTGGAGGCACTCCGATATCACGGAGTGCCCCAATACTTGCGGAGACTCCTGGCCAGCTACTTGGAGGATCGAGAGGTCCTCCTTGTCGACAAACTGGCCAGGTTGCGGCGATATGGCGCGGAGTCTGGTGTTCCGCAGGGGTCAGTCTTAGGACCCCCCCTGTGGAACATCGGCTTTGACTGGTTGCTGCGGGGAGCCCTCCTCCAGGGCACGAGTGTCATCTGCTACGCGGATGACACTCTCCTCACTGCCCGGGGGAGGAACTTCGGGGAGGCGGCCTGTCTGGCATCGGCCGGCGGGTCATTGGTGGCAGGGAGGATCCAGCGCCTGGGGTTGAAGGTGGCGCTGAATAAGACCGAGGCCGTGTTCTTTCACGGGCCTCGGCAGCGCTGCCCTCCTGACGCCCACATTGTCGTGGAGGGCGCCAGGGTAGGCGTCCAGACCCAGATCAAATATCTGGGTCTAGTGCTGGACAGCAGGTGGCGCTTCGGCCCACATTTCAGCGGGCTGTCGACGCGCCTGCTGAGGGCTGCGGACGCCCTCTCCTGGCTCCTCCCGAACCTGGGAGGGCCCAGTGCGCGATGCCGGCGCCTTTATGCCGGCATCCTGAGGAGCATGGCCCTGTACGGGGCCCCCATCTGGGCGGACTCCCTCCATAGGAGGGAGAATGCGACGGCGATGCGCCGGCCCCAAAGGGCCATTGCACTGCGGGTGGCGAGGGCCTACCGCTCGGTGGGCTTTTCGGCGGCGTGCGCTCTGGCTGGCACCCCTCCCTGGGAGTTGGAGGCGTGGGTGCTCGCCAGAGTGTACGAATGGACGGCGCGGCGGAAAGCCCTCGGGGAGCGCCCCGTCGCGGAAGAGCGGGAGGCCGTGCGGCGGGAGGCGAGGGACGCCATCATCGTCCATTGGACGCAGGACCTCGCCTCCGCCACTTTTGGCCGCCGAACCCTGGACGCGCTCGGCCCAGTCCTGCGGGACTGGCTCGAGCGGCCCCACGGTTTCCTCTCATTCCGTCTGGTGCAGGTGCTGTCAGGCCACGGCTGTTTCGGCACGCACCTGCACCGGATCGGGAGGGAGGAGACTCCGGCGTGCCACGACTGCGGCGCGGTGGAGGACACGGCACAGCACACGCTCGAAGTGTGCCCGGCCTGGTCTGAGCCGCGCCGCATTCTGACTGCGGAGATCGGACAGGACCTCTCACTTCCCAGCGTGGTCAACTCTATGCTGGAGAGTGAGGGGTCCTGGGCAGCGGTCGCCTCCTTTTGCGAGGACGTCATCTCGCAAAAGGAGGCGGCGGAGCGCGCGCGTGAGGACGACCCTCTCGCAGCGCCGCTCCGAAGGCGGAGAAGAGGTCGGAGAAGACGCCGTCTTCTCCCTCCTCACGGTGGTGATAGGCGGGCGACAGGCGCGGGGGCGCCTCCGCCCGCATTGCACTCTACACCACCTCCGCCGGTCATTCCCGGCCCTCCCTCCTCACGGGGAGGGCGTGTAGGGCCCGCCGTGTAGGCGGGCGTACGTCGGAGAGGGACTGGACGTAAAGGCTATGCCGATCTCCCAGTCCCCCTCCACTCAGACGATGCGGGAATGCCGCTGGGTTGTTTTAGTGGGTATACCGGGCCTTGGCCCGGGGAGTCCCACATACCCCTCCCATTCCCCCAATGGGAGGGTATGCGTAATGCATTTTTTCCCAGCGCAAACAAAAAAAAAAAAAAAAAAAAAAAAAAAAGGTTAGGTTGGGGGACCCCCCACAGAGCTTGCGTCCACGTCGCGTCCCCTGGAAACGACCCAGTTCTGTCACCGTAACGGAGTGGCAGACTGGGATCGGCCAAAGTGCTCTGTGCTTCGTAGTTATCATTTTCTCCTTGCGTTTTCAACTGCGATCTTGCGGTGGCTATGCCAAAACCCCCGCGGGACGCCCTCGGGCGTTTTTTAAAACCCAAAGGCCCTTCTCAGGGCCAAACAAAAGGCCCTTCTCAGGGCCAACCAAAAGGCCCTTCTAAGGGCCAACCCAAAGGCCCTTCTCAGGGCCACTCCGACGCTTCGGCGTCAGAGGCTAGCCGCGCGCCGTCTGCGGCTAGCTTCTCTGAAGGTGCGGTAGAGTTTTTGGACTCTGACGACGAGTCCGTCTTAAGCGTCTCGGACGCGGGCGACTTCCAGTCGCGGAAGCGGGCCTTCCATAAGGATGGGTCAGAGGGCTCCTCGAGCTCGGCCAGGCAGTCGAAGGCCAAAAGGCCGACGATAGCCGTGGACACCCACGAAGTGGGTCTCGCTGACGCCCAACGCCAGCTTGACCTATCACGGCGGGCGCTGCACCAGCAAGAGCTGGAGGAGCGGGTGGCTGCAAAGGAGCAGCGAGCACGTGCAGCTCGGGCCAAGTCCGGGTACGGCGCGTCCCGCGTGCTGTACGCGGACTTCTCCCTGGCTGAGCTACAGCAGATGGCGGAGGAGGACGAGGAGGAGATCGCGGAGGTCGCCTCTAAGTCCTCCAACCTTAAGGGCACCTTTCAAAAGGCCCTTAAGTGCCGGGCCGCCAGCATGCGCGGCATCATAGAGGAGCTCGTCAAGCGGAAGACGAGCGAGGAAACGCGGAAGCTGGCCGATGTTACGGCTCGGCCAGTTCTGGCCGAACCGACACCTGCGGCAGAGGCCCCTACCTCCACCAACCTTGAGGACGTCTTCCGCAAGGTGGTTATGGAGGAGCGGGCCTTTACAAGAGCCTGTCTTGCAGGCATTGAGGACCGGCTCTTGCCGGAGAAACGCCTCCGACCGCCGCTTGCCGCGGACGAGAGGCGAGGCGAGCCGGGTCCGTCCTCGCAAGGGGAGGACGCCCTTCTCCCTTCGGCTACTCCGTCTGACCAGCCGGGTTGGACCGAAGTGGTCCGGAAGGGGAAGGGCAAGGGGAAGAAGACGGCGACTGCAGTCCCTGCCGTCACCGCCACCACGCAGCCCAGCCAGTCACAGGCGACTGGAAAGAGAAAGAGGAGGGGCAGGGGCAGAAAGGCGGCAACGGCCGTGCCTGCCGTCCCCGCCACCACGCCGCCCAGCCAGTCGCAGGCGACCGGCAGGTTTCAGAGAAAGGGGAAACTGTTTCCCCCAAAGACCGCGGCCGTCGTAGTGACGCTCACTGCAGAGGCCGCGGAGCGAGGGGAGACATATATGTCAATATTAATGCGGGCGCGTGCGAATGCTGATCCCACTCAGTTGGGGATCGGCAAAGTTTCTTGCCGGAGGACCCAAACCGGGGCTCGCCTTTTCGAGTTTCCTGGGGCGGAGGGCAGTGCCAACGCTGATCTCTTTGCAGCCAAGCTGCAAGAGGTCATCGCGGACGCTGCCAAGGTGGCCCGACCGGTCAAGTCGGCGGCCATCGAGGTGACCGACCTCGACGATTCGGTCACCAAGGAGGAGGTGGTAGCGGCGGTCGCAGCCATTGGGGGCTGCGGCGTCACAGCGGTGCAGGGCCGGGACATCAGGCCCGGCCGCGGTGGCATGGGCACTATTCGTCTCCAGTGCCCAGTCGCCGCTGCCAAAGCCGTCCTTGATAAAGGACGGCTTCTTGTGGGCTTCAGCTCGGGTGCGGTCCGGGCACTTGTAGACCAGCCTCTGCGCTGCTACAGGTGCTGCGGCATCGGACACACCCGAGCCCTTTGCCCGTCGGCGGTCGACAGGTCTCTGACCTGTTACCGCTGCGGCAAAGAGGGCCACAAAGCCACCTCCTGCACGGCCGCAACTCCGCACTGCGCAGTCTGTGCCGCCAGTGGCTGCCCGGCAGGCCACGTGATGAGGGGGAGGATGTGCAATCCACCCCAAAAGAGGGGTAAAGCACAGGCGCCGGTCGTACCTGCTGCTAGCACCGTCGTTCGCGAGGCTGGAACGGCGGTGGCAGCGGAGGAGGGGGATGCGATGTCGACTTAATTAGGTCGAACATCGCATCCTCCCAATAGTGTCGCGGTCTTCCACAGATTCCCCTCCCCTCTCGCTTTAGAGAGGGGACCGGGATACGTGGCCGCCGCGGCAGCATTCGCCTCCTTTTGCGAGGACGTCATCTCGCAAAAGGAGGCGGCGGAGCGCGCGCGGGAGGTGAACCCTCTCGCTGCGCCGCTCCAAAGGCGGAGAAGAGGTCGGAGAAGAAGCCGTCTTCTCCCTCCTCATGGTGGTGTAGGCGGGCGACAGGCGCGGGGGCGCCTCCGCCCGCACTGCACTCTACACCACCCTCGCCGGTCATTCCCGGCCCTCCCCCCAACGGGGAGGGCGTGAAGGGCCCGCCGTGCAGGCGGGCGTACGTCGGAGAGGGACTGGACGTAAAGGCTATGCCGATCTCCCAGTCCCCCTCCACTCTGACGATGCGGGAATGCCGCTGGGTTGTTTTAGTGGGTATACCGGGTCTTGGCCCGGGGAGTCCCACATACCCCTCCCATTCCCCCGATGGGAGGGTATGCGTAATGCATTTTTTCCCAGCGCAAACAAAAAAAAAAAAAAAAAAAAAAAAAAAAAAAAAAAAAAAAAAAAAAAAAAAAAAAAAAAAAAGGTTAGGTTAGGTTAGGTTAGGTTAGGTTAGGTTAGGTTAGGTTACCGTGGGGGACCCCCCACAGAGCTTGCGTCCACGTCGCGTCCCCTGGAAACGACCCAGTTCTGTCACCGTAACGGAGTGGCAGACTGGGATCGGCCAAAGTGCTCTGTGCTTCGTAGCTATCATTTTATTCTTGCCTTGTGTTTAGCTGCGACCTTGCGGAATGTCGAAACCCTCGCGGGACGCCTTCGGGCGTTTCCTCCCAAAAGGCCCTTCTCAGGGCCAAACAAAAGGCCCTTCTCAGGGCCAACCAAAAGGCCCTTCTCAGGGCCAACCCAAAGGCCCTTCTCAGGGCCAACCCAAAGGCCCTTTTCAGGGCCACTCCGACGCTTCGGCGTCAGAGGCAAGCCGCGCGCCGTCTGCGGCAAGCTTCCATGGAAGAGCGGGCGAGTTGTCGGACTCCGACGACGAGTCCCTTATTAGCGTCTCGGACGCAGGCGACTCTCAGTCGCGAAAGCGGGCCTTCCTGAAGGATGGGTCTGAGGGTTCCTCGGGCTCAGCCAGGCGGTCAAAGGCCAAAAGGCCCACAGTAGCCGCGGATACCCACGTGGTGGGTCTCGCGGACGCCCAGCGCCAGCTCGACCTGGCTCGGCGTGTGCAGCACCAGCAAGAGCTGGAAGAGCGGGTGGCTGCGAAGGAGCAGCGGGCGCGTGCAGTTCGAGCCAAGTCTGGTTACGGCGCGTCCCGCGTGCTGTACGCGGACCATTCTTTGGCCGAGCTGCAGCAGATGGCGGAGGAGGACGAAGAGGAGATTGCGGAGGTCGCCTCCAAGTCCTCCAATCTAAAGGGCACCTTCCAGAAGGCCCTTAAGTGCCGGGCCGCGAGCATGCGC
This sequence comes from Melanchra persicariae, assembly GCA_947386135.1. Taxonomy (NCBI): domain Eukaryota; kingdom Metazoa; phylum Arthropoda; class Insecta; order Lepidoptera; family Noctuidae; genus Melanchra; species Melanchra persicariae. The sequence goes on from OX376650.1 coordinate 22,928,433, forward strand.
GGCATCGTAGAGGAGCTCGTCAAGAGAAAGACGAGTGAAGAAACGCGGCAGCTGCAGGCGAGGGTCGATCGCCTGCAATCAGAGGTCAGCCAGCTTCATCAGAAGCTGGCTGATGTCACGGCTCGGCCAATTCAGGCCGAACCGACACCTGCGGCGGAGGCCCCTACCTCCACCAACCTTGAGGATATACTCCGCAAGGTTGTAATGGAGGAGCGGGCCTTCACACGAGCCTGTCTTGCAGGCATCGAGGACCGGCTCTTGCCGGAAAAGCGCCTCCGACCGCCGCTTGCCGCTGACGAGAGGCGAGCCGAGCCGGGTCCGTCCTCGCAAGGGGAGGACGCCCTTCTCCCTTCCACTACCCCGTCCAACCAGCAGGGCTGGACCGAAGTGGTCAGGAAGGGGAAGGGCAAAGGAAAGAAGACGGCGACAGCCGCCCCTGCTGTCGCAGCCACCACGGCCACCACGACTCCCAGCCAGTCGCAGACGACTGGGAAGGGAAGGAGGAGGGGCAGGGGCAGAAAGGCTGCAACGGGCGTCCCTGCCGCCCCCGCCACCACGCCTCCCAGCCAGTCGCAGGCGACCGGCAGAGGAAAGAGGAAGGGGAAATTGGTTCCCCCAAAGACCGCGGCCGTCGTAGTGACGCTCACCGCGGAGGCCGCGGAGCGAGGGGAGACGTACGCGTCCATATTGGTGCGGGCGCGTGCTAATGCCGATCCCACCCAACTGGGGATCGGCAAAGTCTCCTGCCGGAGGACCCAAACCGGGGCTCGAATCTTCGAGTTCCCTGGGGCGGAGGGTAGTGCCAACGCTGACCTCTTCGCAGCCAAGCTGCAGGAGGTCATCGCGGACGCAGCCAAGGTGGCCCGACCCGTCAAGTCGGCGGCCATCGAGGTGGCCGACCTTGACGACTCGGTCACCAAAGAGGAGGTGGTGGCAGCGGTCGCAGCCATTGGGGGCTGCAGCGTCGCAGCGGTGCAGGGCCGGGACATCAGGCCCGGCCGCGGCGGCATGGGCACTATCCGTCTCGAGTGCCCAGTCGCCGCCGCCAAAGCCGTCCTTGAAAAAGGACGGCTCTTGGTCGGATTCAGCTCGGGTGCAGTCCGAGCACTAGAGAACCAGCCCCTGCGCTGCTTCAGGTGCTGCGGCATAGGGCACACCCGAGCCCTGTGCCCTTCAGCGGTCGATAGGTCACTGACATGCTACCGCTGTGGCAAGGAGGGCCACAAAGCCGCCTCCTGCACGGCCGCCACGCCGCACTGCGCAGTGTGCGCCGCCAGTGGCTGCCCGGCAGGCCACGTGACGAGGGGGAGGATGTGCAATCCTCCCCCTAAGAGGGGCAAAGCGCAGGCGTCGGTCGGGCCTGCTGCTAGCACCGTCGTTCCCGAGGCAGGAACGGCGGTGGCGGCGGAGGAGGAGGGTGCGATGTCGATTGATGGATAGGGTCGATCATCGCATCCTCCAGGCGAACACCAACCACTGCAGAACAGCCCAAGACCTGCTGATGCAGACCATGGCTGAGTGGTTGGTGGACTTGGCGGTGGTCGCCGAGCCCTACTCGGTCCCTGGCAATTGGCTGGGCGATCGAGACGGCCTGGTGGCAATAGTGACGCGGTCTTCCACAGACTCCCCTCCCCTCTCGCTCTTAGAGAGAGGACCGGGATACGTGGCCGCCGCGTGGGGAGGTGTGGCCCTAGTTGGGGTCTATTTCTCCCCAAACCGCCCTCTCTCGGACTTTGAGGATTTTCTTGAAGTCCTGACTGCTGTCGTAGGGAGGGCGGCGCCGCGCCAGGTCGTGGTGTTGGGCGACCTGAACGCCAAGTCGGTGGCCTGGGGCAACCCGGCTGCCTCGTGCAACGTCCGGGGACGCGCCGTCGAGTTCTGGGCGGCGTCATGCGGTGTGTCCCTCCTCAACAGGGGGGCGGTCCACACATGTGTGCGGCAACACGGAGGGTCGGTGGTGGACGTCTCGTTTGCCACCCCCGTGCTGGCCGCACGCATCGTGAACTGGCGGGTGGAGACGGTGGAGACCCTGTCGGACCACCGATATGTGCGGTTCGACATCTCCACCCAGGGCCCCCGGGGGGAGATGGCCCGCTCTGGCAGGTCTCCCTTCCCACGGTGGGCTCTAACTCGCCTGGACCGGGAGGCAGCCAAGGAGGCGGCCTTCCTCCAGGACTGGCTGTCTCCCCCCCCTGTCGAGGACGTCCCGGACGTTGACGCCGCAGCGGTCCGCCTCAGGAGATCCTTGACCGAGGTGTGCAACTCCAGCATGCCTCGGTCCCGTCGCCCGCCTCCCCGTCGCGCCGTCTATTGGTGGTCGGAGGAACTTGCGGGGCTCCGGGCCACCTGCGTGGCGGCCAGAAGGGCTTACACGCGGAGCCGACGGCGCAGCGTCCGTAGTCAAGCAGACGAGGACCGCCTCTACGTCTCTTACAGAGAGGCTCAGACGGTCCTCAAGTCGGCTATGGGCGCTGCCAAGGACTCGGCGAGGGCCGAGATGCTGGAGGGTCTCGACAGAGACCCGTATGGGAGACCATACAGGGCGGCGCGGAACCAACTGCGGCCCCATGGTCCCCCTCTGACAGAGACCCTCGAGCCAGCGTTGCTGGATGGGGTGGTCCGGTCCCTGTTTCCGCGCAGGACCGACTTCACCCCACCAACGATGGACCCCCCGCAGGAGGCGGCTTCACCGCCGGAGGAGGAGGTACCCCCGGTGACGGCGGATGAGTTTTACGCGGGGGTTCTCAGCCTCCGAGCCAAGAAGACGGCCCCTGGGCCGGACGGCGTCCCTGCTCGAGTGGTGGCCATAGCTGCCGCTCAAATGGAGGACAGATTTCGGGACCTCTTCAGCGCGTGCCTTACGGCTGGGAGGTTCCCGAAACTGTGGAAGGAGGGGCAGCTATGCCTCCTCCGAAAGGAGGGACGCCCGGCGGATTCCCCCTCGGCATACCGGCCCATCGTTCTGCTCGATGAGGTCGGTAAATTGTTCGAGGGGATCATTGCCTCCCGGCTGAATAGACACCTAAGGAGGGTAGGGCCGGACCTGTCGGACGCCCAGTTCGGTTTCCGACAGGGGCGTTCGACCATCGACGCGCTGGCCCTACTCAAGGGCCAGGTGAAGGGGGCGGTAGAGGCCGGGGACGGAGTGCTGGCGGTGTCATTCGACATAGCCAACGCCTTCAACTCCGTCCCCCACTCGACCATATTGGAGGCACTCCGATATCACGGAGTGCCCCAATACTTGCGGAGCCTTCTGGCCAGCTACTTGGAGGACCGAGAGGTCCTCCTTGTCGACAAACTGGCCAGGTTGCAGCGATATGGCGCGGAGTGTGGTGTTCCGCAGGGGTCAGTCTTAGGACCCCCCCTGTGGAACATCGGCTTCGACTGGCTGCTGCGGGGAGCCCTCCTCCAGGGCACGAGTGTCATCTGCTACGCGGATGACACTCTCCTCACTGCCCGGGGGAGGAACTTCGGGGAGGCGGCCTGTCTGGCATCGGCCGGCGGGTCATTAGTGGCGGGGAGGATCCGCCGCCTGGGGTTAAAGGTGGCGCTGAATAAGACCGAGGCCGTGTTCTTTCACGGGCCTCGGCAGCGCTGCCCTCCTGACGCCCACATTGTCGTGGAGGGCGCCAGGGTAGGCGTCCAGACCCAGATCAAATATCTGGGTCTAGTGCTGGACAGCAGGTGGCGCTTCGGCCCACATTTCAGCGGGCTGTCGACGCGCCTGCTGAGGGCTGCGGACGCCCTCTCCTGGCTCCTCCCGAACCTGGGAGGGCCCAGTGCGCGATGCCGGCGCCTTTATGCCGGCATACTGAGGAGCATGGCCCTGTACGGGGCCCCCATCTGGGCGGACTCCCTCCATAGGAGGGAGAATGCGACGGCGATGCGCCGGCCCCAAAGGGCCATTGCACTGCGGGTGGCGAGGGCTTACCGCTCGGTGGGCTTTTCGGCGGCGTGCGCTCTGGCTGGCACCCCTCCTTGGGAGCTGGAGGCGTGGGTGCTCGCCAGAGTGTACGAATGGACGGCGCGGCGGAAAGCCCTCGGGGAGCGCCCCGTCGCGGAAGAGCGGGAGGCCGTGCGGCGAGAGGCGAGGGACGCCATCATCGTCCATTGGACGCAGGACCTCGCCTCCGCCACTTTCGGCCGCCGAACCCTGGACGCGCTCGGCCCAGTCCTGCGGGACTGGCTCGAGCGGCCCCACGGTTTCCTCTCATTCCGTCTGGTGCAGGTGCTGTCAGGCCACGGCTGTTTCGGCACGCACCTGCACCGGATCGGGAGGGAGGAGACTCCGGCGTGCCACGACTGCGGCGCGGCGGAGGACACGGCACAGCACACGCTCGAAGTGTGCCCGGCTTGGTCTGAGCCGCGCCGCATTCTGACTGCGGAGATCGGACAGGACCTCTCACTTCCCAGCGTGGTCAACTCTATGCTGGAGAGTGAGGGGTCCTGGGCAGCGGTTGCCTCCTTTTGCGAGGACGTCATCTCGCAAAAGGAGGCGGCGGAGCGCGCGCGTGAGGACGACCCTCTCGCTGCGCCGCTCCGAAAACGGAGAAGAGGTCGGAGAAGACGCCGTCTTCTCCCTCCTCATGGTGGTGATAGGCGGGCGACAGGCGCGGGGGCGCCTCCGCCCGCATTGCACTCTACACCACCTCCGCCGGTCATTCCCGGCCCTCCCCCCTCACGGGGAGGGCGTGTAGGGCCCGTGTAGGCGGGCGAACGTCGGAGAGGGACTGGACGCAAAGGCTATGCCGATCTCCCAGTCCCCCTCCACTCAGACGATGCGGGAATGCCGCTGGGTTGTTTTAGTGGGTATACCGGGTCTTAGGCCCGGGGAGTCCCACATACCCCTCCCATTCCCCCAATGGGAGGGTATGCGTAATGCATTTTTTCCCAGCGCAAACAAAAAAAAAAAAAAAAAAAAAAAAAAAAAAAAAAAAAAAAAAAAAAGGTTAGGTTACCGTCGTTCCCGAGGCAGGAACGGCGGTGGCGGCGGAGGAGGAGGGTGCGATGTCGATTGATGGATAGGGTCGATCATCGCATCCTCCAGGCGAACACCAACCACTGCCGAACAGCCCAGGATCTGCTGATGCAGACCATGGCTGAGTGGTTGGTGGACTTGGCGGTGGTCGCCGAGCCCTACTCGGTCCCTGGCAATTGGCTGGGTGATCGGGACGGCCTGGTGGCAATGGTGACGCGGTCTTCCACAGACTCCCCTCCCCTCTCGCTTTTAGAGAGAGGACCGGGATACGTGGCCACCGCGTGGGGAGGTGTGGCCCTGGTAGGGGTCTATTTCTCCCCAAACCGCCCTCTCTCGGACTTTGAGGATTTCCTCGAAGTCCTCACTGCAGTCGTAGGGAGGGCGGCGCCGCGCCAGGTCGTGGTGTTGGGCGACCTGAACGCCAAGTCGGTAGCATGGGGCAACCCGGCTGCCTCCTGCAACGTCCGGGGACGCGCCGTCGAGTTCTGGGCGGCGTCGTGCGGTGTGTCCCTCCTCAACAGGGGGGCGGTCCACACGTGTGTGCGGCGGCAGGGAGGGTCGGTGGTGGACGTCTCGTTTGCCACCCCCGTGCTGGCCGCACGCATCGTGAACTGGCGGGTGGAGACGGTGGAGACCTTGTCGGACCACCGATATGTGCGGTTCGACATCTCCACCCAGGGCCCCCGGGGGGAGATGGCCCGCTCTAGCAGGTCTCCCTTCCCACGGTGGGCTCTCACTCGCCTGGACCGGGAGGCAGCCAAGGAGGCGGCCTTCCTCCAGGACTGGCTGTCGCCCCCCCCTGTCGAGGACGTCCCGGACGTTGACGCCGCAGCGGTCCGGCTCAAGAGATCCCTGACCGAGGTGTGCAACTCCAGCATGCCTCGGTCCCGTCGCCCGCCTCCCCGTCGCGCCGTCTATTGGTGGTCGGAGGAACTGGCGGGGCTCCGGGCCACCTGCGTGGCGGCTAGGAGGGCCTACACGCGGAGCCGAAGGCGCAGCGTCCGTAGCCAAGCAGACGAGGACCGCCTCTACGCCTCTTACAGAGAGGCTCAGACCGTCCTCAAGTCGGCTATGGGCGCTGCCAAGGACTCGGCGAGGGCCGAGATGCTGGAGGGTCTCGACAGGGATCCATATGGGAGACCATACAGGGCGGCGCGGAACCAACTGCGGCCCCATGGTCCCCCACTGACGGAGACCCTCGAGCCGGCGTTGCTGGATGGGGTGGTCCGGTCCCTGTTTCCGCGCAGGACCGACTTCACCCCACCAACGATGGACCCCCCACAGGAGGCGGCTTTATCACCGGAGGAAGAGGTACCCCCGGTGACGGCGGATGAGTTCTACGCGGGGGTTCTCAGCCTCCGCGCTAAGAAGACGGCCCCTGGGCCGGACGGCGTCCCCGCACGGGTGGTGGCCATAGCCGCCGCTCAAATGGAGGACAGATTTCGGGAACTATTCAGCGCGTGCCTTACGGCTGGGAGGTTTCCGAAACTGTGGAAGGAGGGGCGGCTATGCCTCCTCCGAAAACAGGGACGCCCGGCGGATTCCCCCTCGGCATACCGGCCCATCGTTCTGCTCGATGAGGTCGGTAAATTGTTCGAGGGGATCATTGCCTCCCGGCTGAATGGCCACCTGCGGAGGGTAGGGCCGGACCTGTCGGACGCCCAGTTCGGTTTTCGACAGGGGCGTTCGACCATCGACGCGCTGGCCCTACTCAAGGGCCAGGTGAAGGGGGCGGTCGAGGCAGGAGACGGAGTGCTGGCGGTGTCATTCGACATAGCCAACGCCTTCAACTCCGTGCCCCACTCGACCATACTGGAGGCACTCCGATATCACGGAGTGCCCCAATACTTGCGAAGCCTCCTGGCCAGCTACTTGGAGGACCGAGAGGTCCTCCTTGTCGACAAACTGGCCAGGTTGCGGCGATATGGCGCGGAGTCTGGTGTTCCGCAGGGGTCAGTCTTAGGACCCCCCCTGTGGAACATCGGCTTTGACTGGCTGCTGCGGGGAGCCCTCCTCCAGGGCACGAGTGTCATCTGTTACGCGGATGACACTCTCCTCACTGCCCGGGGGAGGAACTTCGGGGAGGCGGCCTGTCTGGCATCGGCCGGCGGGTCATTAGTGGCGGGGAGGATCCGCCGCCTGGGGTTGAAGGTGGCGCTGAACAAGACCGAGGCCGTGTTCTTTCACGGGCCTCGGCAGCGCTGCCCTCCTGACGCCCACATTATCGTAGAGGGCGCCAGGGTAGGCGTCCAGACCCAGATCAAATATCTGGGTCTAGTGCTGGACAGCAGGTGGCGCTTCGGCCCGCATTTCAGCGGGCTGTCGACGCGCCTGTTGAGGGCTGCGGACGCCCTCTCCTGGCTCCTCCCGAACCTGGGAGGGCCCAGTGCGCGTTGCCGGCGCCTATATGCCGGCATCTTGCGGAGCATGGCCCTTTACGGGGCCCCCATCTGGGCAGACTCCCTCCATAGGAGGGAAAATGCGACGGCGATGCGCCGGCCCCAAAGGGCCATTGCACTGCGGGTGGCGAGGGCCTACCGCTCGGTGGGCTTTTCGGCGGCGTGCGCTCTGGCCGGCACCCCTCCTTGGGAGCTGGAGGCGTGGGTGCTCGCCAGAGTGTACGAATGGACGGCGCGTCGAAAAGCCCTCGGGGAGCGCCCCGTCGCGGAAGAGCGGGAGGCCGTGCGGCGGGAGGCGAGGGACGCCATCATCGTCCACTGGACGCAGGACCTCGCCTCCGCCACTTTTGGCCGCCGAACCCTGGACGCGCTCGGCCCAGTCCTGCGGGACTGGCTCGAGCGGCCCCACGGTTTCCTCTCATTCCGTCTGGTGCAGGTGCTGTCAGGCCACGGCTGTTTCGGCACGCACCTGCACCGGATCGGGAGGGAGGAGACTCCGGCGTGCCACGACTGCGGCGCGGCGGAGGACACGGCACAGCACACACTCGAGGTGTGCCCGGCTTGGTCTGAGCCGCGCCGTAGTCTGACTGCGGAGATCGGACAGGACCTCTCACTTCCCAGCGTGGTCAACTCTATGCTGGAGAGTGAGGGGTCCTGGGCTGCGGTCGCCTCCTTTTGCGAGGACGTCATCTCGCAAAAGGAGGCGGCGGAGCGCGCGCGGGAGGACGACCCTCTCGCAGCGCCGCTCCGAAGGCGGAGAAGAGGTCGGAGAAGACGCCGTCTTCTCCCTCCTCATGGTGGTGATAGGCGGGCGACAGGCGCGGGGGCGCCCCCGCCCGCATTGCACTCTACACCACCTCCGCCGGTCAATCCCGGCCCTCCCTCCTCACGGGGAGGGCGTGCAGGGCCCGCCGTGTAGGCGGGCAGACGTCGGAGAGGGACTGGACGCAAAGGCTGTGCCGATCTCCCAGTCCCCCTCCACTCAGACGATGCGGGAATGCCGCTGGGTTGTTTTAGTGGGTATACCGGGTCAGCCCGGGGAGTCCCACATACCCCTCCCATTCCCCCAATGGGAGGGTATGCGTAATGCATTTTTTCCCAGCGCAAACAAAAAAAAAAAAAAAAAAAAAAAAAAAAGGTTAGGTTAGGTTAGGTTAGGTTAGGTTGGGGGACCCCCCACAGAGCTTGCGTCCACGTCGCGTCCCCTGGAAACGACCCAGTTCTGTCACCGTAACGGAGTGGCAGACTGGGGTTCGGCCAAAGTGCTCTGTGCTTTCGTAGTTCACATATTCATCTTGCCTTTTTAACTACGATCCTGCGGTGGCTATGCCAACACCCCCGCGGGACGCCCTCGGGCGCTTTTTAAAACCCAAAGGCCCTTCTCAGGGCCAACCAAAAGGCCCTTCTCAGGGCCAAACAAAAGGCCCTTCTCAGGGCCAAGCCAAAGGCCCTTCTCAGGGCCAAACAAAAGGCCCTTCTCAGGGCCAACCAAAAGGCCCTTCTCAGGGCCAACAAAAAGGCCCTTCTCAGGGCCAACCCAAAGGCCCTTCTCAGGGCCAACCAAAAGGCCCTTTTCAGGGCCACTCCGAAGCCTCGGAGTCAGAGGCTAGCCGCGCGCCGTCTGCGGCTAGCTTCTTTGAAGGAGTAGACCAGTTTCTGGACTCCGATGACGAGTCCGTCATCAGCGTCGATTCACGGTCGCGGAAGCGGGCCTTCCGTAAGGAGGGGTCCGAGGGCTCCTCGGGCTCAGGCAGGCAGTCGAAGGCCAAAAAGCCGACGATAGCCGCGGACACCCACGACTTTGGTCTTGCGGACGCCCAACGCCAGCTCGACCTGGCTCGGCGGGAGCTGCACCAGCAGGAGCTGGAGGAGCGGGTCGTCGCGAAGGAGCAACGGGCGCGTGCTGCTCGGGCCAAGTCCGGGTACGGCGCGTCCCGCGTTCTGTACGCAGACCATTCCCTGGTCGAGCTGGAGCGAATGGCGGAGGAGGACGAGGAGGAGATCGTGGAGGTCGCCTCAAAGTCCTCAAATCTGAAAGGGACTTTTCAGAAGGCCCTAAAATGTCGGGCCGCGAGCATGCGCGGCATCGTGTCGGAGCTGGTCAAGCGGAAGACGACCGACGAAACGCAGCAACTGCAGGCGACAGTCGATCTCCTGCAGTTGGAGGTCAGCCAGCTTCATCAGAAGCTGGCCGACGTCACGGCTCGGCCAATTCGGGCCGAACCGACACCTGCGGCAGAAGCCCCCGCCTCCAACCTTGAGGACGTCATCCGCAAGGTGGTTTTGGAGGAGAGGGCCTTCACCAGAGCCTGCTTGGCAGGAATTGAGGACCGGCTCTTGCCGGAGAAGCGCCTCCGACCGCCGCTTGCCGCGGACGAGAGGCGAGGCGAGCCGGGTCCGTCCTCGCAAGGGGAGGACGCCCTTCTCCCTTCGGCTACTCCGTCCGACCAGCAGGGTTGGACCGAAGTGGTCCGGAAGGGGAAGGGCAAGGGGAAGAAGACGGTGACGGCCGTCCCTGCCGTCACCGCCACCACGCAGCCCAGCCAGTCGCAGGCGACTGGGAAGGGAAAGAGGAGGGGCAGGGGCAGAAAGGCGGCAACGGCCGCCCCTGCCGTCCCCGCCATCACGCCGCCCAGCCAGTCGCAGGCGACCGGCAGGGAGCAGAGGAAGGGGAAACTGGTTCCCCCAAAAACCGCGGCCGTCGTGGTGACGCTCACTGCGGAGGCCGCGGAGCGAGGGGAGACCTATATGTCGATCTTGATGCGGGCGCGTGCGAATGCCGATCCCACCCAACTGGGGATCGGCAAAGTCTCTTGCCGGAGGACCCAAGCCGGGGCTCGTATTTTTGAGTTCCCAGGAGCGGAGGGCAGCGCCAACGCTGACCTCTTTGCAGCCAAGCTGCAAGAGGTCATCGCGGACGCTGCCAAGGTGGCCCGACCAGTCAAGTCGGCGGCCATCGAGGTGACCGACCTCGACGATTCGGTCACCAAGGAGGAGGTGGTGGCGGCGGTCGCAGCCATTGGTGGCTGCGGCGTCACGGCGGTGCAAGGCCGGGACATCAGACCCGGCCGCGGCGGCATGGGCACTATCAGGCTCGAGTGCCCAGTCGCCGCTGCCAAAGCCGTCCTTGAAAAGGGACGGCTTCTTGTCGGGTTCAGCTCGGGTGCAGTCCGAGCACTGGCCGACCAGCCCCTGCGCTGCTACAGGTGCTGCGGCATCGGGCACACCCGAGCCCTGTGCCCGTCAGCGGTCGACCGGTCTCTGAGCTGCTACCGCTGCGGCAAGGAGGGCCACAAAGCCGCCTCCTGCACGGTCGCCACGCCGCACTGCACAGTTTGTGCAGCCAGCGGCTGCCCGGCAGGCCACGTGACGAGGGGGAGGATGTGCAATCCTCCCCCCAAGAGGGGCAAAGCGCAGGCGCCTATCATGCCTGCTGCTAGCACCGCGCGTTCCGAGGCAGGAACGGCGGTGGCAGCGGAGGAGGAGGATGCGATGTCGACTTAAGTAGGTTGACCATCGCATCCTCCCAACAGTGTCGCGGTCTTCCGCGGACTCCCCTCCCCTCTCGCTTTCGAGAGGGGACCGGGATACGTGGCCGCCGCGGCAGCATTCGCCTCCTTTTGCGAGGACGTCATCTCGCAAAAGGGGGCGACGGAGCGCGCGCGTGAGGACGACCCTTTCGCTGCGCCGCTCCGAAGGCGGAGAAGAGGTCGGAGAAGAAGCCGTCTTCTCCCTCCTCATGGTGGTGTAGGCGGGCGACAGGCGCGGGGGTGCCTCCGCCCGCACTGCACTCTACACCACCCTCGCCGGTCATTCCCGGCCCTCCCCCTCTAACGGGGAGGGCGTGAAGGGCCCGCCGTGTAGGTGGGCGAACGTCGGAGAGGGACTGGACGTAAAGGCTACGCCGATCTCCCAGTCCCCCTCCACTCAGACGATGCGGGAATGCCGCTGGGTTGTTTTAGTGGGTATACCGGGCCTTGGCCCGGGGAGTCCCACATACCCCTCCCATTCCCCCAATGGGAGGGTATGCGTAATGCATTTTTTCCCAGCGCAAACAAAAAAAAAAAAAAAAAAAAAAAAAAAAAAAAAAAAAAAAAAAAAAGGTTAGGTTAGGTTAGGTTAGGTTTTTTTTTTTTTTTTTTTTTTTTTTTCTCTATCTACCTCCGACATTATCGGAGTCTATGCTAAGCCTAATTCTCGTTATCATTCCAGTTCTCTCTATTTTGCCTCTCGCACTTCCATGCCGCATACTTTTTCTTTCTGCATTCATCATATTATCTTCCTTTCTTTTTGCTGGGTGGGATTCCCATTTTACTCTATTCTGCCTATCTATTTTCTTCATTTTTATTACTTATTTATTATTATGTAGGGGGGTAATGATACTCCGTTTTTATTTTTTTATTTCTTACACAGTTTTTCTTAGCCTATTACAATATTTTTACAGTTTCTTATGTTACAGTATCTTTTAATTACATTTTGTACATTTTTATCGTTTATTTCTAACACAGTTTTTCTTAGCCTATTACACTATTTTTACATTTTCTTATATTACAATATCTTAAATTACTATTATAACTTTTAATGGTGCTTATCCTAGTTATATGTATCCTTATTTCTATGCTTAATATATATATATCTAAATATACTATCAGCATATTTTCTTACGCTGTTTTGTTTCTATCTATTGCCTTCTGTGCAATCTTTGTGCAATAATCTAAAAATTTCTCCCTATCCTTTCCTCGCATCACTTCCCCCACTATTTCTCTATCCAGTTTTATTCGCAGTGCCTGTTCCAGGTCATATCTCTCCGCGGCATGTGCAGGACATTCTATAAGCAGATGTGGTATAGTTTCGTCTATATTTGGGTCGCAGATGCACGATGGACTCCCCTTGCACTTGAAGCGATTCAAGTACTCGGAGAATCCACCGTGCCCCGTCATGATCTGTGCCCTGATGTTTGTTATTTCCATCTTTCTTATAGTCCTATACGCCGCCACCGCATCTGGGAAAAAGATCTTGGTGATGCTGGCAGTTTGGCCGGACTTGTATCTCCGATTCCATTCGTCGAGCGTCCCACTGCGTATGTGGCGCTTGACGAATGAAATCGGACACAGGTCGTAGTCCGGTTTTTTCTTCAGGTTCATGGCGGCCTCCTTTGCCAGCTGATCCGCTCTCTCGTTGCCCTCCAACCCTGCGTGGGCCTTTATCCAGAACAAGGATACAACCTTGTTCTGGAGAGATGCAGCTGTAATATTCTGTCTGGCCTCTACTGCCAGGGGATGAAGGCAACTGGGGTTTTTCACAGTTAAAAGAGCCGCCATGGAGTCGCTGAAGACCCCGAAGGTAGGCGCCGTGGTGTTCCTAATTTCCCGCGTTGCCCGGCATATCGCGAGCAGCTCAGCCTGGTAAACCGTACAGTATTTTGGTAGCGCCAACTTAAGGGCGCGCGTCTCGGCCTCTCCGTTCCATACGGACAGAGCTGCTCCGACGCGCCCCCCAATCTTACTGCCGTCCGTGAAGATTTTCACTTGTTGGCCTGAATTGGCGTCTACTTCCCCCCGGTTTACCAGGCCGACGATCTTCAGGTCGCTACGCTCCGCGGGATGCGGGGATTCTAGTGCAGAGGTCATCCTCTCGACCTCTCTGTCTCCCAACATGTCCTGTGGCACCCCTTTCTTGGCTTTGTATAACGATGCCACCTCGTGGATTCTAAGATCCAGGGGGAGTATCCCGGCAAGTAGGAGCACCGAGTTCAGTGAGACAGTTCGGTACGCCCTGCACATTTTCTGTGCTATACCCCGCTGTAGGACGCCTAGCTGCTTGATCGTTCCCAGCTTGTTGGCGGCTTCCGCCCATGCGCTGGCGGCGTATAAGACTATTGGTTCTATCGTAGCCACATATATGATTTTCACCACCTCAGGATTTAGGCCCCAGTTCACTTTTGCGGCTCTACTAAGCTGTTTGTGAACTGCGATGGCTTTGCGGCATACTTCCGTGACGTGCGCGTTAAATGTGAGCCTGTCGTCGATGGTGACCCCTAGCACTTTGATTTTCTTCGACATGGCAATGTCGACCCCGCCCATGCTCAGGCGTGGGGCGTCGTATTTTAACTTGTTTGTAATGACCATTGCACTGGTCTTGTGTGGTGCAAAGTTTAACTTGTTTTCCACGCCCCACGCCCGAACACGTCCGAGGGCGGCATTGGCCTGTCTCTCTATCTCCAGTGCCGTGTCCCCATCAAAGACTAGGATCACGTCGTCAGCAAAAGCTTGCGCATAGTTTCCTCTTTTTTCGAGGCCTTTGAGGAGGGGATCCAGTACGAGGTTCCAGAGAATGGGGCCTCCAATTGAGCCTTGCACGCAGCCCTTTTCCGTGCTTCTCTCATGCTCAGCGCCGGCGTATCGTACTTTTACTTTTCTATCGCGCAGGTAGCTGTCGATGACCCTTCTCAGGTTGACCGGACACCTTTCCTCAGCCAGTCGGACCTTTATAGCTGGCCACCAGGCATTGTCGAAGGCTCCCTCTATGTCCAAAGATACAATCGTTACTAATCTTTTTTGCGCTAGTTTTTTGCGAACATGTTGCATGAGGACATAGAGGGAGTCCTCGGTGCTCCTCTGCGGCACGAATCCGTACTGACGGGTACTCATCCTAGGTAAAAGATGGAACTTAAGGCGGGCCACCAGCATCTTTTCGAAAATTTTTCCCAATATGGGCAACAGTCCAATCGGCCTATATGATTTGGGAGTAGAGTACTTCTCTTTTCCAGGCTTTTTAAGGATTACGACTGTTGCCTCTTTCCAAGCCGTGGGGAAGTGATAATGTTCTAGACACTTATTTAAAAACTTTAAGAAAATCTCCGGGTCATTATCGATGGCATGACAGCAAATGTCGGCGGTGAAACCGTCAAAACCCGGTGCCTTCTTCGGATTGAAAGACTCTTTCGAATTTTTTAGTTCCGCCATCGTAAACGGTGGGTCGCAAAAATCATTTTGTTCTCCAGAGTTTACGTTATCGGCCTTAGCTCGGATGGATCGGTGATGAGCGTTGTCACATTCCGAGAGGTCTTCCGGATAGAATGTTTCCGCCAGCAACCTGACGGAATCCTTCGCATCTAGCACAGCCCCATCCCTTTCCAGTGGCAGGTCCTCGTCCCTACGCTGCGTCCTACCCATCACCCTGTATATTCCCTCCCATACTCCCTCCCTATCCTGTTTCCCACAGAATTCCTTCCAACTCTCGGTCTGAGCTTTGGCCGCTTCTAACTCATACTGTTCTTTCTGTTTCAGGTACTCATCTATGACCTTCGACTTCCGGATTGGGGCGGCACAGCGGATCCGACGTTTCATGGTGGTGACAGTCTTCCTCATATCAACGAGTCTCTCGGACATCCACGGCAAGGTAAGTACCTCTTTAGCTTTTCTAGTTGGCATTGTTTGCGTGCATGCTTGGTCTATTGCTTCTGTGAGGTTGTCTGTTGCTGTGTCTATTTGCTGTATGTTTCTAATGTTGTCTATTTCTGCTGCTGTGAATTTAAACTCTATTTTCAATTGGCCAAATTTCTCATGAAATTTGGACCAATTGGCCTTTTTGGTATTATATTTCCTTGTGGTTCGCTCTACTTTGATGCCTTTAGATTTCTGTAAAAGGATTTTGAACGTGATGCCGTTATGATCCGAGCTCGTCAGTCCTTCGTCAACCCTCCAGTCGTCAATCAAGTCCAACATGTCATTGGAGCAGGCGGTAATGTCCACATGACTGCTGTACCGCTTACCTCCTCGGATAGTGTCGAAGGTCGGAATTTCCCCTCTGTTCAATATGTTTAGATTTAGCTCACCGAGAGTTCCTGCCATCTCTTCCCCCCTAAGGTCAGCCGTCGGGCTCCCCCACCATATGCTCTTGGCGTTTGCGTCCCCCCCAACGATCAGCTTTTTGGAACCTACTACGAGCTCAATCCGCTTAAGGTGCTCCAAATAGCGATCTATGGGCTGGTCTGGCTCAAAGTAATAGGAGACAAGCGTGATCTCCCAGGCACTGGTCCTGATTCCCACCACTACGATGTTATTAGTGGTGAGTTTCGGGTATTGTATGACTATGAAGTCGCTGTTGAAGACAGCTATTGCTGCTTTGACAACCCCTTCTCCTGTGCCAGTGTTCTGGAAAACCCTAACGCCCCTGTGACTCCTCATTACCTTCTCTCCGCCCACGTACGGTTCCTGAAGAAGTGCCATCGCCATTCCACGCACCGTTGCTTCCGTAAGAAGCTCATTGGTTGCTAACTTCTTGCGTTGGAGGTTCGCTTGTACTACTCCATAGGTGGTATTTACTTTTGACATGCCCTTAGCAATAAGCAACAGAAGATCTGGCTATGTCATCCCACTTTTTCCTAACTGGACAGTCATGACTAAACGCATTGTGTTGCGTACCATGCTCTATTTTCGCCCTTGTGCAATTTCGGCAAGCGGGCGGTGAGCCCGAAAGCCAATCCGGACACTCTGATCTCATGTGGGGACCGCCGCAGTGGCCACACAGGTCTGCCGGCTCTTTACAAAACCGCTTACCGTGTCCAAAGCCTAGGCAGCGAGTGCATTGGACCAGGGGGGTCTGGTCTTCGACCCGAATACGCTGGAGATCTATGTGCACAGTGCCAATGTCCACTGCTCGTCGCCAGATGATGGGCGAGACGCTGATGATGACGTGTCCAGTATGAGGGTTTCGGGTTCTTCTTCTATATTTTACCTCTACTCTGCTCTCCTCACTGTCGAGGCCGTTAAAAACACCCTGGTTCTGATTTCTTAGCGCTTTAAGAACGTCTTCGTCAGTATTCACTGTTAAGACGTTCTTTAAAATCAGAAGCGGGTCTTTGTTTTTCACTTCCTCGACAGTGAGGTCTGCTCCATCCTTTTGAAGTCGATCCCTAATCTTACTTCTTTCCTCTTTGGTTTCCAGTCCTATTATAACCTTTCTGTCCTTCGCCTTCCTTACTTTTTCCACCTTTATCCATCCGTCTTTAGCATTTACTGCCTTTCTGACTCTATTGAGGACTTCGTCGCCTGTCTCTGTTTCATCCTTCGACGTGACCACAATCGAGTGCAAGGTACTACACTTTGGCAGTGACTTCACACCCTGAGTTGCGGTCACGCTCGCATAGGTGTTACCCTTCTCCAGGAGTTCTCTCTGTTGGTCTATCGTGTCCTTTAGCTCCTCTATCTTCTTACTACTTTCGACAAGGAGCTTCGAGTGTTGTTCTATTTTGAGCAATATCTCACTTGTGTCCGTATGTTCAGGAGAAGTTGGATTCGTGGCGACTGATCCTGGCTCTGTCCCTACAAGCTCTTGGCTTGTATTTTTGTGCTTTACCGCTTTCATCTCAGATTCGACTTCCTTTACCAATTGGTAAAGTCTTTCCGAGGCTTCAATAATAGCGGTCTTTATCTCCGTTTTTGTGTTCCTAGAGCTATTAATATGCAGCTTTGCTTTAAGCAGACAAGCTTTCGCTTCCGCTGTTCGGTCTACGTATTTTATTTTAGTCGGTGAGTTTGCGTCGACTGACTTCCTCGTTGTGCTCATTGTTTTGCTCTCTTGCGTTGAAGCAGGCTTAATTTTAGTTTTTGAAGGGCCAGCCTGCGATGTTTTTTCAGTTACAGAGGGGGTCGGGCTGCTATTTGCAGCTTCCCACTCCCCTACGCTGCGTCTAACATTTGGTGGGGCAGCTGCCCCAAGTTTAGACGGCGACTTTTCACCGTCAGCCGCTTTGACAGGTGTTCTAAAGCCAAACATGATGGAGAGTATGCGTCAACTTATAAAATACGTCAATAGGGACGATATGTAAATAAAAGTGTATATAGAATAAAACAAACAAGAAAATTCACAAACAGATATGCGAAATAAAACCGCACAAGTCCTTAAAACTATATATATTTTAAAAACAAATTTTTTGTAAAAACTGTCTCTACTCGAGCTCTACCCCAGGTTGTTGGATTCTGGGTAGTTTTCAGGAGCTTTACATAGGTCTGTGTCAATTTTTTGGTGTCAAAAACTACTTTTTCGCTATTTTCCCAAGGTGACTCTATGTAGAGTCTGTCCAGTGCAATCACTGGATAGAGCTCGCCGAGCCCGTTCCAGCAAACCCAAACACGAGGTACCTAGCTCCAGGGGTTCCGGAGCAATCACGGTCCAAAATTTCTGGTTACCATCCAAGATGGCGGCCAGAATGTGGTTAAAGCCGGTTTACTCCGCAACCACCAGTCCGAATTCCCCCGTGCTTAGGCTTATCTTACTGTGCTCGTCGAGATCTATGCAGTGATATACGTTTCAGGCCGAAAAAATTTTTGCTCCTGAAAACGCCTGAAAACCAACCCTCCTGCAAGGCAAATGTCAGCCAATGCCAGCAGAGCAAATCCCGTCGCTCCACGACCCTCCGTTGCGGAGATATGGGTGTTTAAAAATGCACAAAGATGGCGGCACAACTGTCAAAGTCTAACTTTGACAGGTAATATCTCCACTTTGGACGGTCGCAGAACACCCGAGTTTGGGCTCTTTTTGCTCGGTCTGACCTCCCCCTCCGTGCGAGGTGACTTCCAGGTCCCTGAAAATTTTCAGCCCCAATTTGCCTGAAAACTATTTTGTCAGGCAGAGTTTGTCCCCCAGAACAAAAATCCGAAAACGGCAACTCTCTACGGCCACTGAGTCCGGAGCTACGTTGGGTCAAAAATTTACAAAATGGCCGCCCAACTGTCAAACACCGACTTTAAATGGTTGTAGCTCCGCAACCGTTTGTCGGAGAGAGTTGCGGTTTTAAATAAAAAGAATGGCTCAGTCTCCCCTATCTGTCAACAGTGGTTTCAGCGCTGAAAATTTTCAGGCCTGAAAAACGCCTGAAAACATAACTAAAATATTTTTGCAAGTCTCCCCCTGAGAACTGTGCAAATCCGGGTCCTCTACGCCCAATAACTTCGGAGATATAAGCAGTTTTATTTCTTAACCAAGATAACCAATATGGCTGAAAAAGCTATTTCCGTCAAATTTGAAGTTATTGGGTGCAACTTTGGGCTTAAACTAGTCACAAAACACTTATAAAATACATTCCTATTAATAAAAATCAATTATTTCTATTTATTTTAATTTAATAACGAATAATAGCTAAAAATTTAATAACTTTGTAACCGCTAACCGGAAAAATTTGGAAAAATTTGCTAAATTATAAAGAAATAATACCCTATCAGAAATTTATATGAAAACTAAAAAAAAATGAATTTGAAATAGAGAAATTTACATTTAATTGGTTTTTTAGGTTTTTTATTTACTATTTCGAAAATAATAAAGTTAAAAATCTAATTTTTTCGGAGCGTCTTCATCCAATGAGCGCGCAAAGGATAGCAGTTCCAGATTTGCGAAATTTTAAGTTCTTCAGTAGTTACAGATGTTCAAAGTTACAGTTTTCAAATAGTTATAGAAAATAAAGTATATAAGATAAAATTCCAGTACTTGCAGAAATCTTCCTTACTTAAGAGCTTCTTTCGTACTGCAAAGTTTCAGGCCGCTGCAAGGTCTCGTTCAGGTTTTTCAGAACACGTGCTTTTTTGTTTTTCTTGAATAACTCTGAAAATCCTTGATCGAAGTGGAGTCAGAGCAGTCCAGAAGAGAGGAAGAGTTATTCCACTACGTTTTCCAAAAGAAAAACATGGGGTCGTCAATCTTGTTCCGCCGCAATATGTGTTTAAAGTTTTAGTTTTGATAACTTAACCTCTAAAAAGAGGGTTTTCAGTTGTTTCACTGCACAACACTGCAATCCGGTTTCTAGTTTTCACTTAGTCGTGTGGAGGCAACTTTCCTCTACACAACGACACTTGTTTGATGAAAATCGGAGCACTTTTACCCGTTTTTTGAAATTTTTATATGCGGAGCGACTCTAAAAATGATCCGACCACCACGAGGGCTGCGGGGGGACTGGGGTTAGGTTAGGTTAGGTTAGGTTAGGTTAGGTTGGGGGACCCCCCCCCCTGTTGGGGCTATCCAGCCAATCCTAGAAGAGTGGATACGGAGGCGACACGGGACGCTGTCCTTCCGTTTAGTGCAGGTATTGTCGGCGCATGGCTGTTTCGGCAAGTACCTGCACACAGTGGCAAGACGGGAGGCGACTCCCATGTGTCACCAGTGCGGATGCAGCCAGGACACGGCCCTGCACACTCTCGAGCAGTGCCCTGCCTGGGAGACGCAGCGTCGAGTTCTGGCGGCAGAAATTGGGGAAGATCTGTCCCTGCCGGCCGTTGTTAGAGGCATGATCGGCAGTGAAAGAGTATGGGAGGCAGTTGCGTCTTTTTGCGAGGACGTAATCTCGCAAAAGGAAGCCGCGGAGCGGGTCAGGGAGGAGGACTCTCTCGCTGACCCGATTCGTCGCAGAAGGGTAGGACGGCGCAGGCGGCAAAATGCCGACTTGATGCCGCCATAAAATGGGCCAGCGGACGATAGATTGGGGACTCTATCGTCCACGCTGCACGGTCCCTAGAGTTGTGGTGATATCCCAGTGCACCCGGATATCGCTAATAGAGGAGGTAGTCCAGACTCGGGCAAAGAAGAGGGAGCCCAGAAGTGGGCCACGCTGGGTGGGTCGCGAATGTCATGCGTAGCAGTTCTCGCGGCCCACCCATCAAGGCGAAAGTAGGTGCACAGGCGAAGTTTTTAGTGGGTGCAAGCCCCACATAACCACGTCATCTCCCCGGATGACGTGGCATGCGTTAGGCATTTTCTTCGCCCAAAAAAAAAAAAAAAAAAAAAAAAAAAAGGTTGGGGGACCCCCCACAGAGCTTGCGTCCACGTCGCGTCCCCTGGAAACGACCCAGTTCTGTCACCGTAACGGAGTGGCAGACTGGGATCGGCCAAAGTGCTCTGTGCTTCGTAGCTATCATTTTATTCTTGCGGTTTTAAGCTACGATCTTGCGGAATGTCAAAACCTTCGCGGGACGCCCTCGGGCGTTTCCTCCCAAAAGGCCCTTCTCAGGGCCAACCAAAAGGCCCTTCTCAGGGCCAACCAAAAGGCCCTTCTCAGGGCCAACCCAAAGGCCCTTTTCAGGGCCAACCAAAAGGCCCTTCTCAGGGCCACTCAGACGCTTCGGCGTCAGAGGCTAGCCGTGCGCCGTCTGCGGCTATCTTCTCTGAAGAAGCGGTCGAGTTTTTGGACTCTGACGACGAGTCCGTCACAAGCGTCTCGGATGCGGGCGACTCCCGGTCGCGGAAGCGGGCCTTCCTCGGGTCCGAGGGCTCTTCGGGCTCGGCTAGGCAGTCGAGGGCCAAACGGCCAACGACAGTCGCGGACACCCATGTGGTGGGTCTCGCTGACGCCCAACGCCAGCTTGACCTGTCTCGGCGGGCGCTACACCAGCAGGAGCTGGAGGAGCGGGTCGTCGCGAAGGAGCAACGGGCGCGTGCTGCTCGGGCCAAGTCCGGGTACGGCGCGTCCCGCGTTCTGTACGCGGACCACTCCTTGGCCGAGCTGCAACGGATGGCGGAGGAGGACGAAGAGGAGATCGCGGAGGTCGCCTCCAAGTCCACCAATCTAAAGGGCACCTTCCAGAAGGCCCTTAAGTGCCGGGCTGCTAGCATGCGCGGCATCATAGAGGAGCTCGTTAAGAGGAAGACGAGCGAAGAAACGCGGCAGCTGCAGGCGAGGGTCGATCGCCTGCAGTCGGAGGTCAGCCAGCTTCATCAGAAGCTGGCCGATGTCACGGCTCGGCCAATTCAGGCCGAACCGACACCTGCGGCAGAGGCCCCCGCCTCCAACCTTGAGGAAGTCTTCCGCAAGGTGGTTATGGAGGAGAGGGCCTTCACTAGAGCCTGCTTAGCAGGCATTGAGGACCGGCTCTTACCGGAGAAGCGCCTCCGACCACCGCTTGCCGCGGACGAGAGGCGAGTCGAGCCGGGTCCGTCCTCGCAAGGGGAGGACGCCCTTCTCCCTTCGGCTACTCCGTCCGACCAGCAGGGTTGGACCGAAGTGGTCCGAAAGGGGAAGGGCAAAGGGAAGAAGACGGCGACGGCCGTACCTGCCGTCACCGCCACGCAGCCCAGCCAGACGAAGGCGACTGGGAAGGGAAAGAGGAGGGGCAGGGGCAGGGGTAGAAAGGCGGCAACGGCCGTCCCTGCCGTCCCCGCGACCACGCCGCCCAGCCAGCCGCAAGCGACTGGCAAGGAGCAGAGCAGGAGGAAACTGGTTCCCCCAAAGACCGCGGCCGTCGTAGTGACGCTCACCGCGGAGGCCGCGGAGCGAGGGGAGACATACATGTCTATTTTGATGCGGGCGCGTGCCAACGCCGATCCCACCCAACTGGGGATCGGCAAAGTTTCTTGCCGGAGGACCCAAACCGGGGCTCGGCTTTTCGAGTTTCCTGGGGCGGAGGGCAGCGCCAACGCTGACCTCTTTGCAGCCAAGCTCCAAGAGGTCATCGCGGACGCTGCAAAGGTGGCCCGACCGGTCAAGTCGGCGGCCATCGAGGTGACCGACCTCGACGATTCGGTCACCAAGGAGGAGGTGGCAGCGGCGGTCGCAGCCATTGGGGGCTGCGATGTCACAGCGGTGCAGGGCCGGGACATCAGGCCCGGCCGCGGTGGCATGGGCACTATTCGTCTCCAGTGCCCAGTCGCCGCTGCCAAAGCCGTCCTTGATAAAGGACGGCTTCTTGTGGGCTTCAGCTCGGGTGCGGTCCGGGCACTTGTAGACCAGCCTCTGCGCTGCTACAAGTGCTGCGGCATCGGACACACCCGAGCCCTTTGCCCGTCAGCGGTCGACAGGTCTCTGACCTGTTACCGCTGCGGCAAAGAGGGCCACAAAGCCGCCTCCTGCACGGCCGCCACTCCACACTGCGCAGTGTGTGCCGCCAGTGGCTGCCCGGCAGGCCACGTGACGAGGGGGAGGATGTGCAATCCTCCCCCCAAGAGGGGCAAAGCACAGGCGCCGGTCGTGCCTGCTGCTAGCACCGTCGTTCGCGAGGCTGGAACGGCGGTGGCAGCGGAGGAGGGGGATGCGATGTCGACTTAATTAGGTCGAACATCGCATCCTCCCAACAGTGTCGCGGTCTTCCACAGACTCCCCTCCCCTCTCGCTTAAGAGAGGGGACCGGGATACGTGGCCGCCGCGGCAGCATTCGCCCTCTTTTGCGAGGACGTCATCTCGCAAAAGGGGGCGGCGGAGCGCGTGCGAGAGGACAACCCTCTCGCTGCGCCGCTCCGAAGGCGGAGAAGAGGTCGGAGAAGACGCTGTCTTCTCCCTCCTCATAGTGGTGTAGGCGGGCGACAGGCGCGGGGGCGCCTCCGCCCGCACTGCACTCTACACCACCCTCGCCGGTCATTCCCGGCCCTCCCCCCTCACGGGGAGGGCGTGTAGGGCCCGCCGTGTAGGCGGGCGAACGTCGGAGAGGGACTGGACGCAAAGGCTGTGCCAATCTCCCAGTCCCCCTCCACTCAGACGATGCGGGAATGCCGCTGGGTTGTTTTAGTGGGTATACCGGGTCTAGGCCCGGGGAGTCCCACATACCCCTCCCATTCCCCCAATGGGAGGGTATGCGTAATGCATTTTTTCCCAGCGCAAACAAAAAAAAAAAAAAAAAAAAAAAAAAAAAAAAAAAAAAAAAAAAAAAAAGGTTAGGTTAGGTTGGGGGACCCCCCACAGAGCTTGCGTCCACGTCGCGTCCCCTGGAAACGACCCAGTTCTGTCACCGTAACGGAGTGGCAGACTGGGGTTCGGCCAAAGTGCTCTGTGCTTTCGTAGTTCACATATTCATCTTGCCTTTTTAACTACGATCCTGCGGTGGCTATGCCAATACCCCCGCGGGACGCCCTCGGGCGCTTTTTAAAACCCAAAGGCCCTTCTCAGGGCCAACCCAAAGGCCCTTCTCAGGGCCAACCCAAAGGCCCTTCTCAGGGCCAACCAAAAGGCCCTTTTCAGGGCCACTCCGATGCTTCGGCGTCAGAGGCTAGCCGCGCGCCGTCTGCGGCTAGCTTCTCTGAAGGTGCAGTCGAGTTTTTGGACTCTGACGACCAGTCCGTCACGAGTGTCTCGGATGCGGGCGACTCCCGGTCGCGGAAGCGGGCCTTCCGTAAGGATGGGTCAGAGGGCTCTTCGGGCTCGTCCAGGCGGTCGAAAGCCAAAAGGCCGTCAATAGCTGCAGACACCCACGAGGTGGGTCTTGCGGACGCCCAACGTCAGCTCGACCTGGCTCGGCGGGAGCTGCACCAGCAGGAGCTGGAGGAGCGGGTCGTTGCGAAGGAGCAACGGGCGCGTGCTGCTCGGGCCAAGTCCGGGTACGGTGCGTCCCGCGTTCTGTACGCGGACCACTCCTTGGCCGAGCTGCAGCAGATGGCGGAGGAGGACGAGGAGGAGATCGTTGAGGTCGCCTCCAAGTCCTCAAATTTAAAAGGGACCTTCCAAAAGGCCCTTAAGTGTCGGGCCGCGAGCATGCGCGGTATCGTTATGGAGCTGGTCCAGCGCAAGGCGACTGACGAAACGAGGCAACTGCAGGCGACAGTCAATCGGCTGCAGTTGGAGGTCAGCCAGCTTCATACGAAGCTAGCTGAAGCCACGGCTCGGCCACATCAGACCGAACCAAGACCAGCGGCAGAGGCCCCCGCCTCCAACCTTGAGGATGTCATCCGCAAGGTGGTTATGGAGGAGAGGGCCTTCACGCGAGCCTGCTTAGCAGGAATAGAGGACCGGCTCTTGCCGGAGCAACGCCTCCGACCGCCGCTTGCCGCGGACAAGAGGCAAAGCGAGCCGGGGCCGTCCTCGCAAGGGGAGGACGCCCTTCTCCCTTCCACTACTCCGTCCAACCAGCAGGGTTGGACCGAAGTGGTCGGGAAGGGGAAGGGCAGAGGAAAGAAGACGGCGACAGCCGCCCCTGCTGTCGAAGCCACCACGGCCACCACGACTCCCAGCCAGTCGCAGACGACCGGGAAGGGAAGGAGGAGGGGCAGGGGCAGAAAGGCGGCAACGGCCGTCCCTGTCGCCCCCGTCACCACGCCTCCCAACCAGTCGCAGGCGACAGGCACAGGGAAGAGAAAGGGGAAATTGGTTCCCCCGAAGTCCGCGGCCGTCGTCGTGACGCTCACCGCGGAGGCCGCGGAAAGAGGGGAGACGTACGCGTCAATATTGGTGCGGGCGCGTGCTAACGCCGATCCCACCCAACTCGGGATCGGCAAAGTCTCCTGCCGCAGGACCCAAGCCGTGGCTCGAATTTTCGAGTTCCCTGGCGCCGAGGGAAACGCAAACGCTGACCTCTTTGCAGCCAAGCTGCAGGAGGTCATTGCGGACGCGGCCAAGGTGGCCCGACCTGTCAAGTCGGCGACCATCGAGGTGACCGATCTTGACGACTCGGTCACCAAGGAGGAGGTGGTGGCGGCGGTCGCAGCTATTGGGGGCTGCAGCGTCACAGCGGTGCAGGGCCGGGACATCAGGCCCGGCCGCGGCGGCATGGGAACTATCCGTCTCGAGTGCCCGGTCGCCGCCGCCAAAGTCGTCCTTGGAAAGGGACGGCTCTTGGTCGGGTTCAGCTCGGGTGCAGTCCGAGCACTTGAAGACCAGCCCCTGCGCTGCTTCAGGTGCTGCGGCATAGGGCACACCCGAGCCCTGTGCCCTTCAGCGGTCGACAGATCTCTGACCTGCTACCGCTGTGGCAAGGAGGGCCACAAAGCCGCCTCCTGCACGGCTGCCACGCCGCACTGCGCAGTGTGCGCCGCCAGTGGCTGCCCGGCAAGCCACGTGACGAGGGGGAGGATGTGCAATCCTCCCCCTAAGAGGGGCAAAGCGCAGGCGCCGATCGCGCCTGCTGCTAGCACCGTCGTTCCCGAGGCAGGAACGGCGGTGGCGGCGGAGGAGGAGGGTGCGATGTCGATTGATGGATAGGGTCGATCATCGCATCCTCCAGGCGAACACCAACCACTGCAGAACAGCCCAGGATCTGCTGATGCAGACCATGGCTGAGTGGTTGGTGG
Source organism: Melanchra persicariae (assembly GCA_947386135.1). NCBI lineage: Eukaryota > Metazoa > Arthropoda > Insecta > Lepidoptera > Noctuidae > Melanchra > Melanchra persicariae. The sequence continues at coordinate 22,953,789 of OX376650.1, forward strand.
ACTTGGCGGTGGTCGCCGAGCCCTACTCGGTCCCTGGCAATTGGCTGGGCGATCGGGACGGCCTGGTGGCAATAGTGACGCGGTCTTCCACAGACTCCCCTCCCCTCTCGCTTTTAGAGAGAGGACCGGGATACGTGGCCACCGCGTGGGGAGGTGTGGCCCTGGTAGGGGTCTATTTCTCCCCAAACCGCCCTCTCTCGGACTTTGAGGATTTCCTCGAAGTCCTCACTGCAGTCGTAGGGAGGGCGGCGCCGCGCCAGGTCGTGGTGTTGGGCGACCTGAACGCCAAGTCGGTGGCCTGGGGCAACCCGGCTGGCTCCTGCAACGTCCGGGGACGCGCCGTCGAGTTCTGGGCGGCGTCGTGCGGTGTGTCCCTCCTCAACAGGGGGGCGGTCCACACGTGTGTGCGGCAGCAGGGAGGGTCGGTGGTGGACGTCTCGTTTGCCACCCCCGTGCTGGCCGCACGCGTCGTGAACTGGCGGGTGGAGACGGTGGAGACCTTGTCGGACCACCGATATGTGCGGTTTGACATCTCCACCCAGGGCCCCCGGGGGGAGATGGCCCGCACTAGCAGGTCTCCCTTCCCACGGTGGGCTCTCACTCGCCTGGACCGGGAGGCAGCCAAGGAGGCGGCCTTCCTCCAGGACTGGCTGTCGCCCCCCCCTGTCGAGGACGTCCCGGACGTTGACGCCGCAGCGGTCCGGCTCAAGAGATCCCTGACCGAGGTGTGCAACTCCAGCATGCCTCGGTCCCGTCGCCCGCCTCCCCGTCGCGCCGTCTATTGGTGGTCGGAGGAACTGGCGGGGCTCCGGGCCACCTGTGTGGCGGCTAGGAGGGCCTACACGCGGAGCCGACGGCGCAGCGTCCGTTGCCAAGCGGACGAGGACCGCCTCTACGCCTCTTACAGAGAGGCTCAGACGGTCCTCAAGTCGGCTATGGGCGCTGCCAAGGACTCGGCGAGGGCCGAGATGCTGGAGGGTCTCGACAGGGATCCATATGGGAGACCATACAGGGCGGCGCGGAACCAACTGCGGCCCCATGGTCCCCCACTGACGGAGACCCTCGAGCCGGCGTTGCTGGATGGGGTGGTCCGGTCCCTGTTTCCGCGCAGGACCGACTTCACCCCACCAACGATGGACCCCCCGCAGGAGGTGGCTTCACCGCCGGAGGAGGAGGTACCCCCGGTGACGGCGGATGAGTTTTACGCGGGGGTTCTCAGCCTCCGTGCCAAGAAGACGGCCCCTGGGCCGGACGGCGTCCCCGCACGGGTGGTGGCCATAGCCGCCGCTCAAATGGAGGACAGATTTCGGGAACTCTTTAGCGCGTGCCTTACGGCTGGGAGGTTCCCGAAACTGTGGAAGGAGGGGCGGCTATGCCTCCTCCGAAAAGAGGGACGCCCGGCGGATTCCCCCTCGGCATACCGGCCCATCGTTCTGCTCGATGAGGTCGGTAAATTGTTCGAGGGGATCATTGCCTCCCGGCTGAATGGCCATCTGCGGAGGGTAGGGCCGGACCTGTCGGACGCCCAGTTCGGTTTTCGACAAGGGCGTTCGACCATCGACGCGCTGGCCCTACTCAAGGGCCAGGTGAAGGGGGCGGTCGAGGCAGGGGACGGAGTGCTGGCGGTGTCATTCGACATAGCCAACGCCTTCAACTCCGTGCCCCACTCGACCATACTGGAGGCACTCCGATATCACGGAGTGCCCCAATACTTGCGGAGCCTCCTGGCCAGCTACTTGGAGGACCGAGAGGTCCTCCTTGTCGACAAACTGGCCCGCATTGCACTCTACACCACCTCCGCCGGTCATTCCCGGCCCTCCCCCCTCACGGGGAGGGCGTGTAGGGCCCGCCGTGTAGGCGGGCGAACGTCGGAGAGGGACTGGACGCAAAGGCTGTGCCGATCTCCCAGTCCCCCTCCACTCAGACGATGCGGGAATGCCGCTGGGTTGTTTTAGTGGGTATACCGGGCCTTGGCCCGGGGAGTCCCACATACCCCTCCCATTCCCCCAATGGGAGGGTATGCGTAATGCATTTTTCCCAGCGCAAACAAAAAAAAAAAAAAAAAAAAAAAAAAAAAAAGGTTAGGTTAGGTTAGGTTAGGTTAGGGGGCGGTGGAGGCCGGGGACGGAGTGCTGGCGGTGTCATTCGACATAGCCAACGCCTTCAACTCCGTCCCCCACTCGACCATACTGGAGGCACTCCGGTATCACGGAGTGCCCCAATACCTGCGGAGCCTCCTGGCCAGCTACTTGGAGGACCGAGAGGTCCTCATTGTTGATAAACTGGCCAGGTTGCGCAGATACAGCGCGAAGTCTGGTGTTCCGCAGGGGTCAGTCTTAGGACCCCCCCTGTGGAACATCGGCTTCGACTGGCTGTTGCGGGGAGCCCTCCTCCAGGGCACGAGTGTCATCTGTTACGCGGATGACACTCTCCTCACTGCCCGGGGGAGGAACTTCGGGGAGGCGGCCTGTCTGGCATCGGCTGGCGGGTCATTGGTGGCGGGGAGGATACGCAGCCTGGGATTGAGGGTGGCGCTGAACAAGACCGAGGCCGTGTTCTTTCACGGGCCTCGGCAGCGCTGCCCTCCTGACGCCCACATTGTCGTGGAGGGCGCCAGGGTAGGCATCCAGACCCAGATCAAATATCTGGGTCTAGTGCTGGACAGCAGGTGGCGCTTCGGCCCGCATTTCAGTGGGCTGTCGACGCGCCTGCTGAGGGCTGCGGACGCCCTCTCCTGGCTCCTCCCGAACCTGGGAGGGCCCAGTGCGCGATGCCGGCGCCTTTATGCCGGCATCCTGAGGAGCATGGCCCTGTACGGGGCCCCCATCTGGGCGGACTCCCTCCATAGGAGGGAGAATGCGACAGCGATGCGCCGGCCCCAAAGGGCCATTGCACTGCGGGTGGCGAGGGCTTACCGCTCGGTGGGCTTTTCGGCGGCGTGCGCTCTGGCTGGCACCCCTCCTTGGGAGCTGGAGGCGTGGGTGCTCGCCAGAGTGTACGAATGGACGGCGCGACGAAAAGCCCTCGGGGAGCGCCCCGTCGCGGAAGAGCGGGAGGCCGTGCGGCGGAAGGCGAGGGACGCCATCATCGTCCATTGGACGCAAAACCTCGCCTCCGCCACTTTTGGCCGCCGAACCCTGGACGCGCTCGGCCCAGTCCTGCGGGACTGGCTCGAGCGGCCCCACGGTTTCCTCTCATTCCGTCTGGTGCAGGTGCTGTCAGGCCACGGCTGTTTCGGCACGCACCTGCACCGGATCGGGAGGGAGGAGACTCCGGCGTGCCACGACTGCGGCGCGGCGGAGGACACGGCACAGCACACACTCGAAGTGTGCCCGGCTTGGTCTGAGCCGCGCCGCATTCTGACTGCGGAGATCGGACAGGACCTCTCACTTCCCAGCGTGGTCAACTCTATGCTGGAGAGTGAGGGGTCCTGGGCAGCGGTCGCCTCCTTTTGCGAGGACGTCATCTCGCAAAAGGAGGCGGCGGAGCGCGTGCGTGGGGACGACCCTCTCGCGGCGCCGCTCCGAAGGCGGAGAAGAGGTCGGAGAAGACGCCGTCTTCTCCCTCCTCATGGTGGTGATAGGTGGGCGACAGGCGCGGGGGCGCCTCCGCCCGCATTGCACTCTACACCACCTCCGCCGGTCATTCCCAGCCCTCCCCCCTCACGGGGAGGGCGTGTAGGGCCCGCCGTGTAGGCGGGCAAACGTCGAAGAGGGACTGGACGTAAAGGCTACGCCGATCTCCCAGTCCCCCTCCACTCAGACGATGCGGGAATGCCGCTGGGTTGTTTTAGTGGGTATACCGGGCCTTGGCCCGGGGAGTCCCACATACCCCTCCCATTCCCCCAATGGGAGGGTATGCGTAATGCATTTTTTCCCAGCGCAAACAAAAAAAAAAAAAAAAAAAAAAAAGGTTAGGTTCCCCCAAAGACTGCGGCCGTCGTTGTGACGCTCACCGCGGAGGCCGCGGAACGAGGGGAGACGTACGCGTCCATATTGGTGCGGGCGCGTGCTAACGCCGATCCCACCCAACTGGGGATCGGCAAAGTCTCCTGCCGGAGAACCCAAACCGGGGCTCGAATCTTCGAGTTCCCTGGGGCGGAGGGCAGTGCCAACGCTGACCTCTTCGCAGCCAAGCTGCAGGAGGTCATCGCGGACGCAGCCAAGGTGGCCCGACCCGTCAAGTCGGCGGCCATCGAAGTGGCCGACCTTGACGACTCCGTCACTAAAGAGGAGGTGGTGGCGGCGGTCGCAGCTATTGGGGGCTGCAGCGTCGCAGCGGTGCAGGGCCGGGACATCAGGCCCGGCCGCGGTGGCATGGGCACTATCCGTCTCCAGTGCCCAGTCGCCGTTGCCAAAGCCGTCCTTGAAAAAGGACGCCTTCTTGTGGGCTTCAGCTCTGGTGCGGTCCGAGCACTTGAAGACCAGCCTCTGCGCTGCTTCAGGTGCTGCGGCATAGGGCACACCCGAGCCCTGTGCCCTTCAGCGGTCGACAGGTCTCTGACCTGCTACCGCTGCGGCAAGGAGGACCACAAAGCCGCCTCCTGCACGGCCGCGACGCCGCACTGCGCAGTGTGCGCCGCCAGTGGCTGCCCGGCAGGCCACGTGACGAGGGGGAGGTTGTGCAATCCTCCCCCTAAGAGGGGCAAAGCGCAGGCGCCAATCGCGCCTGCTGCTAGCACCGTCGTTCCCGAGGCAGGAACGGCGGTGGCGGCGGAGGAGGAGGGTGCGATGTCGATTGATGGATAGGGTCGATCATCGCATCCTCCAGGCGAATACCAACCACTGCAGAACAGCCCAAGACCTGTTGATGCAGACCATGGCTGAGTGGTTGGTAGACTTGGCGGTGGTCGCCGAGCCCTACTCGGTCCCTGGCAATTGGCTGGGCGATCGGGACGGCCTGGTGGCAATAGTGACGCGGTCTTCCACAGACTCCCCTCCCCTCTCGCTTTTAGAGAGAGGACCGGGATACGTGGCCGCCGCGTGGGGAGGTGTGGCCCTGGTAGGGGTCTATTTCTCCCCAAACCGCCCTCTCTCAGACTTTGAGGATTTCCTTGAAGTCCTCACTGCTGTCGTAGGGAGGGCGGCGCCGCGCCAGGTCGTGGTGTTGGGCGACCTGAACGCCAAGTCGGCGGCCTGGGGCAACCCGGCTGCCTCGTGCAACGTCCGGGGACGCGCCGTCGAGTTCTGGGCGGCGTCGTGCGGTGTGTCCCTCCTCAACAGGGGGGTGGTCCACACGTGTGTGCGGCAACAGGGAGGGTCGGTGGTCGACGTCTCGTTTGCCACCCCCGTGCTGGCCGCACGCATTATTAACTGGCGAGTGGAGACGGTGGAGACCCTGTCGGACCACCGATATGTGCGGTTCGACATCTCCACCCAGGGCCCCCGGGGGGAGATGGCCCGCTCTAGCAGGTCTCCCTTCCCACGGTGGGCTCTGACTCGCCTGGACCGGGAGGCAGCCAAGGAGGCGGCCTTCCTCCAGGACTGGCTGTCTCCCCCCCCTGTCGAGGACGTCCCGGACGTTGACGCCGCAGCGGTCCGCCTCAGGAGATCCTTGACCGAGGTGTGCAACTCCAGCATGCCTCGGTCCCGTCGCCCGCCTCCCCGTCGCGCCGTCTATTGGTGGTCGGAAGAACTTGCGGGGCTCCGGGCCACCTGCGTGGCGGCCAGAAGGGCCTACACGCGGAGCCGACGGCGCAGCGTCCGTAGTCAAGCAGACGAGGACCGCTTCTACGCCTCTTACAGAGAGGCTCAGACGGTCCTCAAGTCGGCTATGGGCGCTGCCAAGGACTCGGCGAGGGCCGAGATGCTGGAGGGTCTCGACAGAGACCCGTATGGGAGACCATACAGGGCGGCGCGGAACCAACTGCGGCCCCATGGTCCCCCTCTGACAGAGACCCTCGAGCCAGAGTTGCTGGATGGGGTGGTCCGGTCCCTGTTTCCGCGCAGGACCGACTTCAACCCACCATCGATGGACCCCCCGCAGGAGGCGGCTTCACCGCCGGAGGAGGAGGTACCCCCGGTGACGGCGGATGAGTTTTACGCGGGGGTTCTCAGCCTCCGCGCCAAGAAGACGGCCCCTGGGCCGGACGGCGTCCCTGCTCGAGTGGTGGCCATAGCTGCCGCTCAAATGGAGGACAGATTTCGGGACCTCTTCAGCGCATGCCTTACGGCTGGGAGGTTCCCGAAACTGTGGAAGGAGGGGCAGCTATGCCTCCTCCGAAAGGAGGGACGCTCGGCGGATTCCCCCTCGGCATACCGGCCCATCGTTCTGCTCGATGAGGTCGGTAAACTGTTCGAGGGGATCATTGCCTCCCGGCTAAACAACCACCTGCGGAGGGTAGGGCCGGACCTGTCGGACGCCCAGTTCGGTTTCCGACAGGGGCGTTCGACCATCGACGCGCTGGCCCTACTCAAGGGCCAGGTGAAGGGGGCGGTCGAGGCAGGGGACGGAGTGCTGGCGGTGTCATTCGACATAGCCAACGCCTTCAACTCCGTCCCCCACTCGACCATACTGGAGGCACTCCGGTATCACGGAGTGCCCCAATACTTGCAGAGCCTCCTGGTCAGCTACTTGGAGGACCGAGAGGTCCTCCTTGTCGACAAACTGGCCAGGTTGCAGCGATATGGCGCGGAGTGTGGTGTTCCGCAGGGGTCAGTCTTAGGACCCCCCCTGTGGAACATCGGCTTCGACTGGCTGCTGCGGGGAGCCCTCCTCCAGGGCACGAGTGTCATCTGCTACGCGGATGACACTCTCCTCACTGCCCGGGGGAGGAACTTCGGGGAGGCGGCCTGTCTGGCATCGGCCGGCGGGTCATTAGTGGCGGGGAGGATCCGCCGCCTGGGGTTAAAGGTGGCGCTGAATAAGACCGAGGCCGTGTTCTTTCACGGGCCTCGGCAGCGCTGCCCTCCTGACGCCCACATTGTCGTGGAGGGCGCCAGGGTAGGCGTCCAGACCCAGATCAAATATCTGGGTCTAGTGCTGGACAGCAGGTGGCGCTTCGGCCCACATTTCAGCGGGCTGTCGACGCGCCTGCTGAGGGCTGCGGACGCCCTCTCCTGGCTCCTCCAGAACCTGGGAGGGCCCAGTGCGCGATGCCGGCGCCTTTATGCCGGCATCCTGAGGAGCATGGCCCTGTACGGGGCCCCCATCTGGGCGGACTCCCTCCATAGGAGGGAGAATGCGACGGCGATGCGCCGGCCCCAAAGGGCCATTGCACTGCGGGTGGCGAGGGCCTACCGCTCGGTGGGCTTTTCGGCGGCGTGCGCTCTGGCTGGCACCCCTCCTTGGGAGCTGGAGGCGTGGGTGCTCGCCAGAGTGTACGAATGGACGGCGCGGCGAAAAGCCCTCGGGGAGCGCCCCGTCGCGGAAGAGCGGGAGGCCGTGCGGCGGGAGGCGAGGGACGCCATCATCGTCCATTGGACGCAGGACCTCGCCTCCGCCACTTTTGGCCGCCGAACCCTGGACGCGCTCGGCCCAGTCCTGCGGGAATGGCTCGAGCGGCCCCACGGTTTCCTCTCATTCCGTCTGGTGCAGGTGCTGTCAGGCCACGGCTGTTTCGGCACGCACCTGCACCGGATCGGGAGGGAGGAGACTCCGGCGTGCCACAACTGCGGCGCGGCGGAGGACACGGCACAGCACACGCTCGAAGTGTGCCCGGCTTGGTCTGAGCCGCGCCGTAGTCTGACTGCGGAGATCGGACAGGACCTCTCACTTCCCAGCGTGGTCAACTCTATGCTGGAGAGTGAGGGGTCCTGGGCAGCGGTCGCCTCCTTTTGCGAGGACGTCATCTCGCAAAAGGAGGCGGCGGAGCGCGCGCGTGAGGACGACCCTCTCGCTGCGCCGCTCCGAAGACGGAGAAGAGGTCGGAGAAGACGCCGTCTTCTCCCTCCTCATGTTGGTGATAGGCGGGCGACAGGCGCGGGGGCGCCTCCGCCCGCATTGCACTCTACACCACCTCCGCCGGTCATTCCCGGCCCTCCCCCCTCACGGGGAGGGCGTGTAGGGCCCGCCGTGTAGGCGGGCGTACGTCGGAGAGGGACTGGACGTAAAGGCTATGCCGATCTCCCAGTCCCCCTCCACTCAGACGATGCGGGAATGCCGCTGGGTTGTTTTAGTGGGTATACCGGGCCTTGGCCCGGGGAGTCCCACATACCCCTCCCATTCCCCCAATGGGAGGGTATGCGTAATGCATTTTTTCCCAGCGCAAACAAAAAAAAAAAAAAAAAAAAAAAAAAAAAAAAAAAAAAAAAAAAAAAGGTTAGGTTAGGTTGGGGGACCCCCCACAGAGCTTGCGTCCACGTCGCGTCCCCTGGAAACGACCCAGTTCTGTCACCGTAACGGAGTGGCAGACTGGGATCGGCCAAAGTGCTCTGTGCTTCGTAGCTATCATTTTATTCTTGCGGTTTTAAGCTACGATCTTGCGGAATGTCAAAACCTTCGCGGGACGCCCTCGGGCGTTTCCTCCCAAAAGGCCCTTCTCAGGGCCAACCAAAAGGCCCTTCTCAGGGCCAACCAAAAGGCCCTTCTCAGGGCCAACCCAAAGGCCCTTTTCAGGGCCAACCAAAAGGCCCTTCTCAGGGCCACTCAGACGCTTCGGCGTCAGAGGCTAGCCGTGCGCCGTCTGCGGCTATCTTCTCTGAAGAAGCGGTCGAGTTTTTGGACTCTGACGACGAGTCCGTCACAAGCGTCTCGGATGCGGGCGACTCCCGGTCGCGGAAGCGGGCCTTCCTCGGGTCCGAGGGCTCTTCGGGCTCGGCTAGGCAGTCGAGGGCCAAACGGTCAACGACAGTCGCGGACACCCATGTGGTGGGTCTCGCTGACGCCCAACGTCAGCTTGACCTGTCTCGGCGGGCGCTACACCAGCAGGAGCTGGAGGAGCGGGTCGTCGCGAAGGAGCAACGGGCGCGTGCTGCTCGGGCCAAGTCCGGGTACGGCGCGTCCCGCGTTCTGTACGCGGACCACTCCTTGGCCGAGCTGCAACGGATGGCGGAGGAGGACGAAGAGGAGATCGCGGAGGTCGCCTCCAAGTCCACCAATCTAAAGGGCACCTTCCAGAAGGCCCTTAAGTGCCGGGCTGCTAGCATGCGCGGCATCATAGAGGAGCTCGTTAAGAGGAAGACGAGCGAAGAAACGCGGCAGCTGCAGGCGAGGGTCGATCGCCTGCAGTCGGAGGTCAGCCAGCTTCATCAGAAGCTGGCCGATGTCACGGCTCGGCCAATTCAGGCCGAACCGACACCTGCGGCAGAGGCCCCCGCCTCCAACCTTGAGGAAGTCTTCCGCAAGGTGGTTATGGAGGAGAGGGCCTTCACTAGAGCCTGCTTAGCAGGCATTGAGGACCGGCTCTTACCGGAGAAGCGCCTCCGACCACCGCTTGCCGCGGACGAGAGGCGAGTCGAGCCGGGTCCGTCCTCGCAAGGGGAGGACGCCCTTCTCCCTTCGGCTACTCCGTCCGACCAGCAGGGTTGGACCGAAGTGGTCCGAAAGGGGAAGGGCAAAGGGAAGAAGACGGCGACGGCCGTACCTGCCGTCACCGCCACGCAGCCCAGCCAGACGAAGGCGACTGGGAAGGGAAAGAGGAGGGGCAGGGGCAGGGGTAGAAAGGCGGCAACGGCCGTCCCTGCCGTCCCCGCGACCACGCCGCCCAGCCAGCCGCAGGCGACTGGCAAGGAGCAGAGCAGGAGGAAACTGGTTCCCCCAAAGACCGCGGCCGTCGTAGTGACGCTCACCGCGGAGGCCGCGGAGCGAGGGGAGACATACATGTCTATTTTGATGCGGGCGCGTGCCAACGCCGATCCCACCCAACTGGGGATCGGCAAAGTTTCTTGCCGGAGGACCCAAACCGGGGCTCGGCTTTTCGAGTTTCCTGGGGCGGAGGGCAGCGCCAACGCTGACCTCTTTGCAGCCAAGCTCCAAGAGGTCATCGCGGACGCTGCAAAGGTGGCCCGACCGGTCAAGTCGGCGGCCATCGAGGTGACCGACCTCGACGATTCGGTCACCAAGGAGGAGGTGGCAGCGGCGGTCGCAGCCATTGGGGGCTGCGATGTCACAGCGGTGCAGGGCCGGGACATCAGGCCCGGCCGCGGTGGCATGGGCACTATTCGTCTCCAGTGCCCAGTCGCCGCTGCCAAAGCCGTCCTTGATAAAGGACGGCTTCTTGTGGGCTTCAGCTCGGGTGCGGTCCGGGCACTTGTAGACCAGCCTCTGCGCTGCTACAAGTGCTGCGGCATCGGACACACCCGAGCCCTTTGCCCGTCAGCGGTCGACAGGTCTCTGACCTGTTACCGCTGCGGCAAAGAGGGCCACAAAGCCACCTCCTGCACGGCCGCCACTCCACACTGCGCAGTGTGTGCCGCCAGTGGCTGCCCGGCAGGCCACGTGACGAGGGGGAGGATGTGCAATCCTCCCCCCAAGAGGGGCAAAGCACAGGCGCCGGTCGTGCCTGCTGCTAGCACCGTCGTTCGCGAGGCTGGAACGGCGGTGGCAGCGGAGGAGGGGGATGCGATGTCGACTTAATTAGGTCGAACATCGCATCCTCCCAACAGTGTCGCGGTCTTCCACAGACTCCCCTCCCCTCTCGCTTAAGAGAGGGGACCGGGATACGTGGCTGCCGCGGCAGCATTCGCCCTCTTTTGCGAGGACGTCATCTCGCAAAAGGGGGCGGCGGAGCGCGTGCGAGAGGACGACCCTCTCGCTGCGCCGCTCCGAAGGCGGAGAAGAGGTCGGAGAAGACGCTGTCTTCTCCCTCCTCATAGTGGTGTAGGCGGGCGACAGGCGCGGGGGCGCCTTCGCCCGCACTGCACTCTACACCACCCTCGCCGGTCATTCCCGGCCCTCCCCCCTCACGGGGAGGGCGTGTAGGGCCCGCCGTGTAGGCGGGCGAACGTCGGAGAGGGACTGGACGCAAAGGCTGTGCCAATCTCCCAGTCCCCCTCCACTCAGACGATGCGGGAATGCCGCTGGGTTGTTTTAGTGGGTATACCGGGTCTAGGCCCGGGGAGTCCCACATACCCCTCCCATTCCCCCAATGGGAGGGTATGCGTAATGCATTTTTTCCCAGCGCAAACAAAAAAAAAAAAAAAAAAAAAAAAAAAAAAGGTTAGGTTAGGTTCCCGCGATCCCCGGCGTAGGTGGAAGATGGAACACCGGGGTGGTTTTAGTCAGTAAGAGTCTGACAGACCCCTCCGCCCGCCCCAGGGCGGAGGACATCCATGAGGATTTCCCCCCGTAAAAAAAAAAAAAAAAAAAAAAAAAGGTTAGGTTAGGTTAGGTTTTTTTTTTTTTTTTTTTTTTTTTTTTTTTTTTTTTTTTTTTTTTTTTCCTTGTCTCTGTGACATTATCATATTTCACAGAACTTATATAGTACTTAAACAATTACTACATTTAAATTATTACTGACGTGACCATGGTATGGTCCTACTCTACTATTTCTACCTCATTCTCAATTCTACATTTTCTGTACAGGCGGTCTCATCCAACATTCCAGACCTGCTTGTGCCTATCTCTATGGTCCTATCGACTTGCTTTTCCATTTTTTGTACAAGGAGTCTCTTCAAAACATTTCGGACTTTCCTTGTGCCTATCTATTCCTTCAGCGATTACATTTTCTTGACAGTTCTAACTGTCCCTATTTGTCTACTCTATATTATTATTTTCTTTACAGTTTCTTAACAAGGTGTCTTTTACAACATTTCCGACATGCCTTGTGCCTAATCTTAAATCTATAGTTTACATTTTCTTGACAACACTAGTTGTGCCTACGAACTTATTTTATCTTAATTCTTATTCTAGTACAATTTCTTCTATTCTATCATTTATTTCTTATTTTTATTGGTACAATTTTGGGCGCCTTTCCTTATATGTTATATGTTTATACTAAAAACCTTATTGACATTATTTCTTAAACTCTAAACTTGTTGACTACTACTTAGCTTAATCTTTACTACAGCGATATATTATTACAATATACTTTATAGTAAATGCTTAGTCTATCTTGTTTCTATTGATTACTATTTCCATTATTTTTACACAATACTCTATAAAAGTTTCCCGCGTGAGTTTGCTGCTAATAAGTGCCTGTGTGTTTTCCATATTGATATCGACACCCAATTGTTGCTGCAGGTTAAATCGGTCCCTGGCATGTACTGGGCAGTCCAGCAGAATATGGAACACTGTCTCCGAGGCATCGGGGTCACAGATACATGCGGGGCTCTCCTTACACTTGAAGCGATGCAAGTACTGGGAGAGCCCCCCATGTCCCGTGAGTACCTGCGTCACAATTCCCTGCGGCTTTATGCTCCTAATAAGTCGATACGCGTCTACTGCATCCGGGAGGAACACTCTTGTTACGGAGGCAGTATGGCCTGACCTGTATCTCCCATTCCATTCGTCAAGGGAGTCCTTGCGGATTATCCGCTTGACGAATGAAACAGGACACTGGTCATAGTCGGGACTCCTCCGGCTCAAGAGTGCGGCCTCTTTCGCTAACTGATCTGCGCGTTCGTTGCCTACTAGCCCTACGTGTGCCTTCACCCAGTACAAGCTCACAGTTTTGCCCTGGTTGAAGGCTTCATTAAGGTGTTCGCGCGTCTCTACCGCTAATGGATGCAGTGCGTTGTAGTTAATGACGGTTTCGAGGGCAGATCTTGAGTCACTGTATATGCAGAATGCAGTCTCTGCGCGTTTCAGGATCCACCTCGTGGCCCTGCATATAGCGAGGATCTCCGCTTGGTAAACGGTGCAGTACGCGGACAGACTAAGCTTGATGGCCTTGATCTCAGCCTCGCCATTCCATATGGATAGCGCGGCACCGACCCTGCCCTCAAGCTTGCTGCCGTCGGTGTATATTTTCACCGCCTGCCCGTTGCTGTTGTCCACCTGCTGTTGTGTGGTCAAACTCTCGAAGATCAGCTCTACACGCCGAGCCGGATGCGGATTCCTCGCAAATCCCACTACTCATTCGGTCTCTCTGTCTCCCAGCACCAGCCGGGACGACCCTCTCCTTGCTTCATACAGAGCGGCTGCTTCCTGTATCCGCAGGTCAAGAGGCAGTATCCCGGCCAGTACAAGTGCCGAGTTCAACGAAACGGTTCGGTAGGACCTACAGAGTTTTTGTGCGAATCCTCTCTGCACTGCGTTTAGCGCCTTCTGCGTCCCAATCTTCTTTGCTGCCGGTGCCCATGCACTTGCCGCGTACAGGATGACTGGTTCCACCACCGCTGTATAAATCGTCCTGATGATTTCAGGGTGCAGTCCCCAGCTAACTTTTGCGGCTCTGGACAACTGTTTGTACATGTCTGTCACCTTTTTGCAGACCTTCGCGACGTGGGTGTTAAATGTCATTTTGTCATCCAAAGTTAGTCCCAGAACCTTGATTTCCCTCGACATTCCAATGTCGGTCCCCCCCATCTTCAGGAGCGGGGTGTCGTACTTAAGCTTCCGCGTCAGTACCATAGCACAGGTTTTGTGAGGCGCAAACTTCAGCTTGTTCCGGACACCCCACTCCCGAACATAGTCGAGAGCGGCATTGGCCTGTCTCGAGATCTCCAGGCCCGTGTCTCCGCTGAATACCATCACCACGTCATCAGCATATGCCTGACAATAAATTCCCTGCTTCTCCAGTCCGTGCAATAGGGGGTCCAGTACTAAGTTCCAGAGTATGGGGCCGCCAATGGATCCCTGGACGCAACCTTTCTGGGTGTTTCTTTTGTGTTCCTCCCCGGCATACCTCAAACCGATTTTTCTGCAGTCGAGATAGCTATCTAGTAGCCTCCTTACATTGACCGGACACTTTTCCTCAGCCAGTCTGACTTTGATAGCTGGCCACCAGGCGCTATCGAAGGCCCCCTCTATATCCAGCGATACTAGGGTTACGAGCTTTTTCTGCTCTATGTTGCCCTTGATATGGTTCACTAGATTATAGAGGGCGTCCTCGGTGCTCCTTTGTGGCATAAAGCCGTACTGGCGAGTACTAATCCGCGGTACTAGGTGCCACCTGATCCTTGCTACTATCATCTTCTCCAGGATCTTGCCCAAGACTGGTAGCAGACCAATCGGCCTATAGGACTTGGGATTCTGATAGTCGTCCTTGCCCGGTTTTCTCAATACCACCACTGTGGCTTCCTTCCAGATGTCCGGGAAGTGGCTTATCTCTAGGCACTTGTTGTAAAGGGCAAGGAACACGTCTAGATTCCTGGAGATTACTCGACTGCATATGTCCGCCGTAAAGCCATCCGCTCCAGGTGCCTTCTTTGGGTTAAAACTATTACTCGCGGTCTTTAGCTCTTCTACCGTAAACGGCGGATCATGTATTTCATCATGACACGGGGCGTTTACTTGCTTCGCAAGCTCTCTGATTTGGCGATGATGCGAGTTATCCTTCTCTTCGGAGTCCTCTGGGTAGAATGTTTCGGCTAATAGGGCTGCCGATTCTCTTGGGTTTAGGAACACATCGTCCTTTTTAAGGGTCAGATCCTCTTGACGTTTGGCGGTTTTTCCGATCACTCTGTATATCCCCTCCCATACTCCTTCCCGGTCTTGCTTTTGGCAAAAGGTCTTCCAGCTTGCTATTTGGGCTTTCTTGGCTTGGCATTCGTATTTTTCTTTTGCTTGCAGGTACTCTTTGAAGACTTTGTCTTTGCGGTCCTTGGCTGCATTGTGTATCCTCCGCTTTTTTGTGATGACCTCCTTTTTTAAAAGTGCGAGCTCCTCTGATCTCCATGGGACGGAAAACTTGGTGTTCATAGATTTTGGTGGCATGCTGTCTCTGCAGGCTGAAGTGATGCCGTTAGTAATTAATATTATCATGTTTTCCAATTGCTCTTTAGACTCGACTCTACTTATTTCGGTAGCGTTGAAATTATGTTCCGCTTGAAATTGGTCCATTTTCTCTATGAAAACGTCCCAATTTGCCTTCTTAGTATTATAGAGTCGAGTGGTCCTTTGTATTTTGATCCCTTTTTCCTTTTGCAGCCGTATTTTATACAAGATCGTGTTGTGATCCGAGCTCGTCACCCCTTGGTCAACTGTCCAGTCTTCCACGAGACCCAGCAAGTCTATCGAGCAAGCCGTTAAATCGACAAAGCTGCTGTATCTCGTGTTGCCCCTTATTGTGTCAAATGTGGGTATCTTCCCACTGTTGAGTACCTGCATATCTGACTCTTCCAGGGTCCCGGACATTTCTACACCCCTGGTGTCATTTACGATGCTGCCCCACCAGGTATTCTTAGCATTGGCATCGCCTCCAATGAGCAGTTTTCTTGACCCAGCTTTCTCTACCGTTCTTCGTAATTGCTCCAAGTATGGCTCTATGGGCTGGTCCGGTTCGAAGTAAAAAGAAACTACTGCGATTTCCCAAGCTTTGGACCGGATCCTCACCACCACGATGTTATTCGTAGTGAGTTCTGGGCACTGTATAACATCCAAGTCGTGATCAAAAACGACCACGGCCGCTTTGACAGTCCCTCTTCCATCGTCCTCGCACTGGTACACCCGCACACCTCTGTAGCTCTTCATTCTTCGAATCCCGCCCACATACGGCTCCTGGATCAAAGCGAAAGCTATCTTTCGCTCGGTAGCTTCTATCATAAGCTCGTTTGTTGCCAACTCCTTTCTCTGGAGGTTGGCCTGGGCCACTGCGTAACCTCTGGTGGGGTTGCCTGCCCTGTTATAATTGTTGCTGCCCACCACGTTAGCAATATGCTACCTTGGCTCTCGCCAGTGCCTCCCACCTTCTACGTACAGTACATTCGCTGCTGAACGCATTGTGTTCTGTACCGGCGTGTTTTGCTTGCGTGCAGTTCACGCATGATGGGGCTGCTCCGGCGAGCCAGTCAGGGCACTGTGCTTTGGTGTGAAGGCCGCCGCAATGGCTACATTTATCCTCGGTTTCCTTACAGAAACGCTTACTGTGGCCATACGCTAGGCAGCATGTGCACTGTACAAGTGGAGACTGGTCTTCCACTTTAATGCGCTGGATGTCAATATGTATGGCCCCTTTGTGTAGAGTTCTGCTCCATAGCTGCGGCGACACTCTCAGTATTACGTGGTGCGTGTGGGGGTTTCTGGTCTTCCTTTTGTAGACGATTTCGATCCTGTCGTCTTCACTCTTCAGGTCTTTGAAGAGGTCTCCGTTCTGTGTTTTTATAGCTTGCCTTATGTCCTCGTCTGTGTTATACTTGAGGACATTCTTAAGAGCAATTAACGGGTCTTTATTTTTTACTTCTTCTACTATAAGCTTACCCCCCACACTCAGTCTTTCTTTGACCTTTTGCCTTTCCTCCTGCGTTCTACACCCCACTATTACCTTTCGGTCTCTGGCCTTCCTGACTCTGTCCACTGTTATGAAGCCGTCCTTGGCGTTCACCGCTTCTTTTATTTTTTCTATAACCTCGTCTCCCGTTTCCAAGTGGTCGGTCGAGGCTACCACTATTGAGTGGAGGGCTGTGTGCTCAGGTGATAATTTTTTGGGATCAGCGGCTGCAATTTTAGCGTAAGTAGCTCTATTTTCTACTTGATGTCTGCTAACCTCTAGTTCTTTCTTTAACTCTTCCATTTTGTGACTGTTTTCTTGCAGGAGTTTTGCGTGTTGCTCTATCAGTTGAGTCAGATGGCCTTGTTTTTCTTCGCTAATGTTTTCATGTGAAGTCTGTTCTGTCTGTATTTTTTCTGTTTCTTTGTTGGTTTCCGTAGTTTTTGTTGTCGACTTTACTGACTCAGCCTCCTTCACTAGTTGGAACAGTCTTTCGATCGCCTGTGTGACGTCTGTTTTGATGTCTGCTCTTAGGTTCCGGGATTCTCCCAGAGCTGTTTTTGCCTTCCTAATACAGGCGCGTGCTTCCGTCACTCTGTCAGGGTATTCCCTTTTCTGTTTTGGAGAGCTGGATGGCATCTCTGTGGATAATCTGCGTGCCACTGGTCTGTCCTCGATTGTGGCAGCTTTTACCTTTGCCTTTGTTGGTGCCATCGGTTGTTTTCTTTGAGGCGAGTCAGGTGATTTTTGCGGGTTTTGCCCAGCCTCCCATTCGCCTATACTCCTCCTCACGTTTGAGGATTGCGTCAGAGCTGTCGAGGGCCCAGCCCTCTCGTTTTCTTCAGGGGATCCGCGGGTTTTTGTCATTTTCTTGGCTGGGGTTCTGATTCCAAACATTCTAATTGGTCACAGGAACGCGTCAGATTTGGTCGTAAAAAGAAAATCTTTGTCAAGTGACAAAACGTAAATATATAAGTAACTAAAAGTATTGTAAAAGATGTAAAGAAGAGGGATAGAGGAAATGTGTAGTATTCTACTGAATTGGTCCAAGAAAGTAAAGTTATGATTGCCTTTAAAGAGTATTGCGCTGTCAATTTTCTCAAAAACTAATTTCAGACCACTGTCCAGTATCCTTAAAGGCCGTCTCAGATTAATATATTTTAAAACACGGAAAATAAAAACAAAATTAAATTTAGACTCTATGTAGAGTCAGTCTCTATCCACCAGAGGATAAGACTCCCCGAGCCCTTTCCGACGAACCCAAACACGGCTACTCTAGGCCAAAGGGCTCCGAAGATATAACTGCCCGAAGTTCAGGTAGCCAATCCAAGATGGCGCCCCAAATACGGTTACTTGCAAATATCTTCGGAACCGTTCGCCCAAATATCACCGAGCTTGGGCTCCCCTGACCGAGCCCGACGCGATCTATCCTCCTGACCTATTTTCAGGCTGAAAAATCTCAGGTCCCGAAAACCCCTGAAAGGGTGCTAACTGGTTAGGGAGGAGTATACCAAAGTCCCCAAAAGAAACCCGAGCGTTCCACGACCTCCGGTTCAGGAGTTATCCGGGCCTGAAAAATCGTTTGACAGTTCAAGAACTGTCAAAGTCAATTCTAAACCCGAGCTAATTTCCCTTACAATGGTCGTAGAACGTCCGTGTTTGGGCTTTTCCGGCTTGGCTCAAGCCACCCCAGCTCGCAAGGTGATTTTCAGGGTCCTGAAATTCTTCGGCGCCAAAACGCTTAGAACTAAGTGCAAAGGATGGGTATTTTGTTCCTTGTTATAACCGTGAAAACGCCAGCTCTGTATGACCACCCAGTCCGGAGTTATGTTGAAAGTAAGTTTTTCAAGATGGCTTCCAAGATGGCGGCTGTTTTCCTAAATTTGACATCTGTAGTCCAAAACTATCCGAGTTTGGGCTCCCTGGATTGGGCTTAAAGAGCCCTGACCAGATCTGAAATCTTTGTTCCTGAAAAACTCACCCCCGATTTATCCTAGTCAAAAAACCCCCAAATTTAACTAAAAACTAGCACTAAATAAAATTAACACTCTTAAAACCTATGGTCATTAGAAATAATGCTTATTCTAGCTTACAACTATTTTTAGGTAGTAGTTCCGCAGGTATTCAACCCCTATTTACAGCCCCTCGTGTCAACCCCAAAATTTCAAAAAATTGTAACTCCAAAACTACTAATTATAGAAAACTGAAAATTTACAGGAGTGTAGAAGTTATTAGGGCCCTTTAGATGCCAAAATAAAAAAGGGGGGTAAACGCGATAAATAATTAATTATTAATTGTTAAAAATTTTGAAAAACTTAAATACTTAATAACTTCGGAACCACTTCACCTTTTTTGATGCGTGAAACGCCAGCTTGATGTGCTCGATGTCCTGCTTCGAAGCCACTTGATGGTGTCAGCCACACGCGACCGGAACCAGTTGCACGTGGCCACGTGGAAAGTAGTTTTTCTCGATTTTCTCTGCAGGCGTGACCCGGAAAAATCGGGAAGCAGTTTCAAAATGTGGGCGCCGACAGGGCGCGTCGTTTAACACCAGAAAAATGATGTGTTCTCGCTCTTGTTTTAGCAGCGTTTCACTTTGAAGATTTAAATTTTTGAAAATTTTCACTTTTTGGGGGTTAATTCACTTCCCAAGGCACTTTCACTTGCGCACTTCACACCGTTGAATAGCTCGTACTTTTACGCACAATTTGATGCTAAACACTTTAAAATTCGGTTAAAAAATACCACTTCTGTGATTTTTCGAAAGAATTTTTTGCGCGGAGCAGCCTTTAACACGTGTTTTCGTCGCGGGGGGAAGCCGCGGACTCTGGTTAGGTTAGGTTAGGTTAGGTTAGTGGGTATACCGGCTCAGCCCGGGGAGTCCCACATACCCCTTCCATTCCCCCAATGGGAGGGTATGCGTAATGCATTTTTTCCCAGCGCAAACAAAAAAAAAAAAAAAAAAAAAAAAAAAAAAAAAAAAAAAAAGGTTAGGTTGGACATGACCGTTGGACATAACAGCTTGTTCGGCAAATATCCTCGACAGGGTGTCGAGGATATTTGCCGAACAAGCTGTTATGTCGACATAGCTGCTATAGTGTTGTCCTCCTCTTATCGTGTCGAATGTCGGGAGTTCTCCTGGTTAGGTTAGGTTAGGTTAGGTTAGGTTAGGTTAGGTTAGGTTAGGTTAGGTTAGGTTAGGTTAGGTTAGGTTAGGTTAGGTTAGGTTAGGTTTTTTTTTTATTTTTTTTTTTTTTTTTTTTTTTTTTTTTTTTTTTTCTCTTCTACCTCCAACATAATCTCGGAGTCTATGCTAGTCTGTGAACACTTTCATACCAGTTCTCGCATTTATGCCTCTCGTAATTTCATTCCGCATACTTTTTCTTTCTTTCATCCATCCTCATTTGTGGCTTTATGGGTGGGATTCCCAACTATCTTTATTCATATTCTATTCTATCTGTCTAACTTTGCTCTTTCTTTATTCATTTTTATTATAATTCGGGTATTTCAGAAAGGAAACGGGGACACGATTTTATTTTATGACTTTCATATACAGCTTTACTTAATCTTAATGTTATCTTATGACTATTTTACAGCTACTGATTTATTTCTAAACATGTCTTATCTTATACATTATAACAGTTTCTTATTTCTACCTTATTTTGTTTCTTCAGAGACGGAAGAACACATTTACATTTACATTTATACTAAACTTATTTCTATGTACACATTTTACAAACATGGTTTCTTATTATACCTTAACTATTTTCCAACTTTAACATCTATGCTGGCCTCTAATATAATACACTATATTATGACAGCATATTTACTTATGCGGTTTTGTTTCGATTTATTACTTGCTGTGCGATATATCTACAATAATCTAAGAAAATTTGTCTATCTTTACTTTTTATAATGGTTCTTAAGTTATCTGGTGTTATGCTTTTGTTCAATTCATGCTCGACGTTATAACGGTGTTTGTCAAATTGAGGGCAGTCGAATAATATATGCGGGACCGTTTCTATTGCATCTGGGTCGCAGATGCACGATGGACTCTCCTTGAGCTTGAAACGGTTCAAGTATTCGGAAAATCCACCGTGCCCCGTCATTATTTGTGTAGTGATGCTGCTAGTTTCCATCTTCCTAATAACTCCATAAGCTACCCGGACGTCTGGGAAGAACAACTTAGTAACAGATGCTGTGTTACCGGCTTCGTATCTGCTGTTCCACTCGTCAAGCGTCGCCATACGTATGCTTCGCCTGACGAAAGAGATTGGACATTGGTCGTAATTAGGTTTTCTTTTGGAGTTCTCAGCGGCTTCCTTTGCTAACTGGTCGGCTCTTTCATTCCCCTGTAGCCCTACGTGAGCTTTGATCCAGAACAAGTTTACTACCTTGTTCTGGCGGGATGCGGATCTTATGTTATCCCTAGCTTCTACTGCAAGAGGGTGTCGCGAGCCGGGATTTGCTATTGATTGAAGAGCCGCCATTGAGTCGCTGAAAACTCCAAAAGAAGATGCCTTAAGCTTGATAATTTCCGCAGTTGCCCTTGCTATTGCTAAGAGTTCAGCCTGGTAAACCGTGCAGTAATTGGATAGAGCGAGTTTGAGGGCTCTGGTCTCAGCCTCCCCATTCCATATAGACAATGAGGCGCCGACCCCTCCTCCGATCTTGCTCCCATCCGTAAAGATGCGGACGTCGAAACTGCAGTTGTCGAGCTGCTCTTGGTTCACCAGGCTGTCGAACTGCAAAACGTCACGTGTCACGGGATGGGGATCCTCTATCGCAGCGGTCATTCGCTCGACCTCCCTGTCCCCCAGCAACGCTTGGGGCACTCCCCTCTTGGCTTCATAGAGTGATGCTACCTCACGAACCCGCATGTCAAGGGGGAGCAGTCCAGATAATACCAGTGCTGAATTTAGGGAGACCGTGCGATATGCCTTGCATATCTTCTGAGCAATTCCACGTTGGACGGTCCCGAGTTGCTTTATTACGCCCAACTTTTTTGCAGCCGGTGCCCAGACGCTAGCAGCGTAAAGTATTATGGGCTCTATGGTCGCCACATACATTAACCGTATCACTTCTGGGTGTAACCCCCAACTGACCTTTGCGGCTCTACACAGCTGCTTGTAGATCGCGATTGCCTTCCTACAAACGAGTGAGACGTGGGTGTTGAAGGTCAATTTTTCGTCGATGGTTACACCCAGAAGTTTCATTTCTTTTGACATGCCAATGTCGATCCCTCCCATGCTCAGGCGTGGTGTGTCATATTTCAGCTTTCTGGTTATCACCATGGCAGTTGTTTTATGCGGTGCAAATTTAAGTTTGTTCTCGACACCCCACGCCAGAACATGATTGAGAGCGGCATTGGCACATTCCTCAACCTCTTGTGCGGTCTCTCCGTCAAAGACTAAGACGACATCATCCGCAAACGCCTGAATGTATGTTCCCCTATTCTCTGCTGCTTTTAGGAGGGGGTCTAGCACCAAGTTCCAGAGGGTTGGGCCCCCTATTGAACCCTGGACACAGCCCTTGTTTGTGCTTTTGCCATATACTTCCCCACCGTACCTGATTGAGACTTTGCGGTCTCTGAGATAACTGTCTATGACCCGCCTAAGATTAATCGGACACTTTTCCTCCGCCAGACGGACCCTTATCGCTGGCCACCAAGCACTGTCAAAGGCTCCCTCTATGTCCAATGATACAATCGTTACCAGTCTTTTTTGTTGCAGTTTCTTTTGAACGTGCTGCACGAGATCATAGAGGGAGTCTTCAGTGCTCTTCTGTGGCATGAATCCGTACTGTCGGGTACTCATCCTTGGTAGAAGGTGGAACCTTAGACGGGCCACCAGCATCTTCTCGAAGATTTTTCCCATTATAGGCAACAGTCCGATTGGCCTATATGATTTAGGAGTGGAGTAGTCGTCTTTTCCGGGCTTCCTGAGTATCACGACTGTTGCCTCCTTCCAGGCTGTGGGGAAGCAATGGCATTCGAAGCACTTATTTAAGAACTTTAAGATAAGTTCCGGATCATTACCTACGGCGTGACAACAAATGTCGGCAGTAAAGCCGTCTGACCCCGGTGCTTTCTTCGGGTTAAAGGACTCCATTGAATTTTTTAACTCTGCCATCGTAAACGGTGGGTCGCAAGGATCATTTTGCTCGCCACAGTTCACGTTATCGGCCTTTACTCGAATGGATCGGTGATGAGCGTTGTCGCATTCTGAGAGGTCTTCCGGGTAAAAAGTTTCCGCCAACAACTTCACAGAACCTTTTGCATTGAGCGCATCACCATTCCTTTCCAATGGCAGGTCCTCCTCCCTACGCTGCGTCCTACCTATCACCCTATAGATTCCCTCCCAAACCCCCTCCCTGTCTTGTTTCCCACAGAATTCCTTCCAGCTCTCGGTCTGAGCTTTGGCCGCTTCTGACTCATACTCTTCTTTCTGTTTCAGGTACTCTTCAACGACCTTCGACCTCCGGATTGGGGCGGCACAGCGGATCCTGCGCCTCATGGTAGCGACGGTTCTCTTCATCTTATCGAGTCTCTCGGACCACCACGGCAAGGTAAAGTCTTCTTTTGCTTTTTTAAATGGTATGGTTTGCTTACATGCTTCGTCTATTGCTGTGTTGAGATTGTTTATGGTTGTGTCGATTTGTTTTATGTTTTTAATTTTGTCAATTTCTACTACTGTGAATTTATATTCTATTTTCAATTGTCTAAATTTCTCATGAAATTTAGACCAATTGGCTTTTCGTGTGTTAAATTTCCTGGTTGTCCTTTCAATTTTGATGCCCTTTGATTTCCGCAGAAGAACCTTAAACACGATGCCGTTGTGATCCGAGCTCGTAAGTCCTTCATCCACCTTCCAGTCGTCTATCATGTCCAAGATATCATTGGAACAAGCGGTAATGTCCACGTGACTACTGTACCGCTTTCCTCCTCGGATTGTGTCGAAGGTCGGAATTCCCCCTCTGTTCAGTATGTTCAGGTTTAGCTCGCCGAGAGTTCCTATCACCTCTTCCCCCCTAAGGTCAGCGGTCGGGCTGCCCCACCACATACTTTTGGCATTAGCATCACCTCCAACAATCAGTTTTTTGGAACTGACTACGCGATCTACTTGTTTCAGGTGCTCTAAGTAGTGCTCCATAGGCTGGTCTGGCTCAAAGTAAAAAGAGACAAGAGTGATCTCCCAGGCACTAGTCTGGATTCCCACCACAGAGATGTTATTAGTGGTGAGTTTTGGGTACTGTTTGACTGTGAAGTCGCTGTTAAAGACAGCTATTGCCGCTTTGACAGTCCCGTTTCCGATACTAGTGTTCTGGAAGATCCTAACGCCCCTGTGACTCCTCATTACTTTCGCTCCGGCCACATACGGTTCCTGAAGGAGAGCCACCGAAATTCCGCGTTTCGTAGCTTCTGTAAAAAGCTCGTTGGTTGCTAGCTTTTTGCGTTGGAGGTTTGCCTGTACTATCCCGTAGTGGATATTATCCATTGAGGTGCCTTTAGCAGTACGCAACGGTCGATCTGGCTATGTCATCCCATTTTTGGCGTACTGGACAGTCGTGGCTAAAGGCATTGTGTTGCGTACCTTGTTCAATCTTGGCTTTCGCGCAATTCCGACAAGCAGGTGGTGTGTTGGAGAGCCAATCAGGACACTCTGGTCTCATATGGGGACCGCCGCAGTGACTACACAGGTCCGCAGGTTCTTTGCAGAACCGCTTACCGTGTCCAAAGCCTAGGCAGCGAGTGCATTGGACCAACGGGGTCTGATCTTCGACCCTAATGCGCTGGAGATCTATATGGACGGTCCCGATTTCCACCGCTCGTCGCCAGATGGTGGGCGAGACGCTGACGATAATGTGGCTAATATGAGGATTTCGCGTCCTTCTCCTATATCTCACCTCTACTCTGTTTTCCTCAGTGTCGAGGCCTTCAAAAACACCCTGATTCTGGTTACGCAACGCCTTGAGGACGTCTTCATCTGTGTTTACAGCTAAGACATTCCTTAGGATCAGAAGCGGGTCCTTGTTTTTGACCTCCTCGACAGTGAGGTCCACTCCTTCTTTTTGAAGTCTATCCTTTATTTTGCCCCTTTCTAATTCAGTCCGTAAGCCTATTATTATTTTTCTGTCTTTGGCTTTTCTCACCTTTTCTACTTTTATCCAACCATCCTTTGCATTGACAGCTTTCCTTACTCTGTTGAGTACTTCATCACCTGTCTCCGTTTCGTCCTTTGATGTGACCACAACCGAGTGCAGGGTACTGCGCTTTGGCAGTGACCCTACACCCTGGGCGGCCACGCTCGCATAGGTGTTACCCTGCTCAAGGAATCTTCTTTGGTGGTCCATTGCATCCTTCAGCTCCTCTATTTTTTTAGTGCTTTCCAGTAAGAGCTTGGTGTGTAATTCCATTTTTTGGAATATTTTGTCGGTTTCGGTGTTTTCGGAAGAAGTCATGGCAACTGGTTTTGGTTCCAACAAAACGGGCCCTTCCCTGGTCATCTTTTGCTTTGCCAGTTTTAGCTCCGTTTCGACTTCCTTCACTATTTGGTATAGTCGTTCCATGGCTTCAGAGATACCGGTTTTGATCTCTGTCTTTGTATTTCTGGAGCTGTTCAGATGCAGTTTTGCCTTTGTTAGGCAGGCTTTAGCCTCTGCAGTTCGGTCCGCGTATTTAGGTTTTGGCGGTGAGACTGCGTCGACTGACTTTCTTATTTTTGTCACGGCCTGGCTCTCCTGCGTCAAGGCGAGCTTAGATTTTATTCTCGCAGGGCCAGCCTGCGACGTCGGTTCAGTTGTAGAGGGGTCGGGGCTGCCACTAGTGGCTTCCCAGTCTCCTATGCTACGTCTAACGTTTGTAGGGGTTTGTAGGGGCGACTGCCCCAGTCTTAGACGGTGATTTTTCACTGTCAGCTGCCTTTAGCGGTGTTCTAAAACCGAACATGTTGGAGAATATGCGTCAAATAACACTAAAAACGTCAATAGGGACGATAGAGTAAAATAAAAATGTATATAATTAACAATAAAAATAAAATTTTCACACAAATATGCGAAACAAAACCGCACAAGTCCTTAAAACTAAAATAATTTCTACAAAGAAAAATTTGTAAAAACCGTCTCTACTTGGGCTCTACCCAAAGTTTCTAGATTCTGAGTAACTTTCAGGGGCTTTATATAGGCCTAGGTGTCAATTTTTGCTGTCAAAACCTATTTCCAGCTGTCTTTCCAAAGTGGCTCTATGTAGAGTCGGTCCCATGCAATCACTGGACAGAGCTCGCCGAGCCCGTTCCAACAAACCCAAACACGGCTGCCCTAGCCCAAAGGGTTCCCGAGAAAACCCGATCCAAAGTTTTGGTTGCCGGGGAAAAATGGCAACCAGAATTCGGTTACAGGTGGTTTTCTCCGGAACCGTTTGTCCGAATACCACCGTGCTCGGGCTCTTCTGGATGGGCTCGCCAAGACCAATCCAGTGGTGAAGGTTTCAGGCCTGAAAAACCTTGGCGTCCGAAAGCCCCTGAAAAGTAGCTTGTCGGGTTGGGAGGGGCAAGCCGACACCCCCAAAGAAAACCCGAACGTTCTACGACCTTCGGTTCGGGAGTTACCCGAGTTCGAAAAATGGTTTGACAGTTTGAGAACTGTCAAAGTCAATTTTCAAACCGGTGCAACTTACCTTCCAACGGTCGCAGAACGGTCGAGTTTGGGCTTATTCGGCCTGTCTCGTCCCGCTCCGACGCGCAAGATGGTTTTCAGGCGCCTGAAAATTTTCAGCGCCAAAACGCTCGAAACCAAGTGGATCGGACAGAGTTTGTCTCCCCAAACACCACCTCGCAAACGGCAACTTCCTACGACCACCGGATCCGGAGCTATGGCGGACCAAACTTTTCCAAGATGGCCGCCGAGCTGTCAAAAGCCGACTTAAACTGGCTATAACTCCGCAACCGTTTGTCACAGAGAACTGCGGTTTCGGATGCAGTGCTTGGCTCGACTTTTTCTATCCGACCAAAGTGGTTTCAGGGCCAAAAATTTTCAGGTCCTGAAAACACCTGAAAATAAACAAAAAATATTCCCGCCTGAATTCACCCGAGACCTGTAGAAACCCGGAGTCTCTACGACCAATAGCTTCGGAGATAATTGGGGTTTTGTCCGGCAACCAGAAAAACCAAGATGGCTTCCAGAAGCTAATTCCGTCGTTTCCGAAGCTACTGGGGGCAAGTTTGGGCTTAATCTAGACACAAAACACTTCCTGGAGATGATCCTAGGGTCAAATTGAATAAATATCTATTTATTTAGATTTTATGCCAAAAAATAGGTAAAATTTTAATAACTTTATAACTGTGTTAGATAAAAATATGGAAAAAATTGTATAATTTGTATTAAATATAGGACTTTCTAATAGAATAATAAAATTTAAGTTTTTTAACAGACTGTCATATAAAAATTTTGAAAATTTGAAAATTTTGAAAAATCTTTAATATTTCGGAAATTAATAATAGAAAAAAATCTTAACTTAATGTAGGCTTCTTCTCCTGGTAAGCGCGCAGCAGGATCAGCGATAAAAAAGTAGGGTCCTGCCTGAAGAATTTTCAGTAGAGCGGGTCAAAGTTCCAATCTTCTAATGGAATTTTCTTTTTTCCCAGTTGAGGTAAAAATCTGGTCAGAATGTTGTTTATCTCGGCTCAATGGGGTCCGTCTTCTGCCAAAAAATGAGGTCTCTGAGGTGTCAGAATCGTCAACCGCGTGGTCCAATTTGAGGTTATGTTGCTTGGTTTTCCTTTGTTTTCTCAGCGTTGCGTTGGTGGAATTTCGCACCAGTGGTGTCAAAAGAAGCGCCTCTGTGCCCCCGAAACTGCTGCGTCGGAAAAACAGCAGGGCGGCAAAAAACTCCAAAGTTATAGAGCTCCGTAACTTGCAAAACTGCTAAGTTTTTTGGTTTTCCTAAGTTAACTTTTCAGTGGCACTTTTCCGGAAAAAATTTCTTTCACCAAAAGATGGGCTGCACAAATACACGACTTTTAAGGTATCGTACGTCACTGTATCACAACAATATCCCACTCCAAAGATTTTTCAAAAGCGGAGCAGCCTCAAAAACGATCCGATCGCCACGAGGGTCGGGGGGGTACTGGGTTAGGTTAGGTTAGGTTAGGTTAGGTTAGGTTAGGTTAGGTTAGGTTAGGTTAGGTTAGGTTAGGTTAGGTTAGGTTAGGTTAGGTTAGGTTAGGTTAGGTTAGGTTAGGTTAGGTTAGGTTAGGTTAGGTTAGGTTAGGTTAGGTTAGGTTAGGTTAGGTTAGGTTAGGTTAGGTTAGGTTAGGTTAGGTTAGGTTAGGTTAGGTTAGGTTAGGTTAGGTTAGGTTAGGTTAGGTTAGGTTAGGTTAGGTTAGGTTTTTTTTTTTTTTTTTTTTTTTTTTTTTTTTTTTTTTTTTTTTTTATCCTACTGGACCCATGCCGTGAGCATGGCCATTGTTTATCTACTCTTCTATTCTCATTCATTCCAGTTCTATCATCTATGCCTCTCGTACTTTTATTCCTCATACTTTATCTTTCTTTTATTCGTCATCTTTCTTTCTTTTCTATGGGTGGGACTCCCATCTATCCATTTTTGGATACCTACTCTTTTTTTTGTTACTTTATTTATTTTATTAACTTATAAACTCGGGGTAAATAATTTGGTGCTCAGTACTTTTATACTTATTTTCATTTACATTTTTCTTATTTTAAAACTTATTTTACTTCTATTTTATGTTCATATGCTATACAGGTTTTCTTAAAAATATTACATTTTTCTTATTTTTAACTTATTTTACTTATATTTATATTCTTATTCTATACAGGGTTTCTTAAATCTATTACATTGGTTCTTATTTCTATTTCTTTATTCTACATTTTTAGTTTGAGTTTCATTCTTAAGTACTACTTTTTCCTATTTTTATCTATTAACAATACTAATATTTTATGCTTATACAATATATTCTCACAATATATGTAAACCATAATTTCTTCTCAGCTATTTCTGATTTTAACAACCTTAATGATTTTTGAGCAGTATTCAAGAAAATCTGCTCTCTTTTTTCCTGAGATTAGAGCATTGAGATTTTCGGGGACTATTTCGGTTTCTAGTCTACATTCGATATCCAGGCGCTCCCTCGCGAAAACCGGGCAACTGGTTATAAGGTGTACCACTGTTTCATCCACCCCAGGTTCGCAGATGCACGATGGATCCTCCTTACACTTGAACCTGTTCAAGTATGCGGAGAATCCACCGTGCCCTGTCATAAGTTGCGTTGTTTCAGGCGTTGGAGGGATCTTCCGGATGATCCTGTATGCATCAGTAGCACTTGGGAAAAACAGCTTCGTTACCGCTGCTGTTGTGCCGGACCGGTACCTTTTGTCCCACTCGTCAATCGTCCGATTGCGAATCAGGCGCTTGACGAATGAGACAGGGCACCGGTCGTAGTCCGCTTTCTTCTTCGACCCCAAGGCGGCCTCTTTCGCGAGTTCGTCCGCCCTTTCGTTCCCCTCTAGACCCACGTGTGCTTTTATCCAAAACAGTTTAACTGTTTTGGCGTCAGAAGTGCATTTTTTAATATAACTTCGGAATTCTACTGCTAGTGGGTGAGGGGACTCTGGGTTTGTTGCGGTCTGAAGGGCCGCCTTGGAGTCGCAGAAGATGCCAAATTTCTTGGCTTTCAGCTTCCCTATTTCCTTCGCTGCTCGGTTGAGAGCCAGGAGTTCCGCCTGGTAGACGGTTGAGTAGGACGGCAAAGCAAGCTTGAGGGTTTTGGTCTCGGCGCTACCATTCCATAATGTTAGCGCCGCTCCAACCTTGCCCTCAATCTTGCTGCCGTCCGTGAATATACGCATCTCTAGGTCTTGTACCGCGTCATACTGTTCCTGGTCTGCCAGGAGTCCAAACTCCATGCTCGTTCTTTCCGATGGGTGCGGAAGCTCTGTTGCCGGAGTCATCCGTTCGATCTCCCTGTCCCCAGGTATTGGCTGAGATACCCCCTTCTTGGCCTCGTATAGTGAAGCTACTTCACTGATACGTAGGTCAAGAGGGAGCAGCCCCGCCAACACCAGTGCGGAGTCCAGGGAGACCGTCCGGTAGGCTCGGCACAGCTTTTGTGCGAAACCCCTTTGGACAGCGTTAAGCTGCTTCTTAACCCCCAATTTATTCGCTGTTGGTGCCCACGCGCATGCAGCGTACATGATCGTGGGCTCCACTGCCGCCGTGTATATTGCCCTGATCACCTCCGGGTGCAGGCCCCAGCTGACTCTTGCTGCCCTGGCAAGCTGTTTGTAAATCGCGATTGCCTTTTTACAGGCAGTCGCGATGTGTGTGCCAAATGTCAATTTGCAGTCAATCGTCAGCCCTAGGAGTTTGACGTGGTCTGACATGCCAATGTCTACCCCGCCCATGCTAAGGCGCGGAACGTCGAACTTTAGCTTCCGCGTGATCGTCATGGCACATGTTTTGTGCGGCGCGAATTTTAGCTTGTTTTCGACGCCCCACGCCCTCACATGTTCGAGGGCGGCATTAGCATGTCTTTCCACGTCAATAGCCTGCTCTCCGTCGAAGATCAGGACAACATCGTCGGCAAACGCCTGTGCGTAGACGCCAAGACCGTTCAGCTGTCTCAGAAGTGGGTCCAGTAATAGGTTCCACAATAGTGGGCCGCCTATTGAACCTTGCACGCACCCTTGCGATGTGCTCCTGCGCACCTCTTGTCCGGCATACCTGACTGTCACTGTCCTGTCACTCAGGTAGCTGTCCATTGCTCGCCTCAAGTTTACAGGGCAGTTTTCCTCTGCCAGTCGCACTCGAATTTTTGGCCACCACGCGCTGTCGAAGGCGCCCTCTATGTCCAACGAGACCAACGTGACTAGCCTTTTTTTTGGCTAGTAGGCCACGTATATGTTTCATCAGAACATAGAGGGCGTCCTCGGTTCCACGCTGTGGCATGAAGCCATACTGGTTTGGACTTATCGCTGGCAGTAGGTAATGCTTGAGGCGAGCAACCAGCATTTTCTCGTACATCTTGCCCAAGACAGGCAAAAGCCCAATGGGCCTGTACGACTTGGGCACGATGTACGAGCTTTTTCCTGGCTTCCTGAGGATCACAACAGTAGCCTGTTTCCAGATCCTTGGGAAGTATTGCTTTTCCAGGCACTTATTTAAGAGTGACAGTAGGTAGCCGGGGTCGCACTCCATCGCACGGATGCAGATGTCAGCCGTAAAGCCTTCCCCTCCCGGTGCCTTCTTTGGGTTGAAGGACTTAGCTGCTCTCGTCAGCTCGCACTCGGTGAACGGGGGGTCATAAACTTCATTATGGCCCTCGTCGTTGACCTGCTCTGCTAGCTGTCGGACAGCTTGATGTTGTGCGTTATCCTTAGTTTCGTCGTCCACCGGGTAAAATGTTTCGGCTAACCATTCCGCCGACTGCTTTTGGCTCAACATTGCACCCTCCTTCTGTAAGGGCAGATCCTCTTCCCGCCTACATGTCCTACTTATTACCCTGTACAGTCCCTCCCATACCCCTTCCCTATCTTGCTTCCCACAGAACTCCTTCCAACTCTCGACCTGGGCGCTTTTAGCCGCTTCTAAATATTTCTCTTTTTGTTCTAGGTACAGCTTCACTACTGTGGCTCGGCGTATCGGTGCTGCGTTTCTGATTCTGCGCTTTCTGGTGGCAACCTCCTTCTTCATCGCTTCGAGTTCTTCGGTCCACCACGGCAAGGTAAGTGTTTCTGTGTTCTTTTTATTTGGTATTGTCTGTTTGCATGCTTGTGTTATTGCTTCTGTGTAGGCCTGGACTGTGTGTTCGAGATGGTCGTGGTGTGTTATTGTATCTAGTGTCTGTGTGGTGAGGTGCTTGTCTAGCATAATTTGGGTCAGTTTCTCACGAAACTGACCCCAATTAGCTTTTCGTGTGTTGTATATTCGTGTGGTGCGTTGTATTTGTGTTCCTTTTGGTTTCTGTAGATGTACGTGGAATGTAATGCCGTTGTGGTCCGAACTCGTGAGGTCTTCCTCAACTTTCCAGTTGTCCACCAGGTCGAGCAGATTTTCCGAACATGCAGTCACGTCCACGTAGCTGCTGTACCTTTTGTCTCCTCTGACTGTGTCGAAAGTTGGAAGGTTTCCCGTATTCAGCACATGTAGCCCGAGCTCTCCGATGGCGCCGCAGAACTGCTTTCCGCGTTGGTCTTCGCTGGGACTACCCCACCAGATACTTTTGGCGTTCGAGTCCCCCCCGATGATCAGCTTCCGGCACACCGAGGATTCTGCAACTTTTCTCAGCTGCTCCAGGTACCCGTCCATGGGCAGGTCCGGCTCAAAGTAATAGGAGACCACGGTCACCGACCATGCCCTGGTTCGGACTCCTATGACCACGATGTTGTTGGTACATAGTTCCGGGTACTGTTCAATCTCAAGGCTGCTATCGTAGACTACGATTGCGGCCTTGACAGTCCCTTCTCCACCTTCCAAGGCCTGGTAAGTCCGCGCCCCCCTATAACTCCTTAGCCTCTTGGCCCTGCCCACGTACGGCTCCTGGAGTAGTGCTATGGCTGCTTTGCGGTTTTTTGTCGCGAGCATCAGTTCCTCGGTGGCCAGTTGGCTGCGCTGCAGGTTCGCCTGAACGACTAGGTACTGGTGAGTTACTCCCGCGACCACCTTAGCAATACGCCACGGAGGCTCGAGCCAATGTGTCCCACCTCTTCTTTATCGGGCATTCTTCGCTAAAGGCGTTGTGGGTCTTGTCCGTGCGCTTAGCCAGGGTGCAGTTTCGGCATGCAGGAGGCTCTCCTAAAACTCTCTCAGGGCACTCCACTCTGAGATGCGGGCCGGCGCAGTGACTGCAAAGGTCCGCTGGCTCCTTGCATAGTCGCCGTCCGTGCCCGTATCCCAGGCACCGGGTGCACTGAACGAGTGGAGACTGATCTTCTACTTTCACCCTCTGGAGGTCTACCCGAAGTGACCCTCGGTCCATTGCCCTTCGCCAGATCGTCGGCGAAACGGTGAGGACAATGTGACAAATATGAGGGTTTCGGGCTCTCCTTCGGAACTTGATTTCGATTCGGTCGTGCTCTTTGTCGAGGCCACAAAAAACCTCACCATTCTGGTTTCGAAGGGCGCTGAGGATGTCCTCATCAGTGTGTACTGACAGCACGTCCCTCAAAACCAGAAGGGGATCTTTGTTCCTTATGTCCTCGACAATTAGGTGACCCCCCTTCTCGATCAGCCTCTCCTTGAGCTTCTCCCGCTCCTCCTTGGTACTGCAACCCATTATGATCTTGCGATCCTTGGCCTTGCGCACTCTCTCTACTTTCACCCAGCCTTCCTTGGCATCCACAGCCTTCCTCACCTCTTCAAGGACTACATCGCCTGTGGCCTCCTCGTCCCTGGATGTGACCACAATAGAGTGGAGGGCTGGTTGTTCCACTCTTGGCTTAGGTCCTGTGTATGCCACGACGCTGGCATATGAGCTTTCCCTTAGCAGGGTTTTTTGGTCTTCAACCAGCCCCTGAACAGCTTGCAGCTTTTCGCTCTGGGCTTTCAGGAGCCGGTTGTTTTCCTCGACCCTGCCAAGGAGTTCACTCATTTGTTCTGCGGCAAGCGTTGGTGTTGGTGGTGCCGCTTCGCTTGGTGCGTCGTTTGGGGTGGGGAGGGGCTTGGGTGCTTCCTTTTTTTTCCCCGTGAGTTCGGCTTCCGCTGCTTTATAGCAGCTGTACAGTTGGTCAATGGCCTGCATCACTTCCATCTTAATATCCGTCCTCAGGTTCCTAGAACGCTCAAGCCCTGCCTTAGCCCTGCTAATGCAGACTCTGGCTTCTTCCGGTCTCCCCGCTCGTTTTTCCCTCGGTGGCGATGGTGCTTTCACCTCTAGTGACTTCCTGATGGAGGATTTGGGCTTTGTCACTTCTAGAGGGCCTTCCCGAGGGGGTGCAGTGGTCGGCTGTTGTTTTGCCGTGGCTCCGGTGGTACTCGCTGGCTTTCGAGGTGAGTTCTTGGTGGGTTTTTCTGGCCTGCCAGTGTCCCACTCCTCGATGCTGCGCCGTACTCTGGAGCTCTGCCTTTGCGGGCTCACTTCCTCTACTTGAGGAGGAGTTTTTGGCTCCACTACACCTGATTTTTTCGCTGGGGTGCGTTCGACGGTGTACATGGTGGGTACTTGTCAAAAAGTGGGACAGGTAATAGCACAATAGGGTGCTTTTGTCCTGTTTACTAGCCCAATAAGGCCAGCAACCTGTCTGGGTCAATAAAAAATTGTAGAGTTTTGGTGCTCTACCAGTCCTTTCCTAATTTTTTCAGGCCAATAAGCCTGGGTCACTATCCTAAATGTCTTGGCCAATAAGCCCGTCCTTTTTTCAGCGAATTTTTCAAGACTGAAAAACCAGACTCTATGTAGAGACTTGATTCCAGCGCCAGAAGATAGGTCTCCCCGAGCCCTTTCTAGCGAACCCAAACACGGCTACCCCAGCTCGAAGGGTCCCTGAGATACGGCTGCCCGAAATTCCGGTTGCCAATCCAAGATGGCGCCCGGAATACGGTAACCTGCAATTATCTCCGAGACCGTTCGGCCAAACACCACCGTGCTTGGGCTCCCCTGGCCGAGCTCGACGCAACCTATCTCTCTGTACAGTTTTCAGGCTGAAAAATTTTAGGTCCTGAAAACCCCGGAAAAGATGCTAGCCAGGTAGGGAAGGGTAAACTAAAGTCCCAAAAGAAAACCCGATCGCTCCACGACCCCCGGTTCAGAAGTTATCCGAGTCCAAAAATCCACTTGACAGTTCCAGAACTGTCAAAGTCAATCCTAAACCCGGGCTAACTTCCCCCCAAATTGTCGTAGAACGTCCGTGTTTGGGCTTATCCGGCCAGGCTCCACCTGCCCTAGCGCGCAAAATGGTTTTCAGGGTCCTGAAATTCTCCAACGCCAAAACGCTTAAAACTAAGAGGGATGGATGAATATTATCTTCCCAAGTTCTTTAGTGAAAACGGCAGCTTTCTACGATCACCGAGTCCGGAGTTACGTCAGGTTTAAGTTTTCCAAGATGGCGTCCAAGATGGCGGCCACTTGTATAAATTTGGCCCCCGTTGTCCAAAACTAGCCGAGTTTGGGCTCTTTGGATTGGGCTTGAAGAGTCCAGTCCAGATTTGTTAGTGTTACCCTTGAAAAACCAACCCCCTATTTTTAAAAGTCAAAAAACCCCCTAAATTCGACAAAAATGACAACCATACAAAATCTACACATTAAAAACAATTAAAACTTAACATTTATTCTAAATCTAGCTATATCAAATTTTTTGGTAGTAATTTTGGAGATGTCAAGCCCTTTTTCGGCAACCCTCGTGTCCACCCCTAATTTTCAAAAAATCATAAGTCTAAAACTATAAAAGATAAAAATCTGAAATTTTGCAACCCGTTAGACACTACGAAGACCCTTCAATTGCCAAACTAAAAAAGGGGGGTCAACGCGACTAATATTAAAATACAGATTTTTGAAAATTTAGAGAAATTTGAAAACTTGATATCTCCGAAACTACCCCACCTTTTTTGATGATCGAAGCGGCGTCTTGATGGATTCAACGCCCTGCCTCGAAGCCGCTCGTTGATCTTCTCTGCACTCAGCCGGAACTGGTAGCACGTGGCCACGTGGTGAGTGGTTTTTCCCGATTTCCTCGAAGGGCGTGGTCCGGAAAAATCGGGAAGCAGCTCCAAGTTGTAGGCGTCAATAAGACGCGTCGTTTGACACCATAAAATATATGTGTCGCCGCTTTCGTTTTCGCAGCGTTCAATTTTGAAACTTTAAAATTTTTCACTTTTGCACTTTTTCGTGTCTATTTGCACTTTTTGTTGCACTTTAAGAAAAACACTTTGCACCATCGGGTAGCCCGCACTTTTCCGCAAATTTTGGTATATTGCACTGTAGGATTACGTTGAAAAATACCACTTTTGTGAATTTTCTCCACAATTTTTTCGCAATTTCGAGCGTGGAGCCACCTTGGAAGCGTGTGTACGTCGCGGGGGGAAGCCGCGGACTCTGGTTAGGTTAGGTTAGGTTAGGTTAGGTTAGGTTAGGTTAGGTTAGGTTAGGTTAGGTTAGGTTAGGTTAGGTTAGGTTAGGTTAGGTTAGGTTAGGTTAGGTTAGGTTAGGTTAGGTTAGGTTAGGTTAGGTTAGGTTAGGTTAGGTTAGGTTAGGTTAGGTTAGGTTAGGTTAGGTTAGGTTAGGTTAGGTTAGGTTAGGTTAGGTTAGGTTAGGTTAGGTTAGGTTAGGTTAGGTTAGGTTAGGTTAGGTTAGGTTAGGTTAGGTTAGGTTAGGTTAGGTTAGGTTAGGTTAGGTTAGGTTAGGTTAGGTTAGGTTAGGTTAGGTTAGGTTAGGTTAGGTTAGGTTAGGTTAGGTTAGGTTAGGTTAGGTTAGGTTAGGTTAGGTTAGGTTAGGTTAGGTTAGGTTAGGTTAGGTTAGGTTAGGTTAGGTTAGGTTAGGTTAGGTTAGGTTAGGTTAGGTTAGGTTAGGTTAGGTTAGGTTAGGTTAGGTTAGGTTAGGTTAGGTTAGGTTAGGTTAGGTTAGGTTAGGTTAGGTTAGGTTAGGTTAGGTTAGGTTAGGTTAGGTTAGGTTAGGTTAGGTTAGGTTAGGTTAGGTTAGGTTAGGTTAGGTTAGGTTAGGTTAGGTTAGGTTAGGTTAGGTTAGGTTAGGTTAGGTTAGGTTAGGTTAGGTTAGGTTAGGTTAGGTTAGGTTAGGTTAGGTTAGGTTAGGTTAGGTTAGGTTAGGTTAGGTTAGGTTAGGTTAGGTTAGGTTAGGTTAGGTTAGGTTAGGTTAGGTTAGGTTAGGTTAGGTTAGGTTAGGTTAGGTTAGGTTAGGTTAGGTTAGGTTAGGTTAGGTTAGGTTAGGTTAGGTTAGGTTAGGTTAGGTTAGGTTAGGTTAGGTTAGGTTAGGTTAGGTTAGGTTAGGTTAGGTTAGGTTAGGTTAGGTTAGGTTAGGTTAGGTTAGGTTAGGTTAGGTTAGGTTAGGTTAGGTTAGGTTAGGTTAGGTTAGGTTAGGTTAGGTTAGGTTAGGTTAGGTTAGGTTAGGTTAGGTTAGGTTAGGTTAGGTTAGGTTAGGTTAGGTTAGGTTAGGTTAGGTTAGGTTAGGTTAGGTTAGGTTAGGTTAGGTTAGGTTAGGTTAGGTTAGGTTAGGTTAGGTTAGGTTAGGTTAGGTTAGGTTAGGTTAGGTTAGGTTAGGTTAGGTTAGGTTAGGTTAGGTTAGGTTAGGTTAGGTTAGGTTAGGTTAGGTTAGGTTAGGTTAGGTTAGGTTAGGTTAGGTTAGGTTAGGTTAGGTTAGGTTAGGTTAGGTTAGGTTAGGTTAGGTTAGGTTAGGTTAGGTTAGGTTAGGTTAGGTTAGGTTAGGTTAGGTTAGGTTAGGTTAGGTTAGGTTAGGTTAGGTTAGGTTAGGTTAGGTTAGGTTAGGTTAGGTTAGGTTAGGTTAGGTTAGGTTAGGTTAGGTTAGGTTAGGTTAGGTTAGGTTAGGTTAGGTTAGGTTAGGTTAGGTTAGGTTAGGTTAGGTTAGGTTAGGTTAGGTTAGGTTAGGTTAGGTTAGGTTAGGTTAGGTTAGGTTAGGTTAGGTTAGGTTAGGTTAGGTTAGGTTAGGTTAGGTTAGGTTAGGTTAGGTTAGGTTAGGTTAGGTTAGGTTAGGTTAGGTTAGGTTAGGTTAGGTTAGGTTAGGTTAGGTTAGGTTAGGTTAGGTTAGGTTAGGTTAGGTTAGGTTAGGTTAGGTTAGGTTAGGTTAGGTTAGGTTAGGTTAGGTTAGGTTAGGTTAGGTTAGGTTAGGTTAGGTTAGGTTAGGTTAGGTTAGGTTAGGTTAGGTTAGGTTAGGTTAGGTTAGGTTAGGTTAGGTTAGGTTAGGTTAGGTTAGGTTAGGTTAGGTTAGGTTAGGTTAGGTTAGGTTAGGTTAGGTTAGGTTAGGTTAGGTTAGGTTAGGTTAGGTTAGGTTAGGTTAGGTTAGGTTAGGTTAGGTTAGGTTAGGTTAGGTTAGGTTAGGTTAGGTTAGGTTAGGTTAGGTTAGGTTAGGTTAGGTTAGGTTAGGTTAGGTTAGGTTAGGTTAGGTTAGGTTAGGTTAGGTTAGGTTAGGTTAGGTTAGGTTAGGTTAGGTTAGGTTAGGTTAGGTTAGGTTAGGTTAGGTTAGGTTAGGTTAGGTTAGGTTAGGTTAGGTTAGGTTAGGTTAGGTTAGGTTAGGTTAGGTTAGGTTAGGTTAGGTTAGGTTAGGTTAGGTTAGGTTAGGTTAGGTTAGGTTAGGTTAGGTTAGGTTAGGTTAGGTTAGGTTAGGTTAGGTTAGGTTAGGTTAGGTTAGGTTAGGTTAGGTTAGGTTAGGTTAGGTTAGGTTAGGTTAGGTTAGGTTAGGTTAGGTTAGGTTAGGTTAGGTTAGGTTAGGTTAGGTTAGGTTAGGTTAGGTTAGGTTAGGTTAGGTTAGGTTAGGTTAGGTTAGGTTAGGTTAGGTTAGGTTAGGTTAGGTTAGGTTAGGTTAGGTTAGGTTAGGTTAGGTTAGGTTAGGTTAGGTTAGGTTAGGTTAGGTTAGGTTAGGTTAGGTTAGGTTAGGTTAGGTTAGGTTAGGTTAGGTTAGGTTAGGTTAGGTTAGGTTAGGTTAGGTTAGGTTAGGTTAGGTTAGGTTAGGTTAGGTTAGGTTAGGTTAGGTTAGGTTAGGTTAGGTTAGGTTAGGTTAGGTTAGGTTAGGTTAGGTTAGGTTAGGTTAGGTTAGGTTAGGTTAGGTTAGGTTAGGTTAGGTTAGGTTAGGTTAGGTTAGGTTAGGTTAGGTTAGGTTAGGTTAGGTTAGGTTAGGTTAGGTTAGGTTAGGTTAGGTTAGGTTAGGTTAGGTTAGGTTAGGTTAGGTTAGGTTAGGTTAGGTTAGGTTAGGTTAGGTTAGGTTAGGTTAGGTTAGGTTAGGTTAGGTTAGGTTAGGTTAGGTTAGGTTAGGTTAGGTTAGGTTAGGTTAGGTTAGGTTAGGTTAGGTTAGGTTAGGTTAGGTTAGGTTAGGTTAGGTTAGGTTAGGTTAGGTTAGGTTAGGTTAGGTTAGGTTAGGTTAGGTTAGGTTAGGTTAGGTTAGGTTAGGTTAGGTTAGGTTAGGTTAGGTTAGGTTAGGTTAGGTTAGGTTAGGTTAGGTTAGGTTAGGTTAGGTTAGGTTAGGTTAGGTTAGGTTAGGTTAGGTTAGGTTAGGTTAGGTTAGGTTAGGTTAGGTTAGGTTAGGTTAGGTTAGGTTAGGTTAGGTTAGGTTAGGTTAGGTTAGGTTAGGTTAGGTTAGGTTAGGTTAGGTTAGGTTAGGTTAGGTTAGGTTAGGTTAGGTTAGGTTAGGTTAGGTTAGGTTAGGTTAGGTTAGGTTAGGTTAGGTTAGGTTAGGTTAGGTTAGGTTAGGTTAGGTTAGGTTAGGTTAGGTTAGGTTAGGTTAGGTTAGGTTAGGTTAGGTTAGGTTAGGTTAGGTTAGGTTAGGTTAGGTTAGGTTAGGTTAGGTTAGGTTAGGTTAGGTTAGGTTAGGTTAGGTTAGGTTAGGTTAGGTTAGGTTAGGTTAGGTTAGGTTAGGTTAGGTTAGGTTAGGTTAGGTTAGGTTAGGTTAGGTTAGGTTAGGTTAGGTTAGGTTAGGTTAGGTTAGGTTAGGTTAGGTTAGGTTAGGTTAGGTTAGGTTAGGTTAGGTTAGGTTAGGTTAGGTTAGGTTAGGTTAGGTTAGGTTAGGTTAGGTTAGGTTAGGTTAGGTTAGGTTAGGTTAGGTTAGGTTAGGTTAGGTTAGGTTAGGTTAGGTTAGGTTAGGTTAGGTTAGGTTAGGTTAGGTTAGGTTAGGTTAGGTTAGGTTAGGTTAGGTTAGGTTAGGTTAGGTTAGGTTAGGTTAGGTTAGGTTAGGTTAGGTTAGGTTAGGTTAGGTTAGGTTAGGTTAGGTTAGGTTAGGTTAGGTTAGGTTAGGTTAGGTTAGGTTAGGTTAGGTTAGGTTAGGTTAGGTTAGGTTAGGTTAGGTTAGGTTAGGTTAGGTTAGGTTAGGTTAGGTTAGGTTAGGTTAGGTTAGGTTAGGTTAGGTTAGGTTAGGTTAGGTTAGGTTAGGTTAGGTTAGGTTAGGTTAGGTTAGGTTAGGTTAGGTTAGGTTAGGTTAGGTTAGGTTAGGTTAGGTTAGGTTAGGTTAGGTTAGGTTAGGTTAGGTTAGGTTAGGTTAGGTTAGGTTAGGTTAGGTTAGGTTAGGTTAGGTTAGGTTAGGTTAGGTTAGGTTAGGTTAGGTTAGGTTAGGTTAGGTTAGGTTAGGTTAGGTTAGGTTAGGTTAGGTTAGGTTAGGTTAGGTTAGGTTAGGTTAGGTTAGGTTAGGTTAGGTTAGGTTAGGTTAGGTTAGGTTAGGTTAGGTTAGGTTAGGTTAGGTTAGGTTAGGTTAGGTTAGGTTAGGTTAGGTTAGGTTAGGTTAGGTTAGGTTAGGTTAGGTTAGGTTAGGTTAGGTTAGGTTAGGTTAGGTTAGGTTAGGTTAGGTTAGGTTAGGTTAGGTTAGGTTAGGTTAGGTTAGGTTAGGTTAGGTTAGGTTAGGTTAGGTTAGGTTAGGTTAGGTTAGGTTAGGTTAGGTTAGGTTAGGTTAGGTTAGGTTAGGTTAGGTTAGGTTAGGTTAGGTTAGGTTAGGTTAGGTTAGGTTAGGTTAGGTTAGGTTAGGTTAGGTTAGGTTAGGTTAGGTTAGGTTAGGTTAGGTTAGGTTAGGTTAGGTTAGGTTAGGTTAGGTTAGGTTAGGTTAGGTTAGGTTAGGTTAGGTTAGGTTAGGTTAGGTTAGGTTAGGTTAGGTTAGGTTAGGTTAGGTTAGGTTAGGTTAGGTTAGGTTAGGTTAGGTTAGGTTAGGTTAGGTTAGGTTAGGTTAGGTTAGGTTAGGTTAGGTTAGGTTAGGTTAGGTTAGGTTAGGTTAGGTTAGGTTAGGTTAGGTTAGGTTAGGTTAGGTTAGGTTAGGTTAGGTTAGGTTAGGTTAGGTTAGGTTAGGTTAGGTTAGGTTAGGTTAGGTTAGGTTAGGTTAGGTTAGGTTAGGTTAGGTTAGGTTAGGTTAGGTTAGGTTAGGTTAGGTTAGGTTAGGTTAGGTTAGGTTAGGTTAGGTTAGGTTAGGTTAGGTTAGGTTAGGTTAGGTTAGGTTAGGTTAGGTTAGGTTAGGTTAGGTTAGGTTAGGTTAGGTTAGGTTAGGTTAGGTTAGGTTAGGTTAGGTTAGGTTAGGTTAGGTTAGGTTAGGTTAGGTTAGGTTAGGTTAGGTTAGGTTAGGTTAGGTTAGGTTAGGTTAGGTTAGGTTAGGTTAGGTTAGGTTAGGTTAGGTTAGGTTAGGTTAGGTTAGGTTAGGTTAGGTTAGGTTAGGTTAGGTTAGGTTAGGTTAGGTTAGGTTAGGTTAGGTTAGGTTAGGTTAGGTTAGGTTAGGTTAGGTTAGGTTAGGTTAGGTTAGGTTAGGTTAGGTTAGGTTAGGTTAGGTTAGGTTAGGTTAGGTTAGGTTAGGTTAGGTTAGGTTAGGTTAGGTTAGGTTAGGTTAGGTTAGGTTAGGTTAGGTTAGGTTAGGTTAGGTTAGGTTAGGTTAGGTTAGGTTAGGTTAGGTTAGGTTAGGTTAGGTTAGGTTAGGTTAGGTTAGGTTAGGTTAGGTTAGGTTAGGTTAGGTTAGGTTAGGTTAGGTTAGGTTAGGTTAGGTTAGGTTAGGTTAGGTTAGGTTAGGTTAGGTTAGGTTAGGTTAGGTTAGGTTAGGTTAGGTTAGGTTAGGTTAGGTTAGGTTAGGTTA
Organism: Melanchra persicariae; assembly: GCA_947386135.1. Classification (NCBI taxonomy): domain Eukaryota; kingdom Metazoa; phylum Arthropoda; class Insecta; order Lepidoptera; family Noctuidae; genus Melanchra; species Melanchra persicariae. The sequence goes on from OX376650.1 coordinate 22,994,760, forward strand.
GGTTAGGTTAGGTTAGGTTAGGTTAGGTTAGGTTAGGTTAGGTTAGGTTAGGTTAGGTTAGGTTAGGTTAGGTTAGGTTAGGTTAGGTTAGGTTAGGTTAGGTTAGGTTAGGTTAGGTTAGGTTAGGTTAGGTTAGGTTAGGTTAGGTTAGGTTAGGTTAGGTTAGGTTAGGTTAGGTTAGGTTAGGTTAGGTTAGGTTAGGTTAGGTTAGGTTAGGTTAGGTTAGGTTAGGTTAGGTTAGGTTAGGTTAGGTTAGGTTAGGTTAGGTTAGGTTAGGTTAGGTTAGGTTAGGTTAGGTTAGGTTAGGTTAGGTTAGGTTAGGTTAGGTTAGGTTAGGTTAGGTTAGGTTAGGTTAGGTTAGGTTAGGTTAGGTTAGGTTAGGTTAGGTTAGGTTAGGTTAGGTTAGGTTAGGTTAGGTTAGGTTAGGTTAGGTTAGGTTAGGTTAGGTTAGGTTAGGTTAGGTTAGGTTAGGTTAGGTTAGGTTAGGTTAGGTTAGGTTAGGTTAGGTTAGGTTAGGTTAGGTTAGGTTAGGTTAGGTTAGGTTAGGTTAGGTTAGGTTAGGTTAGGTTAGGTTAGGTTAGGTTAGGTTAGGTTAGGTTAGGTTAGGTTAGGTTAGGTTAGGTTAGGTTAGGTTAGGTTAGGTTAGGTTAGGTTAGGTTAGGTTAGGTTAGGTTAGGTTAGGTTAGGTTAGGTTAGGTTAGGTTAGGTTAGGTTAGGTTAGGTTAGGTTAGGTTAGGTTAGGTTAGGTTAGGTTAGGTTAGGTTAGGTTAGGTTAGGTTAGGTTAGGTTAGGTTAGGTTAGGTTAGGTTAGGTTAGGTTAGGTTAGGTTAGGTTAGGTTAGGTTAGGTTAGGTTAGGTTAGGTTAGGTTAGGTTAGGTTAGGTTAGGTTAGGTTAGGTTAGGTTAGGTTAGGTTAGGTTAGGTTAGGTTAGGTTAGGTTAGGTTAGGTTAGGTTAGGTTAGGTTAGGTTAGGTTAGGTTAGGTTAGGTTAGGTTAGGTTAGGTTAGGTTAGGTTAGGTTAGGTTAGGTTAGGTTAGGTTAGGTTAGGTTAGGTTAGGTTAGGTTAGGTTAGGTTAGGTTAGGTTAGGTTAGGTTAGGTTAGGTTAGGTTAGGTTAGGTTAGGTTAGGTTAGGTTAGGTTAGGTTAGGTTAGGTTAGGTTAGGTTAGGTTAGGTTAGGTTAGGTTAGGTTAGGTTAGGTTAGGTTAGGTTAGGTTAGGTTAGGTTAGGTTAGGTTAGGTTAGGTTAGGTTAGGTTAGGTTAGGTTAGGTTAGGTTAGGTTAGGTTAGGTTAGGTTAGGTTAGGTTAGGTTAGGTTAGGTTAGGTTAGGTTAGGTTAGGTTAGGTTAGGTTAGGTTAGGTTAGGTTAGGTTAGGTTAGGTTAGGTTAGGTTAGGTTAGGTTAGGTTAGGTTAGGTTAGGTTAGGTTAGGTTAGGTTAGGTTAGGTTAGGTTAGGTTAGGTTAGGTTAGGTTAGGTTAGGTTAGGTTAGGTTAGGTTAGGTTAGGTTAGGTTAGGTTAGGTTAGGTTAGGTTAGGTTAGGTTAGGTTAGGTTAGGTTAGGTTAGGTTAGGTTAGGTTAGGTTAGGTTAGGTTAGGTTAGGTTAGGTTAGGTTAGGTTAGGTTAGGTTAGGTTAGGTTAGGTTAGGTTAGGTTAGGTTAGGTTAGGTTAGGTTAGGTTAGGTTAGGTTAGGTTAGGTTAGGTTAGGTTAGGTTAGGTTAGGTTAGGTTAGGTTAGGTTAGGTTAGGTTAGGTTAGGTTAGGTTAGGTTAGGTTAGGTTAGGTTAGGTTAGGTTAGGTTAGGTTAGGTTAGGTTAGGTTAGGTTAGGTTAGGTTAGGTTAGGTTAGGTTAGGTTAGGTTAGGTTAGGTTAGGTTAGGTTAGGTTAGGTTAGGTTAGGTTAGGTTAGGTTAGGTTAGGTTAGGTTAGGTTAGGTTAGGTTAGGTTAGGTTAGGTTAGGTTAGGTTAGGTTAGGTTAGGTTAGGTTAGGTTAGGTTAGGTTAGGTTAGGTTAGGTTAGGTTAGGTTAGGTTAGGTTAGGTTAGGTTAGGTTAGGTTAGGTTAGGTTAGGTTAGGTTAGGTTAGGTTAGGTTAGGTTAGGTTAGGTTAGGTTAGGTTAGGTTAGGTTAGGTTAGGTTAGGTTAGGTTAGGTTAGGTTAGGTTAGGTTAGGTTAGGTTAGGTTAGGTTAGGTTAGGTTAGGTTAGGTTAGGTTAGGTTAGGTTAGGTTAGGTTAGGTTAGGTTAGGTTAGGTTAGGTTAGGTTAGGTTAGGTTAGGTTAGGTTAGGTTAGGTTAGGTTAGGTTAGGTTAGGTTAGGTTAGGTTAGGTTAGGTTAGGTTAGGTTAGGTTAGGTTAGGTTAGGTTAGGTTAGGTTAGGTTAGGTTAGGTTAGGTTAGGTTAGGTTAGGTTAGGTTAGGTTAGGTTAGGTTAGGTTAGGTTAGGTTAGGTTAGGTTAGGTTAGGTTAGGTTAGGTTAGGTTAGGTTAGGTTAGGTTAGGTTAGGTTAGGTTAGGTTAGGTTAGGTTAGGTTAGGTTAGGTTAGGTTAGGTTAGGTTAGGTTAGGTTAGGTTAGGTTAGGTTAGGTTAGGTTAGGTTAGGTTAGGTTAGGTTAGGTTAGGTTAGGTTAGGTTAGGTTAGGTTAGGTTAGGTTAGGTTAGGTTAGGTTAGGTTAGGTTAGGTTAGGTTAGGTTAGGTTAGGTTAGGTTAGGTTAGGTTAGGTTAGGTTAGGTTAGGTTAGGTTAGGTTAGGTTAGGTTAGGTTAGGTTAGGTTAGGTTAGGTTAGGTTAGGTTAGGTTAGGTTAGGTTAGGTTAGGTTAGGTTAGGTTAGGTTAGGTTAGGTTAGGTTAGGTTAGGTTAGGTTAGGTTAGGTTAGGTTAGGTTAGGTTAGGTTAGGTTAGGTTAGGTTAGGTTAGGTTAGGTTAGGTTAGGTTAGGTTAGGTTAGGTTAGGTTAGGTTAGGTTAGGTTAGGTTAGGTTAGGTTAGGTTAGGTTAGGTTAGGTTAGGTTAGGTTAGGTTAGGTTAGGTTAGGTTAGGTTAGGTTAGGTTAGGTTAGGTTAGGTTAGGTTAGGTTAGGTTAGGTTAGGTTAGGTTAGGTTAGGTTAGGTTAGGTTAGGTTAGGTTAGGTTAGGTTAGGTTAGGTTAGGTTAGGTTAGGTTAGGTTAGGTTAGGTTAGGTTAGGTTAGGTTAGGTTAGGTTAGGTTAGGTTAGGTTAGGTTAGGTTAGGTTAGGTTAGGTTAGGTTAGGTTAGGTTAGGTTAGGTTAGGTTAGGTTAGGTTAGGTTAGGTTAGGTTAGGTTAGGTTAGGTTAGGTTAGGTTAGGTTAGGTTAGGTTAGGTTAGGTTAGGTTAGGTTAGGTTAGGTTAGGTTAGGTTAGGTTAGGTTAGGTTAGGTTAGGTTAGGTTAGGTTAGGTTAGGTTAGGTTAGGTTAGGTTAGGTTAGGTTAGGTTAGGTTAGGTTAGGTTAGGTTAGGTTAGGTTAGGTTAGGTTAGGTTAGGTTAGGTTAGGTTAGGTTAGGTTAGGTTAGGTTAGGTTAGGTTAGGTTAGGTTAGGTTAGGTTAGGTTAGGTTAGGTTAGGTTAGGTTAGGTTAGGTTAGGTTAGGTTAGGTTAGGTTAGGTTAGGTTAGGTTAGGTTAGGTTAGGTTAGGTTAGGTTAGGTTAGGTTAGGTTAGGTTAGGTTAGGTTAGGTTAGGTTAGGTTAGGTTAGGTTAGGTTAGGTTAGGTTAGGTTAGGTTAGGTTAGGTTAGGTTAGGTTAGGTTAGGTTAGGTTAGGTTAGGTTAGGTTAGGTTAGGTTAGGTTAGGTTAGGTTAGGTTAGGTTAGGTTAGGTTAGGTTAGGTTAGGTTAGGTTAGGTTAGGTTAGGTTAGGTTAGGTTAGGTTAGGTTAGGTTAGGTTAGGTTAGGTTAGGTTAGGTTAGGTTAGGTTAGGTTAGGTTAGGTTAGGTTAGGTTAGGTTAGGTTAGGTTAGGTTAGGTTAGGTTAGGTTAGGTTAGGTTAGGTTAGGTTAGGTTAGGTTAGGTTAGGTTAGGTTAGGTTAGGTTAGGTTAGGTTAGGTTAGGTTAGGTTAGGTTAGGTTAGGTTAGGTTAGGTTAGGTTAGGTTAGGTTAGGTTAGGTTAGGTTAGGTTAGGTTAGGTTAGGTTAGGTTAGGTTAGGTTAGGTTAGGTTAGGTTAGGTTAGGTTAGGTTAGGTTAGGTTAGGTTAGGTTAGGTTAGGTTAGGTTAGGTTAGGTTAGGTTAGGTTAGGTTAGGTTAGGTTAGGTTAGGTTAGGTTAGGTTAGGTTAGGTTAGGTTAGGTTAGGTTAGGTTAGGTTAGGTTAGGTTAGGTTAGGTTAGGTTAGGTTAGGTTAGGTTAGGTTAGGTTAGGTTAGGTTAGGTTAGGTTAGGTTAGGTTAGGTTAGGTTAGGTTAGGTTAGGTTAGGTTAGGTTAGGTTAGGTTAGGTTAGGTTAGGTTAGGTTAGGTTAGGTTAGGTTAGGTTAGGTTAGGTTAGGTTAGGTTAGGTTAGGTTAGGTTAGGTTAGGTTAGGTTAGGTTAGGTTAGGTTAGGTTAGGTTAGGTTAGGTTAGGTTAGGTTAGGTTAGGTTAGAGTTAGGTTAGGTTAGGTTAGGTTAGGTTAGGTTAGGTTAGGTTAGGTTAGGTTAGGTTAGGTTAGGTTAGGTTAGGTTAGGTTAGGTTAGGTTAGGTTAGGTTAGGTTAGGTTAGGTTAGGTTAGGTTAGGTTAGGTTAGGTTAGGTTAGGTTAGGTTAGGTTAGGTTAGGTTAGGTTAGGTTAGGTTAGGTTAGGTTAGGTTAGGTTAGGTTAGGTTAGGTTAGGTTAGGTTAGGTTAGGTTAGGTTAGGTTAGGTTAGGTTAGGTTAGGTTAGGTTAGGTTAGGTTAGGTTAGGTTAGGTTAGGTTAGGTTAGGTTAGGTTAGGTTAGGTTAGGTTAGGTTAGGTTAGGTTAGGTTAGGTTAGGTTAGGTTAGGTTAGGTTAGGTTAGGTTAGGTTAGGTTAGGTTAGGTTAGGTTAGGTTAGGTTAGGTTAGGTTAGGTTAGGTTAGGTTAGGTTAGGTTAGGTTAGGTTAGGTTAGGTTAGGTTAGGTTAGGTTAGGTTAGGTTAGGTTAGGTTAGGTTAGGTTAGGTTAGGTTAGGTTAGGTTAGGTTAGGTTAGGTTAGGTTAGGTTAGGTTAGGTTAGGTTAGGTTAGGTTAGGTTAGGTTAGGTTAGGTTAGGTTAGGTTAGGTTAGGTTAGGTTAGGTTAGGTTAGGTTAGGTTAGGTTAGGTTAGGTTAGGTTAGGTTAGGTTAGGTTAGGTTAGGTTAGGTTAGGTTAGGTTAGGTTAGGTTAGGTTAGGTTAGGTTAGGTTAGGTTAGGTTAGGTTAGGTTAGGTTAGGTTAGGTTAGGTTAGGTTAGGTTAGGTTAGGTTAGGTTAGGTTAGGTTAGGTTAGGTTAGGTTAGGTTAGGTTAGGTTAGGTTAGGTTAGGTTAGGTTAGGTTAGGTTAGGTTAGGTTAGGTTAGGTTAGGTTAGGTTAGGTTAGGTTAGGTTAGGTTAGGTTAGGTTAGGTTAGGTTAGGTTAGGTTAGGTTAGGTTAGGTTAGGTTAGGTTAGGTTAGGTTAGGTTAGGTTAGGTTAGGTTAGGTTAGGTTAGGTTAGGTTAGGTTAGGTTAGGTTAGGTTAGGTTAGGTTAGGTTAGGTTAGGTTAGGTTAGGTTAGGTTAGGTTAGGTTAGGTTAGGTTAGGTTAGGTTAGGTTAGGTTAGGTTAGGTTAGGTTAGGTTAGGTTAGGTTAGGTTAGGTTAGGTTAGGTTAGGTTAGGTTAGGTTAGGTTAGGTTAGGTTAGGTTAGGTTAGGTTAGGTTAGGTTAGGTTAGGTTAGGTTAGGTTAGGTTAGGTTAGGTTAGGTTAGGTTAGGTTAGGTTAGGTTAGGTTAGGTTAGGTTAGGTTAGGTTAGGTTAGGTTAGGTTAGGTTAGGTTAGGTTAGGTTAGGTTAGGTTAGGTTAGGTTAGGTTAGGTTAGGTTAGGTTAGGTTAGGTTAGGTTAGGTTAGGTTAGGTTAGGTTAGGTTAGGTTAGGTTAGGTTAGGTTAGGTTAGGTTAGGTTAGGTTAGGTTAGGTTAGGTTAGGTTAGGTTAGGTTAGGTTAGGTTAGGTTAGGTTAGGTTAGGTTAGGTTAGGTTAGGTTAGGTTAGGTTAGGTTAGGTTAGGTTAGGTTAGGTTAGGTTAGGTTAGGTTAGGTTAGGTTAGGTTAGGTTAGGTTAGGTTAGGTTAGGTTAGGTTAGGTTAGGTTAGGTTAGGTTAGGTTAGGTTAGGTTAGGTTAGGTTAGGTTAGGTTAGGTTAGGTTAGGTTAGGTTAGGTTAGGTTAG